>MQTX01000184.1:302026-315400 GCA_009735665.1 Angiostrongylus cantonensis | reverse complement strand
AATGATGAGATATTTGCAAAACTCCGTACCGCAGGTGTCTGCGGTGGGGAACGAACGCGCTATCGTCCTTTCCGGGGAGTAACGCGTTCACCACCACACCACGCGGGTGATTGCTGACGGCAAAAGATCGATAGAATTAGCTGGGAGACGGGCAAAACGAAGGACCACCACACCACGCGGGTGATTGCTGACGGCAAAAGATCGATAGAATTAGCTGAGAGACGGGCAAAACGAAGGACCAGCGTGGTGTGGTGGTGAACGCGTTACTCGCCGGAAAGGCCAATAGCGCGTTCGTTCCCCACCGCAGACACCTGCAGTCCGGAGTTTTGCAAATATCTCTGGAAATAGTTCACTTTCTATTATCTAACTGGGAACGCTCTAAGCCGGCTATCTTAGGACTCCTCCAGCATGCAATGACATTCATTAAAAGACCAGAAATCCTCGATCAGCAGCCGAATTCACGTCTTCAAGTCCGTATAGAACTTCTTCTTCGTCATAGTTTGATGACGGAGCGCAAACGACGAAGATTGTCAAAGCCAGTATTGATCCAACTCTTTTTAATCTTAAACGTCCGATTCGGGTTGTAAGCTGTTCGAATGAATCGATGCTCATGGACAAACCCGTGTTGACGAGAATGCCAACGCCACCGACTCCTATGCTGTATTTTCAAGAACCGTTCTTCTCCGGTGGCATAAATGGCGCTGAATGGGCGGAGTATTCTCGTCCCGGCCTTTATGATGGCATCGTGCCTTCTCCTTCTTCTCTGTATGATCAGGTTCTTTATGGAGGAGTCAAATGCAGATGCAGAACATGCATTGTTGGTACAGATCGTCACTTTAGCCCTTGGAGATTTAGGCAGCCTAGAATGACCATGAGATTTTTGCAGGCTTATTTTATTTTTTGCAGGATTTTTTCAGCAGATACAGGAAGAACATTCCTTTGGTTCACTTACGTCAAAGGGATGAATGAGGTCACTTTTGAACACCGGCGGCTACCACTCTCATTCCCCTCCCTACAAAAACCGGGGTGGTATCTCAGGACCAATTCTACCTTCACAAAAATATGGCGGTTCATTCCGGTTTTCAAGTTGCATGTTATGACAATCATTGTGTAAGGCATATAAACAGTGCTCTTCAAGTTTATCGGGCGGTAGTTGTGTGAATCTCTGTCTTATACATTCCAGTTTGGTGTGAAAGTGTAGCTCCGACGTTTCTATCAAGAAAAGCAGTAAAGCGACTGCGATGACTTTTTTGCGATGACTCGAGATCTCTTCTCGCTCTTTAATCCTTCTGCTGCTACTGCAATTCCCTTCCATCGATGAAGATTAAGATCGTATTATAGCAGTTTGCATAAATAGCTATTTCTTCGATATGTACAGCGTAATAATATTATATCACATTAGTGTTTCCTTCTTTTCAGAAATGTTGTGGTTTTTCTTGTCAGAAGCTAAGCGCTTATTTTTGGAAAAAGCAGACTGCTCAACGCTACTTTGGGGACCTGTCATCATCATCACATAGTCTTCTGTCTGGCCTCGTTTTCACTCATGCCATATTTTTGTCTTTTCGTGTGATTACAAGTTTTTTTTTTATTTTCTCTTTGTTAAAGCCCACTTTCATGAACAAAGGATAAGGTTTAGAGAGAGTGAACTAACGTTTTTCACACAATCGAAAGCAGTCCCCATTGAATACCTAGAATGCATCGTTGCCCCTGAGTGTGATCAGGCCTTTTCGCTTGTGAATGACTTCGAAGAGGGATATCTCCAGCACTCACGAAGAGCTCTCGATGGAATATGCGTAGGTGTCAACAGCCAGATATAGCACAATAAATTTGCTTCATTCTGCCACATTCTTCCAATTTGAAACAATTAGAAACGATGGAGCATTTTTTGATATGACGAATACGGAGTATAAACAGGAACGATAAAGTTCCCGGCGGTGATCAATCCTTGAGGGATGCGCCATACATTCGACATCATCAAGTATCGTTAGAAAAGATCGAATGATCTGGCCTACACAGTGACTCGCGATGGCTTGAGAATATATCGAGTCAGTGCTGCTATCTTCCCAGACAGGTCTGGTACCAGTTTGCCGACCATAGATGGGATGCAGGGCTTGGTGAGACTGGAGCACTAGATCAAACCCTTGTGTATTGCAAGGCGTCTTTAACCACTTCGCTACACGCATCCGTACGAGAAAGGAGAGGCTGCTAAAATTTCAGCATAATTCTGGGCTTCCTAAATCTGGAGAGTTTCTGACGTTTCCTGTATTGAACCTTCACTTCCAACTAAAATCGTCTTTTAGTACTTGATAATGCCAGCTAAGAGGATTAGGTAAGAAATCATCGGACTGACCGAAAAGAGAATACCTAGCTAATGTGTGTCGCCAATGATACCGGCAAAAAGTTGTTTCTTGGAAAATGTGACAGAACAGGAGTCGATTGCGTTGACGTCTTCATAAACACGAATTTGGTCGTGATTTCTTTGAAAAACTAACAATCCAAATCGGTCGTTTATGGGCGAAGGGATGGGAACATATCTCGGTTTTGATAGCGATCGGCACTTACACATCCACATCAAGCCACAATGAAGACAAGGTGGAGGCTTCCTAAACAGAATTGGAGAGTTTCTACACAGAAGAAAATACATTTTTAAGGGTATTATCTATCATTAATTGAGATTTTAACATTAAGATTGCACCTAGAACGTCTGAAAAAATTCACATTGGAGTTTACTGATAAGAATGGGACGAACAGGATGAGCGGATGCCTGGGTCCAGAAACGCCCCTCACAGCGTTGGACGTGGGAGCCTCTCATTGAAAAGTACCACAGGGAAATGAACTTTGTGACAAAATGAATGTTTTCCAGACCGATTTCGCTGTTCTATTGGATTTCTACGCGAGATTGGACCATCGACTCATTCCTGTAAGACTCAGTGTTTCACGAAAAGGAGAGAAGGCTGAAAAATTCTAGGAATGAAATCTTGAAGCCATCACTAACTGGGATTTATTTGTGTTATCAGTCGGCTTTTGGGACGCTGTCTACTCCTAGCTTTCTCGACAACGTCGATGATGAATACGGTCTGCTTAATTAAACTCTTTACTGTAATAATATGGAGCTGGAACAATCCAACGAAGCCTCGTAAATTACAAGATTAAAATGGTCGCTGTCAGACTGCCAGATATAGTAACACCGGCCTCCGGAAAGAATACTATTTGAGAAAATCGTCCACGACTACTCCAGTGTTTTCAACAGCTACGTCCTTTATATCTACAGCTATCGGCCATCAATCTGACTGCCGTTTGCTTTCTAAAAACTCTTAACTCATGTTATCCTCAACAGATCGGCAGAACACTAGGAGAACAACAGCCGTGTGAGCAATTAGGATTTTAAGATCGATTCAACACTAGACCACATCCACACAATAGTAAAACTCACTGAAGTATCGCGAAACTACAAGAGAAAGTTCCGGCTCACTTTCACCAGCATGAAAAGCTTAAAAACTGACTTTAATTAAGCCTTGGTATCAAAAATCAATAATTTTCTCTATGTAGCAGTACTCCGGATCGACTTTCTATTAACCTCGGCATTGGATTATGAATTCGTCGTTTTCTCTCTCAGCAATCGCGAGGTTGTTAAACAGCATACGTTTACTTCCATACAATAACAGACATAATAACACGCTTCAATAGCGTTTGACCTAGTAAGTTGCGTATTGGTGTACCCTTCCAGGCTCTGAAGAAGGCGATTCTGCCGACGAAACGTCAGCTACTATTGTGTTGCATGCGTATTATTGTGTGGAGTAAACGTATGCTGTTTAACAACCTCACGATTACTGACAGAGAAAACGGCGAATTTTCTCTATGTTTAAGCTGGCACGAGATAGGTATAAAAGCTTTTATTTGGCTAACGTTTCGGCGCCTTCGCCTTCCTCAGAGCCCCGTTGAATCCAGTCGATGGTCCACAGTTGGTCATTGTCGCGAGGTGTTAGTGGTCGCATCGAGTCGAATTTAGTGGATGAGGACCACCGCTCGAATGGGGAACTTTACTCATCCACGAACACCATCAATGCGGTAAAGACCAGTTGTGGACCATCGACTCAGATCAGATCAATGAAGCTCTAAAGAAGGCGAGGGCGCCGAAATGCTAGCCCAATAAAAGTTTTTACATCAACCTCATCTCAGCTTAATCATACGAAAATTTGAACAAAGTTTTTTACTCAGCTAAGACAGAAGCAGGAATGGAAATTCTAAATAGTCAGCGTTCTCAGTATATGAAGATTCTTGGCTAACTATGCAAAAATTTTGCAAGCAAAATATAACCATAAAAATATAAAATAAAAAGAAATAAAATAAAAATAAAAAATATAAAATATAACGATATTAACACGGGGGTCAAAAGTTGATTGCCACCCTCGAGAACGTCATGTGAAAACTGGAACTGGGCAACATGGAAGTGAAAATCGATGGTCGAGCATAACATCATCTTCTCTTTGCCGATGATATAGTTCTCATAGCACCAAACATTAGCCGACCGAAACGCATGCTAGGCGACCTTGACAGTGGCTGTGGAAACACCGGTTTCCGACGGAATTTCACAAAAATGACGTCCATAAAGGGAAGACTTATTTCTTATGCAGCATTAGCGCCCAACGGAGTGAAAATCCCTGGATGTTCCAGCTTCGTCTACCTAAGTCGGGAAGTTAACACGACGAATGACTTGACTCCATAGTTGAGCAGGAGGAAGCAAGCTGATCGGGGGAACTTTCAGGAGCATCCAGGATGTAGCGAAGAGATCAAAGAACACCCAATTCAATGCCCACCTTTTCGACGCCACGGTTCTTGCCTTAACTACCAGTCTGAAAAATTGCTGGTACTAAACAAGATTAGAGACTGCTCAGCGGTGAACAGCGCGTAGTTAAGAGAGAAATAATTGCGTATTCCGTACCACCCAAATGAGAAAGCCAATCCGAAGCTCCGACATACGCCAACGACCAAAGATCATAGATATCGTTATGTACGCCAAGGCGCTGTGAATCGAGTGGGCTGGATAAGTAATGCTCCTTAAGGGCAATCAATTTACAAGAACTGTTGGCTGTTGGTGAGTGGATTCCTTAGGATGTCAAACGCACAGTAGGACGGCCATTAACCTCATGTTCAGAATCCTTTGCATGCGTTTCGGTCGGCTAATGTTTGGTACTATGAGAACTATATCATCGGCAAAGAGAAGATGATGTAATGCTCGACCATCGATTTTCACTTCCATGTTGCCTCATTCCAGTTTTCACATGACGTTCTCGAGGGTGGCAATCAACTTTTGACCACCGTGTTAATATCGTTATAAAATGGTGATATTTTGGTTGCGAAATTTTTGTACAGTTAACTAAGAATTTTCATATTTTGAGAAAGGGCACCCTGACTATTTAGAATTTCCATTACTGCTTCTGTCTTAGCTGACGAAAGTACTAGGAGAGAGAGATATGTATGAGTCTCAGTGAGACTCTAGGGTGAGCACAACTTACTAGACTACCTTTGTACGCAACAGGGACAAATGGAGACGACTTTACTGGTGTTCGCTCAATTCATTCGACGACCAACAAAAGGTGATGCATGTGATACAGGATAGGTCGGAAGTGTACTGCGCATTAATACGTCACCAATAAACAGTGTTATCATGAAGCAGTGCAGTAACACCTTGTTTTTATTTTTCTATCACAGTCGCTATATGTTGCTTCCTTCAACAATCCTTTGTGCGCCACAAGACAGCAACTCATCCATGGTAAGCTTTTGCAGCAATTTTCGCATGCATACTTTACTGGACAGTAATAAGAGCATTGAGATAATATCGTCTTTGTTCACATTTTCTAAGCCAAATACTTTAGTTGCAAGTGCTTCTTAGTCGTATTGTGGTTTAGTCATCGCTCCGTGTTAGCACAGAATGTCCTCGTAGTGATAAATTCATAAGCGGATGGTGATCGAACCGATAACTGCCAAAAAATTCTTAGAATTCCACTGGCCATGTTGATGTTGGCGTTTTGCAGCCGATTATAGAACGGGTTGGAAGGCTTTATATTATTGCCGTTATGATTCAATTTTTATACCACGGTTTTTTTTGTTAAGACGATGGAAGAGGTGGGATTGGACAGTACGACGGCTGTCGTAGCTTGCATAGTTGTGCTGGTTTCGACCATAGCCGCAGTATTATTTTTCAAACAGAGAAAGCGCTTTTTCTTGTGCGATTGGAAAAAGGTAATTGTTAAAATACTTTTCATTATGTTGCTGAGATATTTGTAAAAGTCGAGACCCCTGGTGTCTGTGGTGGGGGCCAAACACGCTATTACCATTTCCGGGGAAAGCGCATCACCACCACACCATGCGACTTCTTCAGCTCGACTGGGCTTGTACCAATTTGTGCTCCCCAGATCAATCCCGTTGACGGGTGATTGCAGATAGCGCCTATAGGTCAATAACGCGGTTGAGAGAAAGGCGAAACGAAGGCCTTGCATGATGTGGTGTTGAATGCGTTATCCCTCGGAAAGGGTAATAGCGTGTTCGGTCCCCACCGCGGACACCAGCGGTCCGGAGCTTTACAAATATCTTAGCAAGTCTTTTCGTTTCCTAACCCACGAAAATTGCTTGTTCAGCATCCAGTTACATTGGTAGACGAGGAAACTAAGTACGCTCTTCCACTGGTCGAGAAAGTAGAGGTTAACCACAACACTAGGAAATTCCGTTTTCGGCTCCCGTCGGACAAGCACATTCTTGGCCTTCCTGTTGGAAAGCACGTTTATCTCAGTGCTAAGGTGAGCTTTTGGTCTTTGACCAATATGAGTTACGAAAGTGTTGCTCTATTTGTATTCAATTGATCTATAATGTTTTTTCGCATCCTTATGGGGGCCTGTGCGTTGCAAGAAAATCGTGTGGATGATAGGGTGTTTGTGACAAGCGCACGTGCGCCGGACAATTACATCTTTCAGTTCTAAATAGGCATTCCTTAGCTTATTGTAAACTTTATAAATTAAATTAAAAGTCGGCTATATTTTCTTGAATTGTTAAACTAACATGAGGTTGACAGAAAATTTTCCGCCAACGTATCCAGCGGTGCTCCACTGGGTTCAGTTGCGAACACGGAGATCCACATCGGGACAACGACCGCCTGTGCGTAGTCCATGGGATCAATTCGGTTGTCAGGAAGGCGAAGGTGCCAAAACGTTAGCCAAATGAAGTTTTTTATATCTACCCGTGTTGTCTCAGTCATCCAAGAAAATATCACTGATCAGTCACTCCGATGTTAAAAGACAGCCGGTTTCTGAAAAATCATTGAAATCTGCGGAAGATATTCTATGCTTTCTTTTTATAAAGCTCTTAAATCGTTTTTCGAACCTGAAAAAGCATTTCTTCTTCTGTTTATTTTGTCGGGGTCTCTAATTCGAATAACGAAGCTGTTGAACCAGTGGCTATTTTTTCTGTAGGACATTATTGTGCACTCGAATGCGATTATTACGTTTGCCGTTATTGTTTGCGTAAAATTTACAACAAAAGTTGTTTTCAATTTTTTTCAGAAACTTGCTCTCTAAGAAAACTAAGCATTCAGACAACAGATTTAATATTAAAGTAATGCTGTAGTGGCGGAGTATCCTAGTGATTGTGGCGTCGTTTAGTACGCGCAAGGGGCCAGTTCGACACAGAAGTGCAGCAACCAGGTCCTACATTCCTCCAGAAAATCTCTACCAATTTTAGCATTAAAATAATATTGATATGATTAAAATAATACAAGCAGCAGCCGATGACAGACGCAAATCTAAACACTTTTTTGGATGATTCGCTCGTGGAGGCGATTAGACTGTTGGTGCTGGGGTCCACACAATGTGTGATATCTGGTTGTGTAAAAGAAAGGCTCTAGTAAAGATAGATACTTTTTTTATTGATAGAGGAAGTTTTGCTCTGTAGGTCAGTCAAGTTCGTAGTTTCTTAAGTAGTGAATGTAATGGAGAACCAGCGTCGCAAATGTGTTAGAATAACCACAATGAGGCTGAGATAATTGCAAAACTCCTGACCGCAGGTGGCTGAGGTGGGGAACGAAAGCACTATTACCCTTTCCGGGGGTTAATGGTTCCGGAGGTTTTCAAGTTAACATAATGGTAGAGTATTTTATTTGGTCTTTCAACCACATATTTTCTGAATTGTTTCGTTTGAGAGGACGCATGCGGCGCAGTGGTTGGACGCGTCACTGCGACACATGTAGAATCGATCACTGCGCCCATGGCCCACCAAGCCTTCCATCCCTCTAGGGTCGGTAAATTGGTACCAGAATTGTCTGGGAGGATAGCAGCACGGGGCCGATATATCGGCAGTCCACCGCGAGTCATTGTAAAGGCCAGATATGCATCCAATCACTTCCAACGATACTTAATGAAGTCGAATGCTTGGCGCATCATTTATTCAGGGATTGATCAACGCCGAGAGCTTTATTTCGTTTGAGGGGAAAATATGTTGGTGGCAATGCTTTCTACCGGAACTGTTACGCTAGAGTACATGCTGTGAAGTGATTTTATGTCATTGTTTCATTGACAGATTTGTTTTGACGTCCGACAATTTTACAGATCGATGGAAAACTTGTTGTTCGTCCTTATACCCCTGTATCCAGCGATGAAGATTTGGGTTACGTGGAACTAATGATCAAGTTGAGTAACTCGTGACACATTTTGTAGTCATTGACGTCATCACTTTGTTAATTCTGTTGCTATGGTCCTATATTTATTGTTGCGCTTCAACTTTTTATCTGACATTGCAGGTGTACTTTCGCAATGTTCATCCTAAGTTTCCAGATGGTGGAAAGATGAGTCAGTATTTGGAACAAATGAAAATTGGTGATACAGTTAGTTGGTGATGGCTCATTTTCAAACCAACGGTCGGCAACCTTCTATATAACACTTTTAGATTGACTTTCGAGGCCCTTCTGGATTAATAGTTTACAAAGGACATGGTAGATTTGCTATACATCCAGACAAAAAATCTCCACCCGAAGAACGTGTTTTCAAGGAGGTGGGAATGATTGCTGGTGGCACGGGGATCACGCCGATGTTGCAAGTAATTGTGTTTTTTGTTTTCCTTTGTGTTAACGAACTTGTACGGTTTCCAGAGCATTAGAATTTATAAACCTTAGCTTAGAAGGTTGAAGAAAAAAACCAGAGAACTGTTTCCCGTAGAATTAGTCATTTGGGATTAATGTGCTCTCAATCACTGTGAAATTTCTGCTGAAACTCTTTATAGAATATTTAACAGCCTAAAATTTCGACATTAATTTTGGACAGATGATGGTCTTTAGCGGACTTGATTTCTTCTGTATTTTACCAAACAGTCGAGTTTTCTTACTCAACAGAAAAAATTAGACGTGGATGATGCCACGAGTTATATCATTTGCACTGCTTATTAACAACTCACGATGGCTACTTAGAATTACACTCGAAGGTACACATGGCTAAAAATAATCTGCTGAAGGATAAAGAATTAGGCTTCGGTGTTGAGCAATCATTGAGAGATGCGCTTTACATTCAACGTTCTTATGCATCGTAAAGTTGACTGAATGCATATCTGAGAAGCACAATGGCTTGCGGTGAACTACCGATGTACCACCTGATGGTTTTTATCTTTTCAGATAAGTCTAGCACCAATTTGTCCTTCGTGGAAGGGTGAGAGCTTGGTTGTTCAGCATGTGTGGTCGAACCAATAACCATATATATTACGGGACAACTTTACTAACCCCTACCCTACACGGCTATCCGATAATCAATCTCCTGTGGTTTGAAAATACTTCATGTTGTTTCGAGATTTTCCAGGGATCTCAAGGTAATTCCAATGCCTATTGCTCTCATGATATCTTGCGGGAAGATTGGGGCTCAAGCTGTCGAACTAGAAGTAAATAAGGGCGGAACACCTGTTTATCACTAGCGAACACGTGGCGAATTTCTAATGAGCGCGAGCAAATAAAGAAATATTGCTCGGTTCTTGTCGGGCATGGGGAGGAAAAGAAAGGGAGCACAGGGAGTTTTCCTGAATATTGAAAAGCAAGAAGTGAATTAAGTGAGAAATCAAGCATCACATTATGCTCAGGCTTGTATAACGTTCTCGATCTGTGGGTTAACTAATCGGAAAATTCAGAGCTGATCTCGAAAAAGCTAATCGGAGGATGGAAAATCTCGCCTGATTCATAAGTGACAGTGGCTAGATTTTACATATTAAATTAAACGGGAATGGCTGGACCTGAGAACACCCTTTCACGATTTCCTCAGGATTGAAGAACAACTATATTCGACAATTGAACACAACCAACAAGAAGGGGAGTGTACCGCATCCGAAAAACAAGGGTGTACACACGACGCACCATAAAAACCGGTTCCCATTATGCACATAAAACACCAGGTCATTTATTCTGTTCACACCACGATCTTCACAATTTTCAGGTTGTCGCAGATCGCATCGAATACGGCATTATCCTCTTTAATAAACTGAGAGCAAGAACACTGTTGTTGGAAAAACGAACGATTGAACCTTTGTCATCCAGGGTAAAAGACTCTATAGGTTAATGCTAATGGGGCTGGCTTTGCCGTTAACCCATCCATTTTCAAATTTGTCGACTATTGTGAAATTCTGTCCCCTGACACTTCGGCTATGTTGGCGAAGTTACGCAAAGGGAATAGGGTATTCGAGCGATGAGTTCTGAAGTTGAGATAGCGTACTCAACCGGAGCTGAATTTTCATAGTTCAGATCATCGAATAATATCCCGTCTTCGATATCCAAGGTAATGAGCCATGAAGCGAACATTGATGGACTAGTAGGAAGGTGAGAACGATGGTTGGACGAGAATAACATTAGAGCAAGCCCCGAGACAATCAAAAACGTCCTCGATCTACACCACTAAGAAGATGGGCGGATGTGTTTACTACAAACGTAAACTAACCATGCTCATAGATGTAATTAATGTTCGAATCCTCAAACTACAGTATAAGATACAGACGAATATGAACACTTCTATTGACGGCGATTGCAAAACATCAACACGAGTGGAAGTGCTCAGACTCATATGTTATTCGATGATGCTTCATCCACGTATAATATCTAAATAGTGTCGCGTTGTAAAGTATAGAGCCTTAACAAATATTACCTTTCAAAAATTATTCGTTGGAGTGCATTGCATCTTAGCAACCAGTCTTCACGGGAATAGGAAAGTGATAATAAAGTATCAAAAGATCATTTTCTACTTGTATACTAAAATCCGTTGGGGCGTGTGTGGCGCAGTGGTCGGAGGCGCCTTGCAACACACACGCGGAATTGATCTTCGCGTCCATAGCCCACGAAGCCTTCCATCCCTCCAGGGTTGGCAAATCGGTATCAGACTTATCTAGGAGAGTGAGAGCAGTGGCTTGATAGATCGGTAGACCACCACGAGTCATTGCAAAGGTCAGGTATGCAATCACTCACCTATAAACGTTTCTTAATGAAGTCTGCGCATGAATGGCGGATCCCTCAGGGATTGATCAACGCCGAGAGATTGATCGTTCTATTTCTTTCCTTTACACTAAAAATCTGTTAAACATCCATAGATGGTGGATTTCATTTCAGTTTTTCTCTGGTTGCATGCTTTCAGATTATAAGAGCTATCATAAAAAATCCTGATGATAAAACTCATATAAGTTTGCTGTTTGCTAACCAGTTAGAAGATGATATTTTGTGCAGGTAATGTTTTGATACTTCCTATTTTTCGCATTTGAAGATGCGTGACTATACATTTCGTCGTGTAGAAAGGAACTGGATGAACTGGCTACTAACCACAGCGACAGATTCCACGTTTGGTATACCGTCAGCAGTGCTCCGAAACATTGGAAATACTCCAGTGGCTACATAAATGATGTCATGATAAAGGCACGTTTGCATCTATGGTTAATCAAAATCACATGGTTTCTTAAATGGCAGTATTTAGATCATTTTGTCTTTCCAGGAACATCTTAGACCTCCATCAGAGAATCTTGCCGTTCTCCTGTGTGGTCCACCGCCAATGATCAATTTTGCTTGTATTCCTAATTTAGAGAAGCTCGCTTACCATCGCAAGAACAGGCTCTACTTTTAGGTAGCTTTTTCAGAATATTAATTGGTTATTATTCTTCAGCTGGAATGTCGTCTGTTCCCATATCATTTGGTGTAGTTTGTCCGCACTACCCACTTATTCCCGTAGTAATATCGGTTTTGAATAAGATTGCATTGCAAATATGTCTTCATTGTTTAGTAAGCTTACATGAGTACCTTAGAAAAAAACTTTGATGTGGCTAACGTTTTGGTGGTATCTCCTCCTTTAATGTCGCGATGAATCGCGTCGAATGTCCACAGCAGCTGATTCTTCATGAAGTAAGCTCGCGTTTGCTCAACAAGAATACAAAGAATTACTTGATCAATGCCGAGGTTAATAGAAAGTCGGTCGTGGAAGTTACTTTAAGTTTTTGTAGTTGCCACATCAATTCATCAACTCGAATCGAATAGTGTTAGCACCACACGAAAAATCTAGCGTCATGCAACACTTCTACTTTATGCAATGCTATCTGTCCACACTGGAGTACCTCATCTGAGTTGGCATTTGCTGACGATTGAAGACGGTCCTCAGTTGTTAGCCAAAATTATTTCATTTTATTACGATTCATCCTGCAGCAGCCGGATTAATATAAAATAGCATACAGTAAGGAATCGCCCCAACGGTTTATCGCCTCATTGTGGCTGAGAGGTGTTGCTAGGTGTCGGACTGCGATGCACAGCGGGCGGATTCGTCCCCCGACAGGGTCTCCCAAGCTGAGAAGGAGTTCGGTGTTTCCACCAGGAAGCCTAGCTAAGAGTAAACCAATACTAAGATCCGCCACCGTCCTGATATCAAAGTCGTATGGTGGCGAATCTCCCTCTGATCCACAAAGGGCTGTGGTTGCCCGTGGTGATGAAGACCTGGGGCAGATTTTTGCCAGGCTCATCTCGGGATTGGAAGGAACCACAATGGCTTAACCAGCAAATCTCCGAAACATGGTGATTATGCCGGGCCAGCGCAACTAGTGGGGACGGGCCGTTCAAGTATCAAGTATCAAGTGCAATAAGGAATTGTAAAGTGCCTCCAACCACTGCGCCACGCACGCCTCTAAGGTAAATAGCACAAGTGCAGTGATGTCTGTCATCACGAACATGGTGGTAGTTCGATTCCGTCCGGGGGCCACCCGACGCTGTGATTCCTCCGGGGTCAGAAGATTGGTAGTGGACTTATCTGGGAAAAAAATCACTCTCTGCAATCCAATTAGGAACGCCCCGCGTAGCTATCTCAGGACTTCAGGGAGAATTGGTCAGCCAGC
>MQTX01000184.1:194111-301998 GCA_009735665.1 Angiostrongylus cantonensis | reverse complement strand
TATATATATATATACACCACACACACACACACACACACACACACACACGCACACATAAAATTTGGAAGATCCTCATGAACAATGGATGCAAGGAAACGAATCGAGTGCAACAAGTGCTGGAATCTCCATAGTAGAAGTGAGGACGAGTAAAAAAAAATAAAGTAGAATGAAATAGAGTAAAAAAATGGAAATAATAAGGATTATTAACAAAAACCAAGACATTGTTTATTTCTCCGGTCGCTAAATGATGATCTATGAAAGTCTGAATTTGAAAAATTCTGAAGAATTAGAATGCTTCGAAACCGACTTTCCTTGAACCTCGGTGTGCTTAATCAATATGTATTCTTTCTTTGATGAGCTTACACGAGGTTGATAATAATATTTATTATCGGCTAACGTTTCGACGTCTTCGTCTTCATCAGAGCCGATGATCCGAGTCGATGGTCCACGCTTGTCTTTCGTCTCGATGTGGCGGCTTCGCCTTCGTGTCGAGTCAGGTCTTCTTCAGCGTTCCATCTCCTCGAATGAGGCATACTCCTTCAGTGGTGCCCTTTTATACACGATGCTGATGGTGGATATAATGATAATGTCCGTTGATAACTACTTGTTTTTCTTCCGGACATATATCATCGCGCACAAGAATGTTTGCAATAATTTCCTATTAAAGTCCTTCTGAGAGTTAAAGGGATGACTTATCTTACCGTTGTTTGCCCTTGAATTTTAGATGCACTGTGAACTCCAGATGGGTAGTAGAGTTTTTGGCGTGAACATGCAGGTGCTCTTTACATTTTTCTTAAGGCAATTATGTTTGTTTACAAGATTGTTTAGTCGAGACCTCAAGCTTGGGTAACAAGATACAGCAATAACGGCATCCCGATATCACCAATTGTGGTTATAAAAATGCCGGCAACAAGGTTTAATTTCTATTTGCTGCCTGTTATTATTTTTCACAGCAGGGTATGATGTGAAATGCAACCACTATGATGTTGAGATATTTGCGAAAGTTGGACCACTGGCCAGATGTGAACCCATGACTACCCTTTTCGGAGGCTTACATGTTATCCACTAGGCTAGCGATGCTTTTCTTTGCTTTTCTCTCAGCCAGTTTTCTTTTTGGGGATATCCTAGCATCATGGTGCTAGGTCGGTCGGAAATAAATGAGCGTTTTTATCCAAATTATTTAAAATGTCTTAACTTGCTTCAAACAAAACTTTATTTATCAAAAGAAAAATCGTTTAAATCTATATGTTTTTGCCGATGAGAAGCAAGTTCATCTATTTCATTTGTCTAAAATTCTGGAGTTCTTTAAACGATGTATCCGTTCAAAGCATTTTTTGCGTCATCGTGATTGGAAAGTCGTTTTTTCCGCAGGAAGTTGTCCAGGTGCTTGAGGAAGTGATAGCCGGTAGGCGAGAGGTCTGATGAAAATGGGGATGAGGCAAAGTTTCTAAACTCTACTCGTTCAGCTTCTGCAGCGCTGGCTTAGCAACGTGAGGCCGGGTGTTTTCGTGGAGAATAATTTGTCTTTTTCTATTGACTATTGCTGGTCGTTGATATTGGAGTTCACTGTGCATTTCGTTGATTTGTTAGCATTTGTTTCTCTGTCTTAATCGTTTCGCTAAGATTCAAAAAGCTGTGATGAATCTTATCCTGGCTCTAGAACCTCAAACATTCACCATAACATTTTTTTGGGGCAATTCGTTTTTGATATCTAAGCTTTTAATGCTCAAAATGGATAAAAAAATTCAATTCTTAACAAAGTATAAAAAATCCGCTAAAGAAGCATAAAATCAGCTTTTTAATGAAATATAATATTGCAAGGTACAAAGAATTTTTATTGGTAAAAAGTACATTAAAACAATAGACATTTCATAACGTTCGTTTATTTCTGAGCAACGTAATGGATCACCATCTGGTCTTCTGCACCCATGCTGCAACGAAGAATCATGCTTATCATGCGGAATGACTGGTTACATAGCAATACCAGTCTCACCGATTGGTAGCAAAAGGTTTCTTCTTCAGATCCCCTAAGGTTTGTACACTTAAACTGCAATAAATATTGAAAGATTATTTAAAGTTGTCGATTAACTTCCATCGTACGTAGTGTGAAGCGATATTTTTAAAAGTAATTCATCGTTTTATAATTTTCAATCACAATGATAACTTTTAAATGGTGTATGGAATGTGATAAAAAGGATAAGGCTCTCTGCGCTGATCAATCTCTGAGGGATGCGTCATGTATTCTGCTTCACCAACAATCGTTGGAGGTGACTGAACAGATATCTGAGCCTACCGATGTATCGAGTCGGTGCTGCTTTCCTCCCAGACAAGTCTGGTACCATTTTTCCGACCCCAGAGTAATAGATGGCTTGCTGAGCCTGGCGCGCGGAATCGATCTCATGTATTGCAAGGCGCTTCTAACCATTGTGCTACACGCGCCTCTTTTTTTAAAGATGGGGGATATTGAGGCCACAAAATAAGGACCGTAATTATTTTTTGTACAGCGTGCACAACATTATTAAATCCTGCCAACACTAAGCGAGATCGAGCAAGAGCTTCCATTCACCACATGTAAGAGTTGGATATAGTCCGAGAACATCGTGTCGTAAGCAGAAGATCACAGCGGATACGAAGAAGTTGGGAAGGCTAGCGCGAAAAGTATATGGGGAACGAACCATGGAAAGCATCTCTAGAAAGCTCTAGAAAGCAGTGTGTCGTGCTTCTTGTGGTCCGTATATCTTGATTTCAATGCGCAGTTCGATTGTGCTTCAATTACACACGGTCCAACGAGCCAGACAGCGGAAATGGTAAGCTGTAGTAAAAGAGTAGAACAGATACACGTTATTGCGCTTTCAAATGATAATGGACCATCCACATATGAAGTAACTGGTCAGCTATTGTTATTCTTCAAAAAATTATAATTTTTTGTCGAACTTCCAGATCTCGTTCCTCGAAACACTGAAAATGATTAGACCACTAGGCGATCCGTAGTAGTGTCGGGTAGAAATTCGACAACAATTTTTGGCAAGTTACTGAGGGATAGGGCGCGTGTGGCGTAGTGGTTGGAGGCGCCACTGCGGCGTGCACCTGAAATGCGCCCATGGCCCACCAAGCTTTCCATCCCTCCGGGGTCGGCAAATTGGTACCAGACTTGTCTGGGAGGATAGCAGCACTGGCTCGATACATCGGCCGGCCACCGCGAGTCATTGTAAAGGCCAGATATGCATTCAATCACCTCCAACGATGCTTAATGAAGTCGAATGCATGGCGCACCCTCAGGGATTGATCAACGCCGAGAGCTTTATCCTTTATTTATCCTTTACTGGGGATTACTTAAGTTGCCAATTACTGTTACCGCTAAGAAAATTCTCTTTTCTCTTTAGCAATTTCGTACTGTTGAGTGCGGAATTTTCTCAACAGTAATGCCTTAAATGCATCTGAAAGTACTATGTGTGCTTCCAACTCAAGGTTGAAGGGTGAGTACAGGCTACCTATTATTGATGTATCTCCGTGATGCAGACGATTTCAGTATCGTAGCACCAGTATGGCTATAGCTGTAGCACAATTCAAAATGGATGACTGGTTAAAAGTTCTACTTCAGTATTAAAAGAAACTCTTAAATACGACACTGATTCCTCACCGTAAATACTCGTTTCAATTTTATAATGATAGAAAAAGCATAAGCAGCTTGGTTGGCACAGTTTCACATAAAGAAATTACCCTTCCGTAAGGTAGGAAGATATCTGGAAAAATGGGAGTAATTTGTGTATCGCTTGTATACAACATGGCACGGAAAGCACAATGGTTAGAGATGCAGTACGATACATGCACGGTCGCTGGTTGGATACATTCCCAAGTCAACAATGCTTCCCATACATCCGTACTTGAAAAATTGCTTCCAGAGTTATCTTGAAAAACTCACTCATATCCAAAACGCCAGCTTTTGCCTATGGTGAAGATCTTGGAATGCCCTATCAGAGCTGGCCCGAGGATTCCAAACAGAATCAGATCGACCGGTATTCAAAGACTTTCATAAAAAGACAAAGCTCTCTCATCGCGTTCGAAAATTCGAATCCTAGAGGACAAAACTCTCGCCGTTGATCATCCTTGAGGGATGCGTCGTACATTCGACTTCAGTAAGCATCGTTCGGAGGTGATTGAATGCATATCTGGCCTTTACAATGACTCACGGTGGCCGGCCGATATGTATCGAGCCAGTGCTGCTTTCCTCACAGGCAAGTATGGTACTAATTTGCCGATTCCGAAGGAAAGGAAGGCTTAGTGGACCATGTGCACAAGGATCGACTCCACGAGTGTGTTGCATGATGCCTCCGACCGCTGCCCACAAACGCCCTTTAGCAGGAAATAGAAATCTGAAATTCTTGCGCTCAGGATTTTTCAAAAGCACAATTTGTACCATAAGTCGAATACGCGTAGAGGAAGTACGTAAAATGAGGGTTGCAAATGTATATACATTACAGTGTATATACAGTACAAAGTTAGAAAAAATATTGTTGGTAAAATACACGCAAGAAAAATGAAAGGACAAATCCAACAGTAATTTCCAATAGCCTAATGTTTGGTGAAGGTTGTGCGCCAGAACGTAAAGTCATCGTCAAATTTTGAGAACTGTTTCCAGGATCGACTTTCTATTAAGCTCGGCACTGAATCATAAATGTTTTCTATTTCTGCAATTGTGGGGTTGCAATTGTATAGATACACAGGAGAAGCTCGCGATTGATGAAGTAGAACACGACGCATTAGGGAGCTGTTTTCGAAATCTCTAGCATATCTAGTTCTTGATCAATTGTAGCGCTTCTTTGAGTTCTGCTGACAGTCAGCGCTCTAATCTTTATCTATTTGATAATTTGTTAACAATTAAATGTAGAACAACACACTCTGAATCCATATCTACTTGAATAAACACAGTTCGGTGTATCCACCCAAAGGCACTGGTTCGATTTGAAACACTGCAACGGCTTTGATGTTCCTGGGTACATTCGCACTTTTCCTAAATAGAATAGACATGATGACCATATTGACGCATTAATGACTAGGTACATTGGTTTTAACGCAGACGTTAGGAAAAGTGGACAGTCTGAATTGGTTCCAACTCCAACGCATAGTTGTTCTATACTGTTTCGCCGCAAGGAATAAGTATCATACATTTTTTGCATTGGATCGACGTCTCATGCGAAACAGATTCAGCGCTAGGCGTCGTTTGTGAAAAGCTATTCTCTTCACCCGACTATTTACAAAGTAGCATTTTCGAACCGATTTTCCCGAACGTACTGCCTGGTGAGAAAAATCACGCGTTGTCTTCGCACAAAATTAGACATATTCGCGTATGTTAGATGTTTTCGTCAGTGGGGTTCTAGCAAACTTGAGGATGTATGGGTAACTTCTTCACAGTGAAGAAACTCGGTTTCTTTCTTATTACTGGATCAGATCTTACCGTAGGCGTAGTCGTTGTTAGGGTCATATGCTCCACAACAAATATATTGTCCCCATGCGCTATTGTATTCACAGTTGAATCCAACCGAGCACACCCTATGCATACAATTTTTCACCATTCCACCTCCTCGTTCCACTTGTTGTCCAGGTATCGAACAGATTGCTGAAAAATTTTACAGAAATGGCGAGATTTTTAACATTGGTTGCAGTAAAAAATGGCATTATTTAGGTTAAAATCAGGTATAGAATTAGTGGGAATGGGAATATAGAATATGAAAGGCTGTTGAGACTTTCTGATTACTGAATGTCGCTTTAGGCGTTCATTTATCTATTATTTCATTAATCCCACGTAGTCCGCATTTGGGACTATTATAGACTCATTGGTGCCCAAAAAGTTCTGCCTTTGGAATATGAACAAATATAACTATAAGGATTGTAAGACACGAGTAGCACCCAACCCGGCGAGCTTCGAAACAGTGTTTACCCCTGCCGGGGGTCACCGGATATCCACCACACCAACTGAGGACCTGGCCTTGATCTCCACTTAGATGAGTTTCTACTCTATTGGTGTAACTAGCACCAATAGAGTAGAAACTCTCACCAACTAGAATGATCTAAAGAGCACAAATCTGCAGAAATGGGTTAGTTCATTTTAAGCGAACTTCATTGAATGCAATAAAATGCTTAATGATTCTAAAGATTGTTCCTGACCAGATAGAAGCTTCCATATTTCACCGTGGTGAAATTGTTGCCTTCTGGACCCCATTGGACGTTTCTTTTCAGTCCAAGTTAATTTCCAACAGCTAACCTAATTAAGCAAATAGCATACCTCTTTATACCTTGTCTTACGTCCATGTTTTAAAAATTTAGTCACTTAACTTATGTTCTCACTTTTTATCCGAAAATTTTACTTTTAACACACCTGACACTTGAATGGCCCGTACTCACCGGTTGTGCGGGTCCTAGCATAATCTCCATTTTTCGGAGATTCGTTGGTTAACCCATTGTGGTTTCCTGGAATCCCGATGTCAGCCTGGCTAAAGTATACCGCAGGTCACCACCACACGCAGTCGCATCCCTTGTGGATCAGGAGGAGATATACCACCATACGACATTGATACCAGGACGGTGGTGGATCCTGGTATTGGCTTACTCTTAGCTGGGCTTCCTCATGAAAACGTCGGACTTCTTCTCAGCTTAGGAGACCCTGCCAAGGGATGTGTCCTCCGCTATACATCACAGTCCGACACCTAGGAAAACCTCCCAGCCACGATGAGGCGGTAAACCGTTAGGAGGATTTGAATTTTAAACGAATAAAATAGACTTCACAGTTGTACTATTAGCACCAGACCAAAGGGTGTGCTCCCTGACAAGCCTTTAATTTTCTGTGTGTTCTATTCATCCAAAATTCATCATGAATGAAAAGACCATTTCAAGTGTGCTGAAAAAGTAAAAAACTGATTCGCTAGAGAACTTCCCTGGCAACGTTGTATGTACGTTTTATCCTCATTTCACTTTCTTATTCAATAAGCTGACAAGATTATTCTTTGCTGTTAAGAGAAAATCATCTACATGAAGGCATTTATTATTGGCGTTAATGATTCATGCGAACGGTATCCATGAGTAGCTCATCGGGCTCTGCCGTGCCTTGTCTAAACTTTCGGATTGTAAATTCCGTTCTAGGTTAGGGTGAACTTGCAAGGAATGAATCACACACTGCACATCGCAGTTCGATACCCAGAAACACTTTCTGTCTATGGTGTGAAGGCAAATCATTGGGAATGGGAAGAAATGGGAAATAGCAAGAAAGTAAGAAACAAATTGGATAGCATTTTGTTAATGAGAACGAAAATTTCTCCAATATACGCCTAGGGCGCGTGTGGCGCAGTGATGGGAGGCGCCACTGCAACAAGCACGTAGAATCGATCCCTGCGCCCTTGGCCCACCAAGCTTTCCATCCCTCCGGGGTCGGCAAATTGGTACCAGACTTGTCTGAGAGGATAGCAGCACTGGCTGGCTCGATGCATCGGCAGGCCACCGCGAGTCATTGTGAAGGCCAGATATGCATTCAATCACTTCCAACGATACTTAATGAAGTCGAATGCATGGTGCATCGCTCAGTCATTGATCAACGCCGAGAGCTTTATCCTTTATCCTTTTACGCCTAGCGGGCGGCGTGGTTATGAGGAACAGGTGTAAATAGGTATAAATGGCAAGTACCTGGTTTGATTTTCCGGAAAAGCCATGGAACCATTGACTTTCAACTTACGGTCTACGTATGGATTAGCGAAACCGCAGAATCCGTTGCGACAGTATGCTCCTTGATATTGGCATTGAGCCGAGTAGACACATGGGCCACCAAGTGCAGAAATAGGCAGGCACGTGTTTGCGATGGAAATCTCGTTGGGTGAGCATGCTAAAAATCAGCGTCGACGATCACAGAATCATAGACTGCTACAAGAAGTTTTAGCGTTCAGCTTCTATGGCAGCTTTTCGAACGTGTAAGACAAATGAAATGTTACATATCTCATTAACGGCCTCAATGGCCCAGCTAAACCATTTGAAGGCTTCAGCATAGGAGTTTGCTTAAAAGCAACATAGTGTTAAGTGACGAAGGTCTTTTTTAGAAAAAAAATAAGACGAAAAATTAAATCGAAAAAATGAAGGGAAAAAAACGTGCGTCCCGTCTTTCTACAGCAATACCCTGTAGTGCATGTGAATCGTACGTCGAACTGAGCGCAGAATGCGTCACCGTTGCACGGCGTGCCACCGTTGAGATCTTCCGAACCGGGCGGACAAAACTGAGCGAGTGACGAAGACAGCACTAAATCTCTGACAATGGTTAGGAAGCTGACTATCAAATTAGGTGGTTATGATTAGTTTTCAGCTCGAACACTTAATCAGGAACTTTTCAGTAGGCGTAGAGGAAAATATTCGCGTTCAGCTGCAAAAATTGACGATCCGAAGAGAATACGGCGCCGAGTTTAACGAAAAGTGCTATATGTTATTAATCAACGGTAAGCATTTGATAGAAAGACGAAGAAAGAGTTGATATTACCTGCGATAAAAGTCAGTGCCTCGCTGAACATGACAATTCGGAAAAAAACACTGTTTGAGGTGAGTCGCAGCAACGCAATGCTGTTAAAAGTGAACTCATCCGGTTTTCGTTGCATGTGAGTCTTAGGAGTACACAAAAGTGTGCCGAGTCCTGGCAGGCAAACAGAGAAGAGTATTTCGCGAAATATTTAGAAAATTATCAAATGACATAAATGCTCATCCTTCGTCTGAATAACTCAAATCATACCCTATCGATGTTTTCAAAACAGAACTGTATCCCAACATTAGTACCCAATGCGATCTGTTAACCACATTGTTCGAATAAACCTTTTTTTGATGATATCCCGAAAGGAGTTGGATCAGTGGAGAAACCGTGGTTGAGTTCGACACTCACGGAGAAGTATCGAGAGTCACAGTGAGTCGAGCTGTTTGATGAACGAATGCAAAAGGGAGAACATTAAAGGAAAGCTAAAGAAGAAAACAATTGAGAAAAAAATAACTCAAAAAAAGTGTAACGTAAAAAAACTTAAGCAGGAAAATATTCAAAAAATGTCGGGATAAAAACGGATTCGGCCCGCTTCTAGGTTATTGGAAAGCAATGTCGAATTTGCAATTTCATTTCCCTTAAAATAGTTTTTTTCCAAATGCTTTAGCATTTTTCATCGTTAGAATGCTTATTTTATTCATGTTCTATTCCGATCTCCTAATTATAACAAGAATTTTGTTTTTGAGGAATTTTCAGCTCAAGAATTTCAGATGTCAAAGCGGAGGTTTTGACAAATCTATCTGTAGGAGCTCAAGCTCAGACATAAAGCTACCTTGCGGTGAAAAATGAAGTAGGCAATGAATAAAAAAAGTCAATATCGTGGTTTTCATTTCGATTTATAAGGTTTATTGCGAACTGAGATATATTACTTAAAAATGTGGGTTAAAATCGGATATTATTCTCGGAAAGACTTAGTATATCGTCACCTGGCTTGCTGTCATTATGGGAATCGCTGCTACAATACAAGAATCCGAGATGAAAGGCAGCAATCCTCGCATAAATAAACAAAGCCTGGCAATTTCCCGCACCACTGAAGATCTGGAGACGCTTTAGCATGGCAGCCTCAGGATTTCCAGTAAAATCAGCCTTGGCTAGTAGCGCTCAAAAAGTCGCTCAACTCAACAGAGCTCAGAAAACTCTTAAAGAATTCTTGATAGATTGCACGAACCCGGGAGTTGAATCGCAGAGAAGAATGCCGCATTATCACGCATGATCTTACACACTATTTAAGAGTGATGTTTTAATGTGATAGGGGCAAATTACGCATCCATGTGAACTCTGTGTAGCTTCTCTTCACATGAAATGCTCGATTTAAGACTACCATAAAGCCGTGAGTGTGTGAAGAAACTATTTTGTTTTCAATGCGATTGAAATCTTGCTTTCCTGATTTTTCTGCACTGGCTATGGAGGTGCTCGGCTGACTTGATTGCCGTTAACGTCACCTTTCCAGGTTTTGAGGTGTGCAGAATCCGCTGCAACGTCAGTTCCTTTGTAAATAAAGAATAAGTAAGCACCTTGTTTGCATCAAGACCCTTCTGGAATATTTGATGAATGCTGAGAATAGTTGAATGTCGGTATTAGAAAATGTTAAACCTACGGGTATCAAAAAGCTTCTCTGAAAATGAAGTCAGCTTAGCCTAGATGGACTCAGAATGCACTCGATCTCAATATGGTATATCCTACTACTCAGACGATGAGATTGGACGGTGCGACAGCAGATGATAGGAGATTAGATAACAGGTGCCACAGAATATTGCCCTTCTGTCAACGACACTCCATCGAAGCCATTCTTACAACTCTCCTTGCAAACATCGAGCCGAATCTTCAATCTTTTGCAGCAGAACATTGGAAATTCTTTCAAAGAACAAAACTATAAAGCTTTATAGGATCGATTAGTGCTTAAGGTTTACACCATATGTCGACAAAAGTCCACCCGTAATCAGCTTCTAGAGGCTACAAGCCTAGACCGAAATGTCGATGAAATCGACCGCGATAATTATCCTCATCTGACGGCTAATCGTCAGCACATCTCACTTAGGGCAAGACAATAGCGAATATTAACTAATCGTGGAGCAAGTATTCAGCAGTCTTCATTTGATATTGCATTGTTCTTTAACTTGCACCTACTGCTTATGTCAGTATTGTTGTTCCATGCATTTCTTTTGCCTCTATCAAAGTGAGCCTTCTAATCTCTTGCAGTTCAATTCTGTGCTTGTCTTCGACGACCTTGTAATTAGTCTACGATTAAAGAGATGTGGATCAATACCGGCTTTGACAATTTTGACAATCTATATGTAGGCAACAAAATGTTAAACACAGTAAAAAAAAACGGGCCTCATACCCCTGATTCCGAAACAGTCCCATTTCGCAGCGTTAGGTAGGACAAGCACTACGGGGCTGATGAAATTTCAGCGCCAACGGAAACTGCCTTGATCAAAAAGAACTATGGTGACGATCTGTACCTACAATGCACGTACACTTGCATCCGAGTCCTCGATAAAAGACTTGCTCATGCAAGCAAGAAGGATAAGGTACGATGTCATCGGCCTAGCCGACACGAGATGGCACCGTCCACCCAAAGTCATCTGTGACACCGGAGAAGTACTGTTCAATGGAACATGCGACAGTAGAGCAGGCAGCGTCGGCGTTCTCGTCAACGCGAGTTTGTCCATGAACATCGATTCATTCGAACAGCTTACAACCCGAATCGGACGTTTACGATTAAAAAGATGTAGATCAATACCGGCTTTGACAACCTTCGTCGTTTACGCGCCGACATCAAACCGTGATGAAGAAGAAATCGAAGCGTTCTTTATAGACTTGTTGAAGTTCTACAGAGAAGACCAGAGACCATACATTCTTCAAGGTTGTCATTGGAAATTTCAACACCAAAATTGGACCAAGAAGAACGTCTGAAGAACGTCACATTTGGATCCAAGGATTAGAATGGAACGAAGAGCGTGAGCTGATCTTTGAGTTTATCATAAAGACTGATACCATTCATGGTGTCTCACAATTTTAGAAACCCCACCTTCAACGCTGGACGTGGGAGTCTCCAAGTGGAGACCCCAATGACGAAATAGACCACGTCATAGTAAATTAAAGGTTTTACCTAATCGATGTCGCTGTTGTCCCAAAATTCTAGGCCGGATCACACTATCGTCTCCTTCGAGCGAGATTCTTTTTTTCGCTGAAAGGAGAAGTAGCCGCTAAATTCAAAAACCGAAGTCCCAGAACCACCACAAACTGGGACTTACGCAATTCATTAGTCGGCTGTTGGGAAGATGCTGTTGTCGACAACATCGAAGAGGAACACGATCGGCTCATTGAACATCTTCATGTTAGCGCTATGAAAACTGAGAGTTCGAAAGTCAGCGATGGTCGAAGCTGCAGAGGCTGGGAAAAGCATTTGCAAGGCCCACCGAAGCATCGACAATTACAAGACCAAGACGACTGGACTTCGACGTCCAGGCGGAACAGTTACAGCGTCTAGAATGGCAATGGAGAAAATCATTCACGAATACCACTCAGATCTCTTCGATGGCCACGTCCACCTCCCGTCACATGAAATAAAAGATAAAGATAAAAGAAAAGACCGACCAAAATTATTTACCGCCACCCTCTAGAACTTCATGCGAACACTGGAATGGGATAATATGGGAGTGAAAATCGATGGTCGGCAGATATATCACCTTCGCTTTGCTGATGAGATCGTTCTTATAACACTAGACATTAGCCAAGCGGAACGTATGCTTGTGGACTTTAATAAAACCTGTGGAAAGATTGGTCTTCGACTAAATCTAAAGAAAACGATGTTCATGAAGAACGGATTGGTTTCGTTTGCTCCATTCACGCTCAACGGAACGAATATCTACGAATGCTCCAGTTATGTCTATCTAGGTCGGGAAATCAATATGATGAACGACTTAGCTCTAGAGCTGAACAGAAGGAAACGAGCGGCTTGGGGAGCTTTCAAGAACATCGAGGATGTAGTGAAGAGAACAGCGAACACTCGACTCCGTGCCCATCTTTTCGACTCAGCGGTTCTTTCTGCCCTAACGTATGCGTCAGAAACCTGGTCGCTACGTAAGCAGGATGAAAGATCACTCAGCGTTATCGAATGCGCAGTCGAAAGGACGATGCTAGGAGTATCTCGTTTCACTCAGATAAAGGATGGGATCCGAAGCTCCGACCTACGCCAACGATCGAAAATCGAATATGCCGTTCTATTCGCCAAACAGTCGAAGATAAGGTGGGCCGGACACGTAATGCGTATGAATGATAACCGATGGACAAAGGCTGTTAGTGACTGGATTCCTCGGGATGTCAAACGTACTGCAGGAAGACCGCCGACCCGATGGTCAGAGTTCTTCACGAAGAGCCTATAAGAAAGATATGATGCTCGATGAGTCCCTAGAGCGAGCAGAATACACTGGGCTACTCTTGCACGCTACTGGGAGAAAGGAGGATTTAGTGGCACTCGTTCGAGTCACTCGACGATCAGCTGGACTACAGGTGATACAGATGATAGGGAATATGAAGTGCAGTAATGAAATGTGCCCTGCGTCACTCATTCAGAACCTGAGCCAAAGATTACGAAGGGCGTTGTCATTGCGATAAATGTGAGAAGACATACTTCAGTAAATTCTGCTTATGATATCAAAAAAAAAGTGTCTTAGGAGTAGAAGAGTATATCGCGTTGGTGTCTTTGCACAACTGAAGACCGGTTTCGAAAGCCAGCGGCTGGAAGGATGAATCAATATGCATATGATAACCTTCATCATCTACACTTCAACCTCAAGTAATGACAAGTAAGAAATCGAAGTGTTTTTCTTTAGAACATAGGGGTAATAATATTAAAGCTTTTTGTTGACGATATCAGTAGCACGTTTGCTCCTAGTGGAACTTCTGAGCACTTGCTTTCTCAATCCTTCTAAATTCACATCAACGTTTTCGTAGTGACAAAGATAGTAGAGATTTCATGTCTGTTATAGGCAAAAAACATTCCTTTTTTTGGAGCCTTAATTTTTTTCAATGTCTTAATTTTCTTAACATTGCCTTAGTTGTGAGCTTATTTGTCTTCAGTCTTGCTACGACCTCGACGGCCAGAAACAAGAACTTTTACGTTATAATACATCGCTGTATTATAACACAACAGTGGATGCCGGTAGTAGAACGATTTTATTTTCTAAACATTTCAGTGTCCACAAATGTCACGCTTTGGTAGCATCAAATCCTGTTTTCGTAGCACAATAGTTGAAGGCTCCACTGATCCCCGCGCCCATGGCCCACCAAGCCTTCCATCCCTCCGGGGTCAGCAAATCGGTACCGTACTTGTCTAGCAAAATAGCAGCACTGGCTAGAGGTATTGGTAGGCCACCGCGAGTTATTGTAAGGGCCACCAGATATGCATTCAATGACCTGCAGCGATACTTTATGAAGTTGAATGCATGGCACATCCCTCAGAGATTGGTCAACGCCGAGAGCTTAGAGCTTTTAATTTTGCCCTCTAGTTTAACACCATGGATGGAACTCCAAGAACATCGTCATCCTCAGTCAGGATAATGCTCATTAAATAACAAAGAGCTCCATAAAACATCAAGTTTTACAAACGTGGTTTCTTTATTTGGTTTTTTCCAACGACTGAGTTTAATCATTTCTGTATTTATAACACTTTTTCTTTATAACATAAGTGGACTGCTAATTGACGATTTTGGTATTCCACTTGAATGTAATTGAGTCCTGGTCAAGTTTGCTCTCCTTGGAATTCTAGGATATCATTGCTATGCCGTTTCTACGTATTCAGAAAGGACGATCGACACGATTCCTAGAGGAAAGAGCATGCCAGGAAACAAAAATCTGTGTCTCTACATCGGTTCCAACTAAAGGCTTAGGCAGATTAATGAGCTGCAACTTTAGCACAACACTTCCTGCTCCGTCGTTAGTAAACTCAGCACCATATTTTTCCATTTGTTACCTAGTTTTTAGATAATTAATTAAAACAAAAAGGCAACAAAGCTTTCTGGATCCATGAGTTCTTCAACGAAGGGCAATCCGACTCTGTTAAGCAACTTTGAATGATTGCATATTTGGCCTTTATGGTGACCCGCGGCGTTTCATCGTTGTATCAAGTGAACATTTTCTCTGTGCGGATCAGTCAGGCACCGACTTGCAGATTCTCGAAGAATATAAAATTTAGTTTTTATTCAGAGGTGGTATGAATTCGAACCTGCTACCCAATGAGTATTGCACCCCATCTCTATAACCACTGCGCTAAATTCATGCTTAGTGAACGGCTGAAAAATGCCATCACGAGACTTTTTGAGATATTTTATAAAAGTGTAAAAGTGATGTGATTGCAGATACATCAGTCAGTTTAGCTTTTTAAAATTCTTTTAAGTCTATAGGAAATGTGTAGGCGCCTGTATTTGGATGTTGTAGTTCATCAGCGCTTGATTTTATAAAAGCAACAATCTAAGCACTAATTTAACCAAGAGGTTTCGCTGCTGCTGATAATGATATCGGCTGACCTGTAAATTTCCACTTTCATTGCTTCAGGATTCCAGGGACAATTGACTCGACCAGAATTTAACGGCGTTACCGAGGAGGACGAAGAAATAGTAACAGAAAAACCAATTGAACAAACGAGTACTGGGATCCTTGCAATGTGATACACGTAATCTTCGTTCATTTAATCAGTAAAATAAGCAGTTAAAAATTACTAGTGCCATTTATTTGTACTATTATTATTATTATTATTATTATTATTACTATTAATGAAGCTGAGATATTTGAAAAACTCTGGACCGCAGGTGTCTATGGTGGGGAACGAACGCGCTATTTTCCTTTCCGGGGAGTAACGCGCTCACCACCACACCATGCAGGTCCTTCGTATAACTCAGCTTCATTAAAGTTATATTTCGCAATACACCCTGCCATTAAAAAGAGTAGGCAGTAAACAAAAGGTTAAGATTGTAATTATTACTATTATTACAATTTCATTAGTGACTGGATTCCTCGGAATGTCAAACGTAGTGCAGGAAGACCACCGAGCTGATGGATGTTCTTTTCGAAGAGCGTAGAAGAAAGATGTGGTGCTCAACGAGTCACTAGAGTAAGCAGAACCCACTGTGCCACTCTTGTACGCGATAGGAAAAATAGAAGATTTACTGGCGTCCGTTCGAGTCACTCGACGATCAATGGGACTACAAGTAATGCAGGTAAATTAACTAACTCATTGTTGAAAAATGAGTACATTAAACCAAGCTGGATGAAATCCCGCTTGTTCCAGACTCGTGCCAGAGTTGAAGTTGTGTCTGTGTGTCTGTGTGCCCTCGCGTTTGTGTGTGCGTGTTTGCGTGCATGTGTGTTTGTCTTATTTCAAAATATAAAACTGGAGGATTCTGTGGCTGATGTGGAAAATTATCGACGTTTTAACAGTGTTGGGCCATGTTTGTCATATAGCGGGAGGAATTGTACAATAGAGCGAAGCCTCGTTTACTATTGATCGGTAGGTTGATGTTCAGAGGCAGTCATCTCTCTAAGTCCAATGTCTCTAGAATAATTAACAATTAATATTGTTAATACTATAATTATCCCGATTTGTATAATAAGCTAGTTATATTTGACGTTTCCTCTATTGTTATACAAATATTCCTCATAATTTCCCTTCCACCGTACAAGAAATTTTTCGTGAACAGGCTGCTACTTTTGCTAATCATTCTCGTATACTTTACCCTTTGTCTTTCAGCTTTCAAATGTCGTATTTGCGTCAAAGACGCTTCTTGATAAGGTCGCTATCGTCACAATGCGGAGGGGATTACAGTGGGTTATTTTATGATGGTTCCACTTTTGCTTAATACGTGCTGATAGAAAGACATTTGTTTGAGAATGATTGGAAAATTTGCGTAGTAGACGAAGTTTGCGAGGGCGAACGAGAACAACTTTCGTTTGATAAAGATCTAGTTCTTTAACTAAAGACTTCATGCAGTCGAAATTTCTTTCGAGATCTTCATCAGGTAGCAAAGCATAAAGACAAAGTGTGGGTATGAACTCCGGATGGATGCCACTTCACATTTAGGTTAGCCAAACATCTCGCCAGCTATTTAAGTCGCACTACTCGTTTCAAAAATCATTTCGAAATCACAATGAGACCACAGTACTACCCCCATTGCAGGGGTTATCCGGGATAGGGCCACGAACACGGCACGCCCTTCTATAGGTAGCCGAACTAATTTACATTGTCGTTGATAATTATATTCGAACAGAGTGCAATATAAGAGAAAAGAACATGGTAAAAATTGACGAACCAAAAACCTTCACCATGCTTTTAAATTTTTCAAGCAAAATGTCAGGAAGATTTCTGCCATCTTCTTCCATCCAGACGCTTTTATCCATAACTCATTCCATAAATAGACCACTATCAGGAATGATCACCTTACTGTAACGAACCAAGTTACAGTGGGACAAATTTCTCACCGATTCGAAGTGGTCGAACAGGAGGGTTAGTGACTGAACTTGGGACAGGTTTCTCGAGAACCTAACGAAAAAATCTCTTCAAAGTGGAAAGCATATAAGTTGACCGATGAGACGTTTTAGTTGCCGTAAGAATTTTCGTGAAGATTATTAATGTGTGGAATTGGTTCCCAATAATGCGATAGTGTTGCACCTTTATTTCTCCTAACAGATTTCAGAAAACTCCCCATTATCTTACTTGTTCTTTCATTTCATTGTTTCTATTTTCACTTTCGTTCTTATTACCGTTTAACTCTTCTGACATCGACAAAGTAAGAGTACCATTGATTTCATGCTAGGCAAAAAACTGATGTCCTGAAACATTGCCATAAGCAAATAAAGCTTTGCTTGAGCTCGATGACTGCTCTTTTTTGCTTGAAAATCACTAACAGTTTTCTTGGAGGATAGTATAAAGGCCATCCATAGTAGTTAGGATTAGTTTTGCATTGATTAAAATGTTATGAAGTGGTATGATAGGCGACGGGCGGTTTCGCTCATAGACTTATCCTCAAAACTTCGTATGATACTAACAGCTCTGATTCACATCATTTTGTTTACAAATACGAATATCCTTCATATGATTTAAACGTCATCGCTAAAGGCCATAAGCGCTCCCATCCATCTATGCGATGCTTGATGAAGTCGAATCCATGGAAGTTTCTAAAGGATTGATCAGCACTGAACTCTTTACCCTCTATCCTTTGTAAAGTGTGATATTCGCAAGTGCGGGATCGCCTACAATTTGAGGTTCCCAAAATTCATTCTAACTACAAATACAAAAGGCTTATCTATATGGCCAACAAGCTTATCTGGATCTATCGGTTTCCACCTAAGTGCTTTTCTCATCTACTTGTTACCTGCGAAATTTTACTGTTCTTTCCAAGTCCAAAGCTTTGATACTCATTTTAATCTTGGTATATTTCACAAATGTCATAACCTACGACATATAGATCATCATATTTTCATATTTTATTAATATTGTTACACCATAGTACCATAGAAGCAGTAAATTTGTGCGAAAATATGATCCTGCTATAGAAACCAATGATTTTGAAGGTGGAACTGATCTGGGCATGAACAAAAGGTACGTTGTTGAGTGGCCTAGAAAAATATCTAGATATAATGCAGCAGTTTTGGTGCTGTTGCTTGAGCGTAAATACTGCAAGAATCACCGTCACTCAAAGTAAAACATACAAAAGTATATTTAGGACAACATTTAGTGTTCGTGTCTGAAATTTCTTACTCCAAGAGTAAGTACGTCGTTTGAATAGGATTTTATTCTCATTCTTTTGCAGACATTTCCTTTCATGCAAACAGCATTCCGGGAAAGACACCAGCTCCAAATCCTCCTGCAATGACTATAGTTAATGGTAGTCCAGGTCACCTTTGAGTGTTCAATGGAAGATTCTGGAGGGAAAGAAAGTTGCTCGACTTTCTTTCAAAAATTCATAGTGAGCGGTAGTAAACATTCGAGAATTAGGTGCAAGTGTTTGTTTTTTTTTCGTTTTTTTCTAGTTCATTTTTTTAAAGAAAGGTGCCAACGTTGGGTTGCACTTTTTTAAAGTGGGAAAAATGAACTTACGTCCACCATAGATTCCTCCTCTATAAGGCGCATATCCAAACGACCTACCGTAATATCCTTGGCCACCATATCCCCATGGCATGCCACCATATTGCGCGCCTCTGAAAGAAAATTCACTCCTTTAAGGATTTCAGTGCTTTCTTTCTTATAAATCTAAAATCTGTACGAAAGAAATGCAAGAAAAAGGTTGAATGAGTGTAGAGATCACATTAAGTCATATGCATAATGTTTATATTTGCAAACAAAATGCGGGGAATCTATCTGTTAGTAAGCTATGAGGTTTTGGGAATTAGCCTATGAATGGAACCGTTGATTGGCTATCATACCACTTCACAAAAAGGGCGCGTGTGGCGCAGTTGTTGGAGGCACCACTGCGGCGCGCACGTGAAGTGCGTCTATGGCCCACCAAGCCTTCCATCCCTCCGGGGTCGGCAAATTGGTACCTACCAGACTTGTCTGGGAGAATAGCAGCACTGGCTCGATACATCGGCTGGCCACCGCGAATCATTGTAAAGGCCAGATATGCATTCAATCACCTCCAACGATGCTTAATGAAGTTGAATGCATGGCGCATCCCTCAGGGTTTGATCAACGCCGAGAGCTTTATCCTTTATCCTTTACCACTTCATAACATTCTAATTAATGCAGAACTAATCCTAACTACTAATCTTCAATAATATAAATGGCTTTTAGCAACTTCCAAGTAAACTGTTAGCGGATTTCGAACGAGAAATGGTCAGTCACCAAGTTCTAGCAGAGCTTTATTCATCTGTGGTAATGTTTCAAACCATCAGGTTTTTGCCCAACAGAAAATCAGCCATACAATTACTTTCGATGTCAGAAGGCTTGAGTGGTAATTTAAAGCAAAATGGGAATAAAATGAGTGAAATGGACGTAAAAGGAGAAAGTGCTTGGCTTCTGGAATCTATAATGACAAGATTTTAAAATGTAACACCATCGTATTATTGGGAATTGTTTCCAGATATTAATAATCTTCACGAAAACTCTGGCGATAACTGAAACGTTTTATTGTTTAACTTATATGCTTTCCACTTTGAAGAAAGCTTTTTCTTGGCGCCTCGAGAAACCTGTCTCAAGTTTAGTCACCTCACCTCCGTCTTGACCAATCCGAATGGGGACGAGCTTATCCCACTATGACTTGGTTCATTACAGTATGGCAATCACTCCTGGTGGTGGCCTACTTTTATTGGAGTAGTTACGGATAAAAATTGGATGGAAGAACATGGCGGAAATCTTGACATTGTTGGGTGAAGGATTTAAAAGCATTTAGAAGGTTTTTGCTCGTCATTTTCTGCCATGTTCTTTTTCTTCTGTATTGCACTCTGTCCGAATATAATTGCAAGCGATAATGTAAATTAGTTCAGGTACCTGTAGTAGGGCATTCCGTATCCGTTGTTGTATCCAGGATACTCAACATAATGGGGGTAGTATTGGGCTGCAACTGTGACTAGTATGGAAATCGCGACCAATAATGACCTCATTGTGATTTCGAATAGTACCAGTTATTTTTTAATACAGCACGGCTTAAATAGCCAGGTAATGTGACCTAGTTGAGACCGGGCCCTATTAGGGTCAACTGGTTCGTCGATGTATTTCATTATATCATGTGCAGATTTCGTTAAGATATTTGTTAATAATATCCAATGATCCAAAAAATACAGTCGGTGAACATTCAGTCATAATCCGCTAATGCTCGATCTTAATAAATGGCACGAAACAACGAGAAAGCCATAAAAAATGAGAACCTTTCACCAAAAGGGAAGAAAAAGGAGCTCTTAGTTTAAACTTTTTAAGTGTGTTTTCTACTCATGACGTAAACATCGTGTGTTTCAGAAGGATTTTGCCAATTTACGATTACACGTCCTTTATCTATGCATAGTCTGTTTACCACCGGTTGCTGATTGGTGACGAATTGTCAGATTCGGGTTTATTGAGGGGTTCTAGGTGATCAATGCGGCTCTGTGGCAAAAGATCAACAATTCCTCATCGTTTGCGGTTATAGTTATGCTCGGAATTCATAAAACTCTCGATGAATCAGCTTTTTCGGCTTTAATTTTTATAAGCTGTGTTGATATTTTTAAGAAGGGAAACATTCTGATAACATCGCCATGACTCATTCTCACAGAATAGTGTGTAATCACTGTCGAAATCGCCCGTTTCTACCGAAACCACCCCACTTTTGAGCTCGAACCTGGAACCGAGAGGAGTTCAGTGTGAAGCACTGACTTGCCATGTTAAAGAATGAAGACTTCTGGGGCTACTCGTTCGGTACGTTCTGTCATTAATAGGATTTGGATACAGACATATGTAATACATCGGAAACAAAACAAGGAGTCGGCCTTTGAATGAGTGCATATTTTACTTGTAATCGGTCGTTTGTGTCTTCCATTCTCATTGATTCAGTGTTTCAGTTGTCCATTGGCGTACTTCGTGCAGAAAACACATTTTTCCATAGAAAGAAGCTCATTGTTCACCTTGGATCAGTAGCAAGGTTATTTCGAAGAGATGAAGGTGTACGATCAGTTGAGTGCAGGCATTTTAAGGGCTCGGACAACGTCGAGTTAAACACTTCTCGCTTTTGATCGTTTTCTGATGGCTTCTTCATTTTTCTTTAAAATTGAAAGCCTTCTGGAAAAATATTATGCTATTTTAAGGTGAATATGGTGTAAACATTCTATCACTGTTTCCATCTGTAAGCAGTGAAGACTTTAAGTTTTTGTATACTAAGCACTTCAGTTTATATTTTTTCGCGCTAGTTTTGAACTGGCTCGAGCGCTTTAATTGTTTTGTCTAAGAACGTATTCGTTTCTTAACCGTTCGAATGCACCCCAGCTACGATTAGAATATTATGTTCTCCTTCAATGAGGCGCATCGACTGGATTGTTGGATGACAGATAAATGGGTAAATGGATAAATGGGTATTAAATGGATAAATGGGTATTTATCATTTGGGTACTCGTGCCTTTAAGCAAGGTTAAGCAACAGGAAAGGAAGTGTTAAAGTGATAGCGAGTCTTTACAAACCGTGCTTTAAACACCATGCATTGATCTCAATGCATTTGCTGAAAAAATAGTGGTAGTGGCTAAAAATAGTATCTTCAAAGATAGTTTGACATATTTTAACTCATAATGAACTTTGAAAACTGGAAAGAGACCACCAGAACTCACAGAATTTTTTCCGTGAGATGTAATGCCTTCCAATTTATCGAGTTCAAAATAATTTTTTTCTGGCAATTCCATGTTCTATTTTTAGGGCGCATATGGCGCAATGTTTGGAGGCCCACTGCGACAAGCACGTGGAATCATTCCTCGCGTCCACGGCTCACTAAGCCTTCCATACCTCCGGGGTCGGTAGATTGGTACCAGACTTGTCTGGGAGGATAGCAGCACTGGCTCGATACACCTGTAGATAATCGCGAGTCATTGTAAAGGCTAGAAATGCATTAAGTTATATCCAAACACGCTTAATGAAGGCAAATGCATGGCGCAACCTTCAGGGATTGGTCAACGTCGAGAGATTTTTCCTTTTTTTATTCTACTTTTATTTCTGCTCCTGTAATTCTGATAATTCTCAAACGGGATCTCATCCAGCTGCATTCCTAATAAATTGTTGAGGTTCTCATCTGCTGCGTTTAGGAAGTTTAAAATTTAAACTTTGTCTTCGATCGTTGAAAAGCTTAAATTTTGGTAATTCTTGAAATTAAAGGGATATTACACAAATTCTTCAGTCTTCTTTAGAGCGGTAATGATCCGTATCGATGTGGTCGTCCTCGCTATGCTTGCTTGCTTGCCTGAACGGCTCGTCCTCACTAGTTGTTTGGGCCCCAGCATAATCACCATCTTTCGGAGACTTGCTAGTTAAGCCATTGTGGTTCCTTGTAATCCCGAGGACAGCCTGGCAAAAGTCTGCCCCATGTCGTCACCACGATGGGCAGACGCAGGCCTTGTGATCAGAGGCTGATTTACCACCATGCGTCATTGATACCAAGACGGTGGTTGATCTTGATATTGGTTTACTCCTAGCTAGGATTCCTGATGGGAACGGACTCAGAACTCCGAAAACTTCTCAGCTTGGGAGGCTCTATTGGCGCGACGAATCTCTCAGCTGTACATCGCAGTCCGACAGCCAGGAACACCTCCCAGCCATGATGAGGCTGTAAACGGATAGGAAGCATCCTCGCTATATGGTTGTTTATTTTTATTGTCACATTAAGTCCAACTGCCTGGAATTGAGTGCCAGTCGAATGGCTAACTTTACTCAACTGCAACCACCCGGGTCATCCGCATGGTGTGGTGGTGAGCGCGTTACCCCCAGAAAGGGTAATAGCGCGTTCGTTTCCTACCATAGACACCTGTGGTCCAGAGTTTTGCAAATATCTCAGCAACGCTGTTAATGTACTACATATGATCGTTTGTTTTCGCGGTAAGTGCTGACCACTTCCTACGTCGCTCCTGGATCGGCAATTTGGTGCTAGAGTTGTTTTAAAGGACGAAAAAAAACTAGCTTCATATATCAGTGGGCTTCCACAAATTTCCGAAAATCATTGTAGAGTGCAGATATCAATTCAATCCCGCTTGCTTAATATATGACGCACCTCTAAGAGACTTCGTAAGGTTTATTTTTAGATACCGACAGTTCAGCATTTGCCGAGCAATATGAGAATACACCTGCAATTAGAATGCAAAAGTCGAGTGTGGGTGTGCTAAGCTGTATTCGATGAATGTCGTAAGCAAGTCCTAAGCTGCATTCAATGGTTGAAGTACAATTCTCACTTATCAATTTACGGATCATTGCATCAGATAGACAACATTTCCGGAGAAAATAGCAGCATCAACACTTAAGAGGTCAGCGCTATCTTTCTCGATACGTAACTCCTCAGTGTTCGCGGTGCACCGCGACATGGGTGGTTTGACCTTGTTGCGATCAGGGCCCGCTCTGAGCTCGGCAGAGATGAGGCTGTTTTTGCTGTTCTGAAAATTGCCTATTTAATATTTTGGGGTTTTCATTTGTTCAGAGTCTTCTTCACTGTCGAGATGGACCTTCAAAAAACCTTGTGATATTGATTATTTAAAGGGATATTGTGTCATCGGTTATGTTATTATACTGAAGGTGTTATTCTCTGTTTCAAATGTTATCACACATTTCTAAATTATTTCGACATTTTTAAAATCATTCGGTTCTCAAGGAGTTTCATGCTACTAGGTTATTTTTCAAGTTATTTTAATACTTGTATAATTTAAATAGACTAACAATAACCAACTATTTCTAAGCAACTAATAATGCTTGCCGGTTGCTACTATATCGGCCGAATGGCTAATCAGTTGCATCCATTTCAGTTATCACTGACTTAATAGAGTCATTACTAACTGGCTAAGTTTCTCAGAAAGGAGACCAGATTGCAACGTCACTATTTTGTGTTTGCTAGAATGGAAAATGTTTCAGGTGTGGTCATCGTTGTATCTTTCTCCTGTTTCTTGCTTTCTTTTCCTTCTTTTTCTTTTCTTCTTTCTCTCCCTTCTCCCTTTCTTTCTTCGCCATTTTCCCCATTTTCTCTTTTTTCTTTTCTTCCTCTTCTATTTAATTTGTTTTACTATTTCGGTCATCGTTCGCTGAGGCGTGGCAACGTTGAAAGCTTTATTAGCGACCTGAGAATTTTCGAAGCATAGATTTATTTCTGCTGCATTCCTCTTAAAATTTTTTGTTACCATGCCTAGTAGTTATTGGCAAAAGAACAAAGAAGAAAAGTCGTCCACTTTCTCTTGTTCCATTTAATAAAACCGTTCCAAGAAAAGCACCCAATAAGCCCTCAACGAAGTTATTTTCCTCGACTTCATAACACTTTCTTTAGCAGTAACAATAGAAAGCTTTGCGATGCGGTTTAGAAGATTTTAGCACGAAAAACTAGGTTCCCAAGTGGCCTGCGAAAGTCCGCTTAGTCTACTGTGAAGCGTACTTATAACCAAAGCAACTAAGGTAAGAATTTGCATTTATAAGAGGGTACGTTTACCATGCATCCCTCTTTCCTGTAATGCTTGCATATATTTGTCGTATTTATCATGTTTTCTTCCAACGGTTTACCGCCTCATCGTGGCTGGGAGGTGTTCTTGGGTGTCGCACTGCGATGTAAAAGGGGGAGAGGGGATTCGTCTTTCCCTGGCAGGGTCTTCCAAACTACGAAGGGATTCGGCGTTTCCATGAGGAAGTCTAGTTAGGTGTAAACCAATACCAGAGTCTACTACCGTCGTGGTATCAAATTAGTCGCGTGGTGGTAAATCCCTTTCTGATCCACAATGGCTACAACTGCCTGTGGTGGCGACGACTTGGGGCAGACTTTGGCCATTCTGACTTAGGGATTCTAGAGAACCACAGTGTCTAAACCAGCATATCTCCGAGAAGACAGAGATCATGCTGGGACCTGCACAACCAGTGAGGACTGGCCTTCCAAGCATTCAAGTATTCATTATGTTTAACCCCCTGTCTAATCTATGCTATTTGTTTCTCAACTTCTTTTTTGTTTTTTCTTCCAGTGGTACCATTTTATCTAGTGGTTTTAAGAGGTTTATTTGATAATAGTGAGTCCAGTTCTTAACCATTTGAACATCCTTTTCCTATGACATTCAGAGAATCCATTGTTTTTAGTGATGGTGACCATGAAGAAAAAAACATAAGCAGTTCTTCTGCAGACGTTTGCGGTTTCATAGGAAATATTGTTATCTTTATGCACTGACTTGTGCTACGATACACCGCCTTATCTGCACATGTTCTATTTATAAAAGTGCTATGGAATACACATTAAAATGGTTCACATTCGTTCGCATAGATTATGGTAACCAAAGAAATACTATTTTTAAGTTTAACACATGCTCAACTACGGCTAATTTTCTGCAGCAGCTGTTTTAAGACATCATTAAGTAAACAGCCGGAAAGAGTATGCGTGGAGATCAATGTGTATAATCTTCAATATGTATTCTTGCTTTGATGAGCTCCATGAGGTTGACAAATATATTTATTTTCGGCTAACGTTTTAACGTCTTCGTCTTCATCACACCCGATGATCTGAGTCGAAGGTCCATCTTTTTATTCGTCTCGATGTGGCTTCGTGTCGAGTCAGGTTTTCCTCAGTGGTCTATCTCCTCGCGAATGAGGTATACTCACTCTTTTCATGCAGGATGCTGATGGTGGATGTAATGACAATGTCCTGTGATAACAATTTGTTTTTTTTCAGACAATCCATCCTGTAGATGTCGGTGTTACTATCAGTTAGTACAAAACGTAGTAATATTTCGAAATCGACTTTCCTTTAACCTCTGTGTGACTAATCAATATGTATTCTTTCTTTGATGAGCTCACACGAGGCTGATAAATGTATTTAATAGCATATAATCTTGTCTTAATAAAATGTGACATAAAAAATATATAATCTATATAATATTCGTGCCCAATATAATATATAATATCGAAATAAATAGTCTGCTCCAGCCACCTGCATGTTCACTGACCCAAATGCCTGCTATCACTCACGTGTTAAACGAAACCATCATACAGTTTTTGAAAATCATCACCAGTTTTTTCCACTATTCACTACCATTACTTGCAGTTTGTTTCCACGGTGGAAATTCCTACCAAGAAATATTTCTTTCCAGTTTCCCATGAATAACTTCAGATATACCTTATAGGGATGTGAGAGCAAGAGAACAGTACGGCAGCTATCGACTACGTTAAGAAGATTTAGCTCTCCTTTCCCCTTTTTCCTCTCTTCTTCAAGAAATCAGTGCAACGATAGGATTTCGCTGTCCCACAAAATCAGAAAGGTTATTTCTTGCTAGTCATTCTTTATTGGAGCCATATTGTTGTTTGTCTAGGTCGTTTTTGCCCTTGTTCTGGTGCACGGACGCAATTTAGCGACGAACAGCTTATAATTTGCCGTAGTAATTCTAGTTTGACATGGCTTTTTCTTCCCAAAGAGAAATTGCTAAAAGTTTAGTTTTATTTCTAGTTTAACTGAATTATTTATTCACCTTAAAACTTAACTGGTCCGTCATCGCGTGTTGTACGGACCTAAACACATTCGTCTCCTTGTCTAGCAATCCCCGTTCATTGATGTGGACGATAGTTAGTTCAACTGCGACTTGACGGTTGCCTGCCTTCCTCATGGAGGTGATCAGTGCCAGTCATGCGTGGACGTTACTGTAATCTTTATGATGACAGTGTTTGCGCGTTCCTGGATCTCGTCACTGCAGGCAGTGGTCGTCGGCCATTATGGAGCAGAGAAAATTCACTGCCTCATGAATAGAATTCATCCAGGATCACCACACTTAGTTTTGCAACCTACTATAAACCGTGTGACATATTGAAATTGTTATTAGTAGAATTGAGTATGTAAAATTGTTGTCCAGAAATCGCGTCAACTATAAGTTTTGTTTCCATTAAGAAACGTCATTTGACTCAAGTGAAAGACAAATAGTCCCGAATTGCACAGGTGCGTCATTTACTTGAATATCAAGGCTCTGAAATGAATTTGCTTTTATGTCAGTTTTCTAAGGAAACTGTTTTACAGATAAGTTGGAAAATCTTCCAGTGTAAATTGCAAAGTTAGTAAACTAACTGATTAGGTACAAGTCATTTTTTTGATAACTTCAGAAAGTAAATCACCTCGACGTAAAGGAATTAAGCACGCGCTTTCTTTCTGGACTATTCTAAACCATTTTAGCCACGAGGATCGGTAGAAGGTGGGAATATTTCCTTACTGACAAGTTCTACTTGTCACATTTGTTTGGAAATAACCACATTTCCTTTTTTTGCAGAATTTTGATCACAGTAACCTTATTGTTCCATTGATTGCTTTGCTGAATCATTCCTAATCGAGAATTATTTTGAAGTTTTATCCTTCAGTTAATAATTAATTTCCATCAACATCCTTCCTTTGTTCTCAATGTAACGGTTGACAGTGCTACTCATCTTGGCCATTACCACCACCACCCTCCTCCGCTTTTCATTCAAATTTCGTTTGAGGTGTGATCGGGCGAGATGAGGAGCACCTTAGCTCGTGGCGCCGGTTTTCGTCGGTTCATCACAACTCTGTAAATTTTTTTGAGTAACGTTCATTTCGATTTGGCATCTCAGCTCACAAATATCATTGCATGCATTTTGTGCATTTTTTACAACGATGTTTTGTTTAATGTTTTTAGTTGTGGTAGTTTTTTCGAAAAGTTGTTGTTTTAAATACGTCTATACATTTCACTAGGCTTTTGCCACTTTTATACACATGCTTAAATACTTGGATTTCTCATCCTAACTGGTTGTGCAGCCCCCAGCATATTTTCCATTTTTCGGAGTTTTGCTGGTTCAGCCAACGTAGTTTCTTAGAGCACCGAGGTCAGCGTAGCTGAAGCCTTCCTTAGGTCGTTGCCATACCAGGAAGTCATAGCCCTTGTGGATCAGAGAGAAATTTGCCTCCATGCGACTTTGATACCAGAACGGTGATGGATCCTGGTGTTGGTTTACTCTTAGCTGGGCTTCCTGATGGAAACGGCGGATTCCTTCTCAGCTTGGGACATTGCAGCCTGACACCCAGGAACACCTGCCAACTACAATGAGGCGAAAAAACGCTGTTAAAAATATAAATATATATGTATATGTAACGCCACTTTTGCATCAAAATGCTTAGACGTGAGACCAGCCCACCCTCGTTTTCCAACCCTTCATAGTCGCCAAAAATAGCAGACTTGTTTCAGAAGACAACAGTCCGATACACAGAGGCGAACGACTGATATCGTGAGGATGTCGGAACACCATATCCCGGCTACCCCTTGATTGTAGAGGAAATCAGCTCAATCATCGTTCAACGACATTTGCAAAAAAAGATTAAAAACCCTTATGCAGGAAGAAACCCACAAACAAGTCCGAACGCATTCGTGAGTGACAGATGTGAGGAAACAAATTGATACTTACTTGATACTTGAATGACTCGTCCTCACTAGATGTACGAGGCCCACCATAACCTCCATTTTTCAAAGATTTACTGCTTGAGCTATTTTGATTTTTTGTAATACCGAGGTCAGCCTGCCAAAAGTTTGCCTCTGGTCTTCACCACCACAGGCATTCGCAGTCCTTGTGGATCAGAGGGAGATTTGCCACCGTGCGGCTTTGATGGCAGGAAGGTGGTGGACCCTGGTATTGGCTTATTTTTAGTCAGGCTTCTTGATGGAAGCGCCGGACTCCTTCTCAGCTTAGGAGACCCTGCCAGTGGGTCGAATCTCCCGTACAACGCAATCCGATATCCAGGAACACCTTCCAGCCATAAGGCGGTAAACCGCTGGGAGGAGTAAACAAGTTGCACGAATGAAGTGCTGGAATCCACAAAATATCTGAGGTCTGGTCATATAAAAAATAGTTACAGGTTTCTTGCAAAACATGTTTTTCTGTTCAACGAAGTACTTTACCTTTCCGTGTTTCGTAAATTGGTGTCAGACTTGTCTGCGAGGGTAGCAGCACCGACTTGGCACATCGGTATCCCACCGCGCGTCATTTTATAGGCTAAATAAGCGTTCACTCTCTGTTAACGATGCTTGATGAAGACAAATGTGTGACCTATTCCTCATGGATTGATCGAAGCCGAACTCTTTGCTGTTTGCGCTTTATTAAGCACTTGTAGATGAAGCTAGTCCTATTAAGCCGTGCTCAGTTCTAGTATTGTGGTATTGTTTAACGATCTGAAAGCAATATTAAGAGGCCGAATATGTTTTTAAAAGTTCCATATTTTTTAATTTTATCATACTTTCTTCGTGTGACACTCGAAAAACTTTATAATCGTTTTTGATTGAGGTTATTGCTTTGGAACACTCTGATAAGAAAACATCAGTGATGAAACCATCACACCTGGTTTCTCCAAATAAATTTGCCACAAGCGTCACTTGTTCGAAATTTATAGACTGTGGCAGATGTAATTGGATTCAAAGATTCCCAACCTGGAAAGAAACCAAGATGTATGCCCATATTTTAAATACCTCCTAAGAACACTCAAAGGCTCCAGACCCATATAGTGAGGACGAACGGCTTTGTGAACAGTGGACTCGGATCTGTTCTGCTCTAAGAAAGGCATCGAAATATTAACTGAGCAAAATTCTGCAAGAACCTAGTGTAAGCTCTGCAATCTAGAAATATATGGATAAAAAGTTTAATCTCTGACTATTAGAATTCTTCTGGGAAAGCAACAAATCCTAAGAATGTTGACTGACTAAACGACGACACTGCTGCAAGGCAAATCATGATTCAATTTTTATGTTTTCTGAAAATATATGTGACAGCAGCGATGCTGACATATTTGCAAACCGTCGGACAGCAGGTATCTGCGTTAGGGAACGAATGTGCTATTATCCTTTCTGGGAGCTTACGCGCTCACCATTACACCATGCGGGTTCTACGTTTCGTCTGTCTCTAAGGAAACATATGCAATTTGTAAATTGACTGTATGGGAAATGCGTGCACAACTATACAACAAAATTCCTTTAGAAGCGTCAGGAGCAATACAACCGAACCTATACCATTACATGCTTCGATTCGGATTGTACTTTTTCCCGTTTTCTTGAATTGCTCGAGGTAATAGGTGAGGTGTACAAAAACCTCACGTACAAGTCTACCGCGAAAAATTTTAGCGCTAGAAAAAGAAAATCACCGAATTGGAATCAAATATAGAAAAACTTGGAGTACGTAGCGGAAATGAAAGTGATAAGTATTCTTTTAAGCATCATCCAGCACAACAACCCATATCGAACCCAATTTTTCACGGCGAGTGGCTTCTTTTTCACGCTGCGGCTTAAGTGGAACAAAAAAGGCAAGAAAACGGCATGTATGACGACAGTGTTTCAGAAAAACATTTCTCGGGCAATATCGACATATTGCTGCTGAGTTACTTGTCAGAGAAGCTTCAGCATCATCGGCATCTTCAGCTTTATTCCACTAACAACACACTATACACCATAACGTTTTAAGTATGACAGATTGCAACGTCGCAACGCCGGACTCTTGAAGATTCGCCTATAGCAGACTCTAGGTGAAGCCTTACCATGTGAGTAAGCTGGATTTTCCCACTGTACTGCAGCGAATCCATGGGATCAATCCAATCTAAGTTCATCGGAGAAAGCAATTGTCTACTGTCATTGCGCCACTACAGTAAGTATCGAAGAGACTTGATGCCGATAAGGCAAACCTCATTTTGCCAGCAACCATCGAATAAAGCGCGGTTGTCTAACATCATAAATGTCGCCAAATGCAGTGTAACTTTGTAGCTGCAATGAATTCAGTCAATAGTTATAGGTTTTCTTCAGTTCCATATCCAAATTGTCGGAAATAAGTTTAAAAAAAGAGACATCTTCTTATTACCGGCGCAAGAAAGAGACAAGCATAGAGAAAATCCCAACTACGTTAAGCCTAATACCACAGGCCGCGAGACATCGAACTGCCGTAACAAGCAAAACTAAATCTCTACACTTTCTTAATATTTAAATTATGCAGGCCACCTTACCTTGTTAGCTTCATTACAATGCCTATCTTTTCAATTTTTTCAACGCTAGAAGTAAACAAGACAAATTAAACTTTTGCTTTCTGGAACTGGTTTAAGGTTATGCTGTTATGAAACAAAGCTTTTCATCAAAGCATGTGAAAATGTTATGTTTACACAACCACTATTGGCTTTGTTTGAGCGCAGCTTTTTCATACATACAGCTTTCTGTGCGGTTCCTATAGCTCGTAGCTCGACATGGTGCTTTTTTGGCTTTGATGCAGCCTTTCTGGTGCACCCAACTTGAAAAGCATAGCATATAACACTGCGTTAATTTCGGACGTGGCTAACTCTTAAACGCACACTGAACGACTCGTATGTGACTCGTGCCGGGCACTAAGTTCTAAGTTCTCATGGAAAGGGTCCATTATTTCTGTTGTACTTATTGCCCTACGACTCCGTTTTTCTGCATATTTTATATGCAGTTTTCTTTCGTTTTTAGATATTCCTTAGACTTTTCTGTGTTTTCAATTCACCTCCCCGGCTTTCGGCGCATTTCGAACTCGATAGGGGTAGAAATACAAGTTTTACATTCACTTACGGTACTGTGAGCCATTGGAGGTCGATTTTGAATATTCATCGAGAGTTAACCTTTCAGTGAAGTCAAATATAATGACAAAGATTTCAACAGCTAGCAGTCTATTTAACTTTGATATGACTCGTTCATTTTAGATGTATTTTAGATACACATGAAATCAGTGAACTCTTTCTTGGATGTAAAGAAGAAATAGACTTCGTTAGTTATTAATGGCAAGCATTTGTTTGCGAATAGTTGCATAAAACAGAAAAAGCAATTTTGTGAGCCGTCAGCTGTTGCAGAAATGTCTCTGTTTCAAGCCAGGCAATACTAGCTGCAACGGCTAAGATATCGTTGAAGGTTCGGTCCTGCTAATACATACGGGAGGTATGAATACATAATGAGTTATTCAAGTCACTTACGAAGAGCCGACAAACCTACAGTTTTGAGATGTGGGTCGGTAACGAGTGCTCCAGAGCCGTAAATGACTAACACTCATTACCTTCTTACATGACCTAGCAGATCAATGAGTTACCTATGCAGAAAATTGAAGTACAAGTGCGCTACTGGTTAAAACATTGGTGTATATAGATAATGGAATTCATTTCCGAACATGTTTTGTAGCGAAAGCTTGGGAGAGGACAGCTGAAGTCTCAACATACTAAGATTAACGCAGTTGTGCCCTTATAGTGGCGGGGAATGCACAAGAAATATAGTGTATAACTCCTTGGAATGCGATAGTTCTAGTCAATTGTCAGTGGTGAGTAGTCACCTGTTCGAGATGGAGTGCTTGACTTCATATGAAATTACCACGTACACTCATTGCCGTTGCCACAGAACAGACTTAAAACTTGGGTAATGAAGCCGGTTATAACAATAACAATAGAGTGATACGATATGATGATGTTAAAAAATGTAAACAACATAAGCGCCAAGGGAGTAATCGAATAAATGAGCAAAGGTAGACCAATGAGCGTAAAGTTATATTGAAAATACGAGAGCAGAAAAAAACTCTTGGCGTTGATCAAACGCCGTTGGACGACCCATGCATTCGACTTCATTAAGCATCGTTGGAGGTGAGTGAATGCATATCTAGCCTTTACAATGACTCGCGGTGGCCTGCCGATGTATCGAGCCAGCGTTGCTATCCTCCCAGACAAGTCTGGTACCAATTTCCGACCCCGGAGGGATGGAAGGCTTAGTGAGCCTTGTAAACGGGGATCGATCTCATGTGTGTTGCGGAGCACCTCCGACCACTGCACCACACGCTCCTTTGAAAATAAGAGAGCAGCTGCGACATAAATTGGTGACGTAATATGTGAAAGAAGTTCCATGTGAAGGACTACTCAACCAAAGAAATTGAGGATCAGGCGGCAGTAGGGGATTAGCTATTTAATTGGTAGTGAGGGTAGCTTATGTAATATGAAAATGACTGGCGAACTAATATGACGAACAAGTAACGCAAAGGATGAGGAATAGCTGACACATTGGTGATTGCAGCGGGAAAGGCACGAGGTACAACTGAGGTTATGAGTTCTCATATTAATGGCGAGCTCGACACTAGAACTCTAGTACGTGAAATGTGAAGCCAAGAAGATAGAGACTGTAAAAGCGCTACTTAGGATATAAAAGTAATGGCTAATGATGCTGGTTCACATATTTATTATGTGATTGGCGGCCTGTTGGTAACAAGAGTTACTGGTCAAAGGAATATTTAAGGAAGTTTCTCAATTACTACAATCTGATTGGGCTGTTTGTGCAGAAAGTTCCTGTAGAGGTATTAAATTACATTAATTACTTGATCAAAACGCACGTGAAGTTCTGAGTTTTGCTCTTGTCCAAATATCCCTATAAAGTGTGGGTAGTCGTTAAGCTTGTACTAAGCTTGTCATAAAATTTTTTTATGGGGAAGTGAATACAAGAAAAAAACTGCGCGACAAAATAGACGGCGAGGAAAAAAGGCTCATATATGAGTCATGTCGGACGCAATATGTTACGCTTAATCTTCAGGCGTGCTATTAGATTGCTTTGACACGCCTATTTCACCTTGTTTATCAAAGAGTACAGGAGCAGAGTGGCTTCCTAGCCATCACTCATGGAACTCGTGTAAATGGAGGTTCAATGTCGTTCAGTTGATCTTTCTTAATTTTCTCACTAATTACATTCTTCTTTCCTCAAATGTTCTTCGTTAAGTTACAAATATTAATCATCCTCGATTCGAGCTACCTTTTTAATAACTGCTGACAATTCTTCGACACATAGCGTACTCGAGCTGAGAACTCGACAAAATTATTTATTGCGAGATTCTAACCCTCGTCGTTCTTTGAGTAACTTTATTATTTTCCGTAAAAACTATCAAAATCTGTAGATTCCTGTCCCTTTAAAACTTTCCTCATTCTTCCATACACGAACCCTGATTTCTTTGCTTGCACCAATTTCTCTCGTTTTTTTTTTTACGTCAGCATTCGTTCTCCAAAACCAAAGCCAACGAACCGAGATTTTGGTTAGTAAATCACGCTAGTATTTCCCAATGTATCGTTTGCACTCTTCCGTTAGATATTCCAAAAACTAAGACTCCGTTCCCTTTTATTCATACCCTATTTTTATTTGTTTTTATTTTTTCGAGAACTCGAGCTTAAAATGTGTTTGTGGCCGAAAATATGAAAGAGCATTTGTTTTCGATTTTTTTAGCGCTATAGTAAAGAAGAAACTATTATCAGTTTTCGGGAAACAAGCCTCATAGGAAATCTGTTGAAGTTAAAAGAGTGAATTATTTTCCGAAATGTATGAGTCATGTAATATGATCGATATGATCACGAATGTGTCACCTTTGAATATTCTAATGTTGTTCTTTTCCAACTCTGTAAAAATTCGTTGGAAAGTCAAATCAGTCAAAGTCAAGGAAAGCTGGATTGTTTCAATAGGATTTCAGTTTCGTTTCTCCGAACTTCAACGTTCTGTTTTCAGATAAAGTCCAAGTCCTCTGTTTGATAAGTCTGTTTCCACCGAAATTTGTTTAATTAGTTCAGGCCACTGGAAGTTAAAATGAAAGGAAACTGGACTACGCAGTTTTCGAATCGAGTTCAAACTGTGATGAAAGCCTGCGCAACGTCACGCATTGTTAAAATCTTCTTAGATGTTAGAGCACCCGTTAGTGATTATAATGTAAAACCGTTGGATTCAAAAGTGTTGTCGTGGAAACGAGAGTTATGTAGACGACGACTAGGACGAGTTTCTGATATCGACGAGCACCACTCTTGAAGGCCTAAGCTGAAACAGAGTTAGGTGTAATGGTTTTCGAGCTTGAAGAAGGAATAGGCGGATAAAGCAAGAGTTTTAAAAAATATCAAGCAAACTGGAAATTGGAGGACAACATCTGTTAGTGGAGCACCTTAAGGGAATAGACAAAAATTACTCATTGTGAAGGCGGTATTGCTTTTTTTCTTGATTACCTTGTGGCATCTGATGAACACTGGACTACTTTCCGACTCAGCAAAACTGCAGGAAAAAAACCTCACTTGAAGCTGATTGGCCGGAGTGGATTAGATTTCTTGTCGCTGCGACACAAAACCTTAATCTTCTCTACAACGTGGCCTCCTAGAAGTTAAGACACAGATACAGAAAAAGTACAAAATGTGACCGTATGGAGAAGTCATATAGAAAGAAGAGAAGAAAATAGATTTTAAGGAAGAAAAACAAGTATATCACGTACGGTATCAGTATGTGAAAAATGTCTTGGCTATGTCCTGCGTGGAAGAAGAAGGCATCGTGGAGAAGCATCAAAAAGGAAAAGGTGATGTTTCATATGAAAGAGGTCTTCGAGTACATTTTAGACTGGGCGTTTGAACGCTACGTGATGGAAATAAATTGTAGTTTGCTCATTATATGCACATACAATTAATAACGAACACCGTCAAGTTGGAACAATACCGGCTTCCTTTCTGTATGTCAGAGGTCTGAGCTCTATGAATGGAGTCGACTGCATAGCTCGAATCTCTAGAACACTAGCCACCGTTGAAAGTTTTATCATTCTCTTTGTTTTTATCAACAAACTAAATGTTTAAATAGCTATAGAAAAAAATATTGAGAGTACCTGTGCTAGATATAGAATAGACCACGCAATCACGTTCACTGCTTGACCTTTAGCAAACGGAACCTTCCGCTACAACTTCGAAGAAGGCAGAAACATTGCAGCAAAGAATTAATGTAATGAATTTGAGAAAGTGCAGATAGAACTGTGTGAGGAACCGCCACAGATCATTCGAACGGTAAGAATTTTATTTCAACAAGTTTTCTAACTAAGGAACGCACAGACAACATTGCAGTATTTCAAATGGTTCAGGTACCAAACTTTGTCTTGTTTCAACTTGTGCAATAGTCAAAGTTTGTAAGTTGTTCTGGTGTTGATTCCTATCTATTTAGTTTAGCATAATTTGGGATGAAAAATCACTCAATTTTATTGAACGTGTAGTCGAAAGGGCGATGCTAGGAGTATCCCATGTCACGCAAATAAGGGAAGGGATCCGAAGCTCCGACCTGTATCAACGATCAAAATCAGAGATGCCGTTTTGTACGCTAAATAGTCGGAGATAAAGTGGGCCAGACACGTAATGCGTATAAATGGCAACCGATGGACAAAAGCCGTTAGTGACTGGATTTCTCGGAATGTCAAACGTACCGTAGGAAAACACTGTGCTATTTTTACTTGCGACAAGGAAAAATGGATAATTTACTGGCCCTCACTCGAGTCACTCGACGATCAAAGAGACTACAGGTGATACAGATGATGATTTACAATGGCGATGAGGTTGTGAATCCAAAGATAAAGGTCAAACTCTAATAAACCTTATGCCATTCCAAAAAGGATAATGTGCCGCAAAATAGACATTTCTAGAGGTCTAATTGGTACCTGCTATCTATTTCGAAAAACGATTCATGATGAGCGGATTTTTGGTATAGGGTGCACTTGTACACTGACGTTAAGAAATGACGCAGAGTATTCACGGTGCCAACTCATCACTCCGGATCTGCTATTCATCGGTTTGGAAATCTTGCACACTACTTTTTTCAGAAATGAACTTTCATATGCGTTTGTTCTTACTGTTATTTGGCCACAAATATATCATTTCGCTTCAAACCATTGGGATAAAATAAGCGTAATTCAACACTTACTCAGACTATGTGAGTTCCATAGAATTCATGCAGTACGACGATAATAGCTACTAATGTGATCTACTACCAATATTGATAACATGTGAATACGTGATGCCATAATAACCACTTTCAAGTTTAAAGCAACACGTTTACTTTAAGTTTAGTTTAAAGCAACAAAAACTGCTTTCGTTTGTTTCTACCTAACACCACTCGCTTCGCACCTATTCCGGGAATGCCAGCACTTCTTTCATTGGATTAGTCACCTATATCCACCTTCTATGAAGGTCTTTGAAGTTTTGGATTGTGGATTCGGCTGCTCACTGAGCCGATTCTCTTTGTACTCCTGGGATAGCCGTGCTTAGGTGTTTCCACATGAATTGCATGCAGCTGCTTGCTTTCAGATATGTCTCGTAACCAATTTTTCCCTACTTCAGAAAGATGAGAGGCTTGGAGAGCTCTGTACTGAGTTGAACCATCACCGTACTCGGGATGAACATCACTACCTCAGCGCTACCCGCCTTCTTATAAAAAGTATTAGAATTTACAAATCTTTGCCCACAAGACGAGAATTTATTACATAATTACGATGAAATTTTCTAGAGCCTGTACCATATATTTCTCCTAGTTTTTGGTTTCAAGATTCATCTTTCAAACACGAAATAAGCAAGTGGAATTACGTCCAGTACGGTTGTGTTCGGAATATATCGCTTATATTGTTATTTACCGTTTTTCCGTTAGAAATTTTTTTCATTCTATCGAAAATGTTTTCCAAGTGATTCCACCTTTGAAAAGGCGGAAATCGCGAATGCGATTGATGCGAAAAGACATAAGCCTTTATAAATTTATGGGTATTTTAGCTCTTAAAACACTCTAACAACAGTGAAATTGACCTCAAAACCACATTCGTCTGAAAGCTTATAATTCATCCCCGGCATGTATGATGAATAGCAATCGAACAAGAAACCGTTCTATGTAAACGGGACTACCGAATAAGATCACACCACTCGTTTCGACCTGGTGTTCGTACAAAGGCTTGTGGGTCTTCTATTTTTTCTGCCTTACTGTTCATACTCAGCATTTTCACGTATGCGGAACCGAAGTGCAACGACTGTTGACTGTTGTGACATCACCGTTATTCATGTTTGTTCACTGTCTGGATTCTTCCTCATTAAAATAGTGTTCTTCTTTCTCACTCACTTAATTCGTAGGTTTTAATGACTTGTTAGACCATTACGCAAAAAACATCTTTCATAAAACAAATGTGGTAAGAGATCCTGGAAAGACTGTAAGACCACAGGAAAAAAGAATACATTGGTAATTGTTTCACTCTTTGACATCACTTAGCAGGTTATTGGTATGCACATAGGTGATCAATGTCTGCATTTACGCCGTCTTTAGTTCCAATTGAATCTGTGACTTATTTCGTAAAAGGAGACGTCATTAAATTAAATTCTTTCTCCTTTCTCTATGAGTCTTTCGTAGAGCGTCTGGTGCTAGCCAGAGTTTTTCATCGTTCTGCTTTTTTAATTTCTTAGTTTTCTCATTTTGTTCCATTGTCTTAACTACGCCGTTTTTTCTTCATAATATTTGTAATATGCAGGGTGTATAGCGCAGTAGTTATAGGTGGCATGGAACATTAAATATACACGTTTCTTAGACCTTGTCGCCTGCATAAACCAAACCCTTCATTCCTATAGCATAGACGAATTGGTATCAAACTTGTTTAAAAGGATAAAGGATAAAGCTTTCTGCGTTGATCAATCCCTGAGGGATGCGCCATACATCCGACTTCATTAAGTATCGTTGGAGGTGATTGAATGCATATCTAGCCCTTACAATGACTCGCGGTGGCCTGCCGATGTATCGAGCCAGTGCTTCTATCCTCCCAGACAAGTCTGGTACCAATTTGCCGAATCCGGAGGGATGAAAGGCTTGGTGGGCCATGGGCGCATTTCACGTGCGCGCCGCAGTGGTGCCTCCAACCACTGCGTCACACGCGTCTCTCAAACTTGTTTAAGGGGATATTAACAGTAGCTCGATATGTCTATAGGCCTCAGCAAATAACTACATAGCGATTATGAATTCGTTGAGCCCTAAAATGCTTGCCGTACTCCTAAGGAATTGATCAAGGATGAAACTTACACCATTGTTTTATCCACATCCAATCTCTGCCAATCGCATTGTGCCAATGATCTTCCCTCGATGACACGTCAATCGTCGATCCTGTGCTATTTCAGACGATTGTTCCCAGGATCGACTTTCTATTAACCTCGGCATTGGAGTATGAATACTTTGTTTTCTTGTTGAGCAATCGCGAGGTTGTTATACAGCACCCTTCCAGGCTCTGAAGAAGGCGATACTGCCGAAACGTCAGCTACGTCAGTTGTGTTGTATTGTATTGTGTTTTCCTATGGAAGTAAATGTACGCTGTATAACAACCTCGCGATTGCCCAACAAGAAAACAAAGTATTCAGACGATTGTATTTTTTTGGCTTAGCAATTATACGGTTAGCACGTAGTGGGAGGGATATTATCATTGCCCGAGAACTTCTACTATTCTCAACATAACGCCCCCGTCATATTCTTGATTTTTCCCAGTGAGCAGCATCATTATGGAAGACCTTGCCAGCTCCATTACTTCAAAACCTCTCCAATAGGCTGTCTTAACTTCTAACTATTGTATCCAAGGTGAAGAAGCATATTTTAAATTTTTTTCAAAACGGCGACCTGTTTTTTTATACTTCAAACTGTGCTCTCTATCCCTGTCAATTCACAAAAATGGAACCAGAATTAGAGTTATTCAACTTTGATATCAAGATGAAAATTGCATTGTATGCTTAAGGAACAAAACATTAACACTTAAGTAATGTGGCCTTCATAGAGGTTGAACAGTTCGAAAATAATGGTGGCTTCCAAATTTGAATCAACATATTTCAATTCATTGTAAGCCTTATTAGTTGCAATAAAGAGTGCTCGAGCTTCTAATCTTCTTAAATAATCTTAGCGTACAGGTGAAAAGCTACTTTCCTTTAACACGATGAAAGTTAATGAAGTAAATTTAAAGCAAGTGGACAATCGAACGCCCGTTCGCCTGGACAAGGCCGTGCCCCTCAACATATCGCTTATGCTGTAGCTGCTGCTATTCGTTGGAAGTGTTAAGACTTAAAAATTCGTTATCGACTTTTTGAAAGCTTCAGCCTTAAGCATATTTGTATTTCTGAAGGAGCCGTACAAATATTGCATGTGATTGAGGTGATAGAGCTAAGGTTTTTCTGCAAATCTTTGAAGTTCTCAACTTCCGAAATACTCTTGTGATTGAGGAATTATCTTCCGTTATCTAAAAACCAGTTTCGTTGCGACTGTGAAGCTGCTGGGTGCCTTTAAGAACTGAGGCGCAACTTATAAGTTGTTGAAGAACTTACATTTCTGCCAACTTTTCTTTCGACAACTTTTTTTTCTATTCTAACTTAACCTATGGTGAAATGACCATGAGGAAATAGATTGGTGTGACCTAACTCAATAAATAAATAAAAACAGGTAACAATGGTAGCAGTAATAGTAGCTGGAAAAAGTTGTTAATCTCCAAAGGAGCAAGGAGTTCACTCGACATAATTCGCCTTCCTTCCCTTTCATAGCTGTTAGTTACCGTAATCTTTCCCATAAACGTCATCCGTTATTCTCTAGAAAAAATCCTTGAAGTCCTATGCAGAGGCCAACATTTCGACCTACGTAGAAAAATTCTGCCTTTTCAAAGTTGTTTAGATTCTCACTGACGTTTTAACAGTTGCTTCCAAACTCGTTTGGAAAGTAATTGAAAAGTCTGAAATCTGACAATGAATAGATTCGGTCGTGATTTTTCACAGATGCATTGAGTAATCGTATAACTCTCGCATTTTTTTCTTTCGAGTATAAATCGACGTACAATTGATGTCGTCGATTGTTTAGGGTTACATGGGAGCTGCTAGTGTGCTCCGATCCATGGTGTACGTCTTCATACTGTTACGTCGACCGATTTTCATCATTTCTATCATACTGCTTGTTTCCTCAGATCTAGCAAGCGCCATTGGATCAAAGTACAATTGTCGAAAAGTTGGTGAGTTAAGGCAACTGAGGAAGGGGTGAAGTGATAGTTATCCTACCACTATGGTGCTATAAATCTATAAATACTGTGAAGGAAAATCAAAATACGCTCAGAAACAAAATATGCTGTAAATCCATCGTGTTTTGTACATAATAGGTATACAAATGCAAAATGGAAAATGACATTACGAAATGCTCTCACACCTTTGCACCTTGTCGACAACGAGCTCTACCTGTAGAGCAAGCAAGATTAATTGAAATGTAGGCAAACTTATAGGGATCCCTTAAAATTGCAGGCAACGAGAAGGTTGGATTCTCATCCTTTCCGGAAAAAGTTCTATTCCACTCATTCACCGTAGTTTCAACGATGTTTTCAAGATCTGCTTTCTGGTAACCTCAACATTGAACAAGTTTATGTGTTCCTAAAAGCTATAAGAGAACAAATACCAGGATCCACCACCATCCTGGTATTAAAGTCGCATGGTGGCAAATCTTCCTCTGATCCACAAGGACTGCGAATGCCTGTGGTGATGATGAACAGGAGCAGACTTTGGCGAGGCTGACCTCAGAATTTCAGGGAACCATAATGACTTAACCAGCAAATCTCCGAAAAATAGAGATTATGCTGGGGTGCACAACAGCTCGGATGGGCCATTCCAGTAATTACCATTTAAGAACTTATGAGTGATTAATTACGCGAAAGTTAATGTTTCAGAATTTGGGAGCGAACATATTGACAGTCGACTTGGGCTGAAACGTTTTTAACTGCAATACATGAACATAAAATATAAGCATAGAAGGACCCGTATGGTGTGGTGAACGACGGGTTAGCTCTCAGAAAGGGCAGCGAGTTCGGTATTCACTGAGCGCACCTGCGGTCCGAAGCTTTGAAATATCTTACCATTATTGTAGTTATAAAATATAGATTTAAATGAACTAAAGATGGCCTTTGTAGAAACCTTAATCGCGACAAGTGGCGCTGTTTCTTTCCTTAGCTTCTCCGAGAAAACTTTTCCGTACTCGCAATGTTAATTTCAACCTGACAGTACAAAATGAACACAAACGGAGCCCTAATCTGAACAATGCTTACTTTTTTTAACGCATACTCTTTTTTCATCTAAGTGCCCCATGTGAAATGCAACTATAAGGATGCCGAGATATGTGCAAAACTCGGAATCCTAATTAGGCTTCGAATTCGCGAGAACCATTTCTAAGGGCTCACGGGGTCTTCAAAACGCCAACCGAGGTCCTTGTATTGCCTTTCTCTCAGCCACTAATCTGACGTCTTTTAGCTAGCATGCGGTGCTCTTATTTCTTATAAAAAGATATCTCGTCTTGATGAAAAGTGAAGGAGGAAAACTGTTTTAGGAGCCGAAGAGATAATCGACGAACGAGGTTGTGAATTAGTGATTCTCAGAGTGAACCGATGCAGTGGTCAGTGTCTGTCATTCAGTTTTCCGAATCCAATAACTGGTCGAACATCTGTTCATGCGAAGTGTTGCCGAATGACGGATTCCGAATGGGTTAGTGCGATTTCGGTTCCAGTTACTCGTTTTAGCACCTCGAAAACGAGGGTATGATGACATAGTGCTCACAGTGATCACAACAGGAAGTATGAGTTGGGCGACACCAAGTCACTATAGCCATTAAAGGAATAAAAACAGTGGCTAGAGCTGCGGTGAAATGCATTCGCAGTCCATCGCTCGACCTCGCAACCTAAACTAACCAGCCTGCCCATTTCGGTGTTCCGCAAATTGACACCATACTTGTATGGCCGAATTGAAGCGCAGAACTTCCGCAGCAGGCTTCCGCAAATCATTGAATAAGCTACTCCATCCAACACCGAACAATTTGTCTTCTATCTATCAGTAGTACTGCTGTGGTTATTCTTTATTGTTATTTTCTACTGTATTCACCGAGCGGTCCGTAATCGCTTGTGTTCACTACATTTTATTTCTTAAAATAACTCTTGTAAATTGTGAAAAGAATTGTTAACGTTCCAGAATTTTTTTATAGTAAACATACTTCACAGGTGATAGGGTTTGGTTTGAAGGAAAATTCCCATTGAAGACCCGCTTTTGCTTTTAAGGTGACCACCGAGCTGATGTGCAACGATGGTCCTCGACCGATCAAAATTCCGAGCGCCGTTCAATGTGACTGCTTTGATTGTGCGATTCACTAGAAACTTCTCCGATCAAGAAAAAGCTCCCAGTTCTTCTATTCGCCGTTTTGGATCCTTCGTCGCTTTCTGTCGGACCTATCCCAAAAAACAAACAGGATTACCTTCTCACCCTGTGCTTCATTTTTCGAATTCTGTCAATATTAATTTTGTAATACGGGCCAAATATGCGAGCTTTAGACGACGGTATTGTGTGATCTCAATGTGTACGAAAACAAATTTGAGCCAACTGCATTCTTTTATGAGCGCTTGTGAATTTCGTAGGAATGAAAAAAGCATTGGATTTTTCTAAAGACATAAAACGCTAGGAAGGATAATGTTAATCATCACTACAAATGAGAAAAGCATCGCTTCTCGATATTAGATTAATCGTAGCGGGGATTCCAGATGAAAACATCGAACCAGTCAGGTTGGGTGACTATGGTAGAAATGACTCGTGCTTTACATTACAGTTTAACACGCACTATATACAAGTTAAAATGAGGGAGCAATTCTCTAAAAGAAAATTGTGCTGACACAAAATCTGGATGGAAATGCGTTATAATCGGAAAAGAAAATGGAGGAGTTAATTTTCCATTCTTGTTGTATCTCACAAAATTAAATGTTCGTTGATGAACTCTATATCCCTGGGTTATGAGCTAACTTTTGTTGGCTGCAAGGTTTAAGGCATTCCTATTCAGTGAGCTTAAAGTTTAAACATAGAAGGATTCCTCGTTATTAATGAAGTGATAAGCTGGTAATAGCTGAAAAGACGATGTTTCTTCTCCGCTTTTTCTCAGTGTAGGCGAAATGAGTGAGTACATTTTAGTGGTATGGAACTCGTCATCCAGCAGAATAGCTACACTTGAAACGCTCCCATTTCAGTGACAAGGCCAAAAGCAAACACTCTTCCGACGCTCGTGTCATTTTTCAGAGCCATTCCAGAGCAGGAAATTGAAATTTGGAACGGGCGGACTAAATGACCAAAGCTGAAGATAAACGGCTTCCATATGAAGGGCATGCATTTGGTTTGTTAGTTTTAAAAATTCACAAAAAAGAGAGAATATGGTGATAGCCGGAATTTCTGAGGCTTTAGCGTGACTGCTGCAGAATTTTCATTCCTAAAGTTCGTAGTTGGATAGGGGAAATTCCCTCTATGAGGTTTCGCTAAAAAAATAATAGTTTCTTTAAACGAGCGTTATAGGGAAGTGCAAAATGGCGAATTAGGCATAGAAGGCAAGTGTTGCGATAAGAGCAATTAATAGGGTCAAAGAGACCGAGTATGGGTTGACAAATTCGGCAGTCTTCATGGAGGTGTGATTAAATGGAGATTTATACATGGGACTTTTTACAAAGTCTCTCACATAGTCTCTTATAGCCTCTACGACCTAAAAATGCTTTTTTCGAATGAAACACTACACAAGTAGCTAAAAAGAAAAGTGTGAAAAAGTCAACTACCCTATGCGGTAGCCCCAAATTCGCTCAATTCCGCGTTAAATATTCGGCATTGATCAACACCGCCGGGGAACGTAATGCATTCGATTCCATCCGTAGTATCGTAGAAATGAAAGGATGCATATATTGTCTGTGTAATAAATACCTATTAATTTAATAGGAAAGTTTTTTTTTATCTTTGGAGAAAAGTTTGATACGAATTTAAGGAGGCCGGATAGATGAAATACTTGGTTTATGCGTGACCGGAGCTCAAACAAGGAACACATGTGTATTGAAAGGCACAAATAACTATTGCCCTTCATGAACCTATTTCATTGCACTTGCAACACAAAAACATTCAAAAGTGTAATGATGACCAGTTTGAGCGGCCTTCTTTATTCCCAGGTTTAGGTCTGGTATCGGAAAAGGTCATATCGCTGGGAGATAAGCCTTTTTTTCTGGAAACCCAATTAAGGGTAAGTCAGTGACAGCATTCACCTTGGAACTAGTGATAGTTGGTTCAGAAAGTGGTAATTCTCTAATTCATTAGTACAGGCTAGTACGTACTACCTGTGATGACGACCTACGAAAGCCGTAGAATGGTAGTGTCTCAGGAGTTGAGTGCAGGGAAGTCTTGCCTAAGCAGTAAATTATCACTCAAGTGAAGATTGTGGTAGTTTGACTTGATTCTTTAAAAACTAGGCCATCCAAGTAATATTTATTGGTCCTGGTTCGTAAATCTGACTTAGAGTTTTTTTGCATATTCTTGATAAAATGTCGAAAAGAAGACCTCTTTGTACTGAATATAACATAGGATCACGTTCTACATGTGCAAACTCGTGTTGTTACGGCCTCGCTCTTTTCGTTTTATCCTTAAGTAAAAAGTGGATTAATTATACCGGCAAGCAGTACTCAACAAGAGATTCGATGCTTTGGTGCGTGTTTGCTCAAATTTTTCAGTGCCGGGAAATGTGTCATCTGATATGCCTATTTGGATCACCATTGCCTAGGCGTTTATCAGCCTACGGTCTCTTAGTCGATGCCATTAGCAACGGTCAAGCCTAATTCGGAGTATTGGTGTGGTTCGTTAAAAAGAACGTTTTACACGTCAACGATTGCAGTGAAATATTCTGCAGTACCGCGCTAGGAGAATGAAGAAATCTACAATAGTTCGGAACTTTTGTGATATTGGTGTGCAACTATAGAAAAACGACCACAATGATGTTGAGATATTTGCAAAACTCCGGTCGGCAGGTGTCCTCAGTGGAGAAGGAACACGATCTTACGTTGGAACTAGCTTGAGAGACCGGCAAAACGATGGACCCACATGGTGCAATGGTGAACGCCTCAGCCCCTAGAAGGGGAAAAATATCTCAGCATCATTGTGGCTGTTTTCCTTTAGTGGCACACCAATATCACAAAAGTTCTGAACTCTTCTTGATCTCGTCATTCTAGTAGCGACGTATCAATCTCCGATGTTCTTCTTCAATACGCAGACACGAGGTTGCTATTATAGAACTTATTAGGATACAATAGTTGACGTTGCTGCGGTTTCGCCTTCTTAAGAGTATAGAAAGGTCAAATCGAGATGCCATGTACTCAGCCAAACACTTTCATAACCATAACAGATAAGAGTTTACACATAATTTGCATTCGCATAAGAAACAGCTTTATTTAAACGTCTACCGTTTATTTCTTGTAAAGTTAGCTGGTGGATAGCAGCCGCACACAGTAATACATGAGCGAAGACTGTGCCTGTGTCAGGTCATTGGATTAGTCTGATGTATGGCGCCAGGTCACGCGTGATCACAAGACACTCCTCCTTGTGGTTTATTTTTGAACTTTTGATGAAAACGCTTTAAGAGTTTTACGCGCTGATGTTTTCGATTCGTGGGTGAGGATAGTGACTCCTACTTCGAAATCTTCTCCGTTGTGTTCCTGCATCCTATGCGGACCAAGTGGAGTGTTTGGTTTTAATTTAGATTTACTGACTAGGTGTTCTTTTATGCGGACGCAGAGCGGTCTACCCGTTTCGCCGACGTATTCGTCCCTGCATGTTTTACATGAGATCAGGTAGACAGTACCCGAGGTCATGAAATCACCGTCTCTACCGTTAGGGCAAATTATGCAGTTTCTCGTTATACGTAGACGGTCATATAGGCGGTTGCGAACTAGCTGGCGTCTTAGAGTGTCCGATGGGATTTCCATCACTCTTACGGAATTCTCTAGACCCGCGATTATTAAGCAACATTTTATGGCTGCACTTATTTCGCTTAAAATAAGGGGCAAGAGGAACGGAGCCTTGTTTTCGCTAGAATTATCGCTTTGCAATTCTATCTGCAAGGTCGTCTACACAACCGATGTTGGGTCTAACTTTAAAGGTCGGTAGACGCCAGATCATCAGCGGATATTAGCCAAGCATTAGAGTACTAGCCAAGCAGTAAGAATATAGCGGTTCATTACCTCTCCTCTCATCTCTCACACACTAAAACGAAACTTATGAGAAATATGTATCGAACCGCCACCCGTGCGTGCACAAGTAGAGAGCTGAGGGAAAACTCCTCGAAACTGTGGTGCCAAATAGCCATTTCACATAGTTACGAAGCTACAGCTTCTCAACATAAGCATCAAGGTAAAACCCGCCCCAGAAGAATAACTCTAGCGAAAACAAGGCTTCGTTTCTCTTGCCCTTTATTTCAAGCGAAATAAGTGCGGCCATAAAACGTTGCTTAATAAGGGCTGGTCTTGAGAATTCCGTAGGAGTGATGGAAATGCCATCGGATACTCTAAGACGCCAGCTACTTCGCAAGCGCCTATATGACCGTCTATGTATAACGAAAAACTGCACAATCTGCCCTAGCGGTAGAGACGGTGATTTCATGACCTCGGGTAGAGTCTATCTGATCTCTTGTAAAGCATGTTCGATCAATTCCAAAAATTCAAAAATGAACAGCAAGGAGAAGTGTCTAGTCATCACTCGTGACCTGGCGTCATACCTTAGGGTGATTCAATGACCTGACACAGGCACAGTCCTCGCCCATGTAGTACTCTCTGTGCGGCTGCTATCCACCAACTAATTTTACAAGAAATAAACTGTAGGTGTTTAAATGGAGCTGTTTCTTATGCGAATGCAAATTTATTTGTTAAGTTTTATCTGCTAGGGTTATGAAAGGGTAGGCTGAGTAGATCGCATCTCAGTTTGACCTTTCCAGGCTCTAAAGAAAGCGAAACCGCCGAAACGTCAGCTATTGTCTTCCAATAAATTCTATGATAACAACCTTATGTCTGCTTGTCTGAAGAAAAACATCAAATTATCTATCAATGCCGAGGTTAACAGAAAGTCTGTCCTGGGTATCAATCTCCACTGCGCATTTCAAGAGATATCACGGTTAGGAGGATGAGGATTATCTTGTACTATGAACTACTTAAACTATTCGTATCTGAGCTCAAATCTGCATCATTTCTTATTAATAGACTTAGATGAGGGTTCCACTTGCATAATGATATCGCATGATCCATCGCTCCTAAACGTCATGCAATTTCCAACAATTCTCTCATTGGTCTCGCTGTTTTGTAACTGACATTCGCAGAAGAGTACGGAATCGAGTACCGACTCGATTGTAACTTGAAGATCTGTAGAAGATCTCTTTATTAACATTCTAAATAATAGTCAGACGTAATTTTCTCCGTAACACAGTGATAGTCATGTCGAAACAATCGCAGTCTTCTCCTTTGGAATTCGCCGGTATTTGTGAAACAGAGAGACGTTCACCATCGCACGACTCAAAATTTCCCGTAAGAACAACGACAACTCTTTTGGCAGAAAGTTTTGAAATTAAGCAATCAACGGTTCGACAGCAATACGATAGGTTGATTCCATGTGCTGGCACTAGAGCATGTGGGTAGCTTTTTGGATTTAATTCCAGCTGCGTGTGACAGTCACGTCGTATGGCAATCTATGTGTAGTTACGCGAGGAACAATCGAATGGAGTCGAACTACGCACGGACGAAACAACCTCATTTGGCAATCAAGGATGGGTTTTGACGCCACTTGTTAATAATAATAACTCAGACTTTTGAAACACTGGAATAATGAAAAAATTGATTTACCAAGTAGTGCGCGTGTGGGGCAGTGCACAGAGGCGCCCAGCAACACACACGTGGAATAGATCACCACGCACATGGTCCACCAAGCTTTCCATCCCTCCGGGGTCGGCAAATTGGTATCAGACTTGTCTAAGAAAACAGCACTGGATCGATATATCGCCGTGAGTCATTGTTGAGGGTTAGATATGCATTCAATCACTTTCAAACGACTCTTAATGAAGTCGAATGCATGGCGCAGCTCTCAGAGATTGATCAAAGTCGACAGCTTTGTCCTTTTATTATGTTATTATTAAGATGGTTAGTTGATAGAAGATAAGCGTTTTTGCAGTGATATATTCACACGAGTTTGTTTACATAGTAATGATATAAGAGCACTACATTCCTCAGTGTGGCTAGCTTCTTCCCTGTCGCTAGTCAGGGAAGTCGTTTGCAACATCAACGTGGCATCGGGTTTAGAGTGAGTTGCTTTACTTTACAGCTTAAACTATACTAATCATGAAGCTTCAGTGCGGTTGCTCTTATTGTCCATCGTCACTTTTTACATATTCGTAATTGAGCCACGTTGTTTTGTTGGAAACAGAACACACAACGTTGCATTTGAGGTTGGGAATCAGTCTAATACATAAGTTTTTGGTACCACTATGGTGACTAGTGACATCGCTAACTTTGGCATTAGAACTTGAAGGTGGGCACGTCATTTTGTTCATTCGAAATCCACTACACCAGTGATAAATGTGATAGTGAGCCAGACGTGGTTTACGCAGTAGCCAGCACACCCAAGAACATGGATGACTCTTTTGCCAAGGTACTGTTATAGGTACTTTCTGTTTACATTTTGTTCATTAAGAAAAAATAAGATGAGTTTGAAGGTATCAGATAAAATTTGCTGTAATTCACGAAGATTTCCGTGCAAGCGGCTCGAATTGAGGCGGTCAAATGAGCAATTTTGATTTGAAAAATTGTAATAAGCACGTTTCTGTCCCTCCTTTTCAACAGCTGACTTATGTGCATCAAAGTGGCGTTCAGAGCAAGTGGCAGTGACATTATCCCCATAAAATAGTTATCGTTTGAGGAGAATATATAAATACACACGATAGGGCTGGTTGGATCCAAGTTAGGGACGAAGTGTGAACACGTTTATACCTGCTTATTTGTACCTCATAAGGCAAAGAAGATATTTGACGATGACAGCCCAAAATCTCATCAAAAGTCAAGTGGCACGCATTGCGCATTTCTAGCGAGTCAAGAAGATAATGCACTACATAGAATAAAAAAAGGATAAAGCTCTCGGCGCTGATCAATTCCTGAGGGATACGCCATGCCCTCGACTTCATTAAGTACCCTTGGAGGTGATTGAATGCTTATCTGGTCTTTACAATGACTCGCTGTGGCCTAGTGATGTATAAAGCCAATGCTGCTATCTTCGTAGAAAAGTGTGGTACCAATTTGCCGACCCCGGTAGATGGAAAGCTTGATGGGCCGTGAGCGCAGGGATCGATTCCACGTGTGTAACGAAGTGGCGCCTCCAACCACTGGGCCACACGCGCCCACTAGGAAAGAAATAAAAATCGCGTGCAACATAATCAAGTTGGTCAGATGGTCTTCGTCTGAGTGTAACTGCATTAATGGTGTGAAAATGTGGTTATTTCACAATAGACGCCTCATCGTAGAGCACTTACAGAATGAGTTGCACTCACAGGGTCTACATGTCTTTTTTATTAAATGCAGCTTTATGATACAATTTATTCCATGCGCATCGATATTATTTTCGGCCAGAAAGTTTCCACATTCCAGTGCACAAATATGGTGGCAACAATAATGACTAGCAATGCGAGATAAAGAATTGGTCTGATATGAAATAAAATTGGCACGACAATTGTTTTAGAGTTGGTCGTTGTAGTAAGTCTGGTCCACGGTGGATCAAGCACATGTTATTAATCGAAAACAAAACCTATAGCCTTTCATTAACAAGCATTCAGAAACTTCACTCTACTATCGCTTCCCTAATCGTTTCCCCTACATAAGCCTAAAATAGACAATACCACCGGCCGGAAAGGTACACTGCTTTTTCTGAACGCAGTTTCCCCCTTTCTTCACCATTATGAACTTCATAGGGAGAAAGCTAATTACTATATCCTTAGATGGTAGTCCGTTATGTCATAAGTATATTTATTGATCATCTGATAGCTTGGTATGAGTCGAAATTCATTTTAACTTCATCCCAGTGCAATTATACATGCTACTTCACTGATCTGACGACAAAATGCGTCTGCGAAGGTGACAACTGCAATAATATCACGAACGCTAAGGTTAGTTGGTAATAGAAATGTACCAATATTTTTGTTCTGTTACTGTTAAAGCGAGCATTAAAAAAGCGTCTGTCACGGAAAATACGATATCGATCGTTTAGTGTGTATCACTTGCTTAGATAACATAGAGTTAACCAGACTTCCCTCAACTGTCTGATTTACAGCTTATTTTGGCAAAGGAGTTTGCAAGAACAAACTCCAGTGAAATTTCAAAAATTATACTTTGCTTCCTAGCTGATGGTGAGGATTTTGGTGAGTCTTTGTGAGGTATTGGTGAAAAGTGGTGAGCTTCTCCATGCATCAAATGCAAACACAGTGAACAAGTAAACTCATAGTTACAGCGACCTATAAAAAGTTATCGACTAAAATCAAAAGTTAGTATTCACATACAACGCAGAAGTAATATTCGTTCGAACCTCTGTCCAACTCTTTATGCAAGCAGCTCATTACCATCTGCCAAAGCATCCAACGGATTCTCATTCTCATTATACGTCACAGCACTTCGGTGAAATCGCTATCCCTGAATGAAAGGCCATAAAGTGTTTTGTGCACATAGCTAGGAGGAACTTGAGAAATCACCAACAAAATGTCGCGCTCGAGCATGACGATTTTATCTGCTGTAACGTGATCTTCCCTGTTGCAGTTGTACTCATCGTTTATTAATAGAAATGGGAAGCATGTGTTTGGCTTTAATATATCACGTAGCGATTCATCATGAATCCAACTTTCCTAGTCATCGTAGAGGTGATTGAATCTACTGATATATTTACATATGTGTTCCTGCGAACTACCCTTGTTGAGCTGACGTGTGATTGGTGTAAGTTACCATTGTCGCTGTTGTTGTTATTGTAATTCTACCGCCGACCCTTCGGCGATTTCGCATTCCTCTTTCCTTGATTGAACATATACTTAGTTGGGTACTTAGGAGGCTCGTCCCAACTGATCGTCCCAGCATTTTCTCCATTTATCGGAGTTTTGCTGGTTCAGAAATTATGGTAATGTGGGGTTCTGAGGTGACCCTGGCCAAAGTATGGCCCAGGTCGTTACCATCACAAGCATTCACGATCCTTGTGGATCAGAAGAAGGTTTTCCACCATGCCAACTGGTTTGATACCAGAACGGTGGTATTGGATTATTCGTAGCTGGTCTTCCTGGTAGAAATGTCGGACTCCTCAGCTTAGGAGACTCTGCCGGGAGAATGAATCTCCCGCTGTACATCGCAGTTCGACACCCAGGAGCACCTCCAACCACAACGAAGCGGTAATGCGTTGAGAGGGATTGAATGCATATTCGCCCTATATAGGCATTTTTTGAGGCCTACCGATGTAACAAGTCAGAGTTTTTTTATTCTCAAAAAAACCTTGTTCCAGCCACTTTGTCTACCGCGAAGAGATGGAGAAATTGTTTTGACTTTAGAACAAGATCGAACCAACGAACCTCAAACCAGTGGGCTGTGTGCGCCTAGAAATAGACATTTGGCAGCCGTTTGGGATAATTTTGAGGACTTATATCTTTCTGTTTTGTGCTATGCTTCTTATTTTTTGCAGCTTTCTCAACGTCTTAGCATTTCAAAGTGGCAGAATTGATGCTTCTGTGTGTTAGGTAATGCGTCACCTGCGTGTGTGCATTTGTGTATGTGCACATGTACGAATTCCATTCAGCAGGTCAATTTTGACCAGAAATCTTTAGTTAAATCACTTAAAAGTGTACAGGAATTGGCTTCGAGCGTCCCAATCAAATAAGTCCTAAGCAAATTCTTAGAGTGGAAAACAATTTGCATCATGAATACAGACAGCCATCACCAGCACAGTAGAATCTGATACGTTACACATGGATAGCTGTTGCCAAAAAGCAACAGTAATAAAGATTCTGTTCAATGCATTCTAAAAGAGTATTCATCAAAGCGTCAAGGTTGGGTCAGAGGTATGAAAAAAATGCAAAATCTCAGAAATTTTGTAAGTTTTCTAGATTCTGATGGAGAATGCTCTGCTTATAGGAGGCTCATGCTAGCATCAGGTTGCCCCCATCTTTCGTCCCGTTGATCGGTTAATGACTCGAGCTAGTGCCAATAAGCCTTCCATTTTTCATTGTCGCGTGAAAGAAATAGCCCAGTGAATCCTACTCGCTCTAGGGATTCCTGGAGCATGGCACTTTTCTCCTGCTGTTTTCGACAAGAATTCTGACCAACACTTAGGTGGTCCTTCCGGAGCATTTTTGAAATCCCGAAGAATCCAATCACTAATGGCTTTCGTTCTTGGGCTATCGTCCGCAAGCACTGTATATCAGGCCCACCGTATCTTCGATACATTGACAGTAGAAGGGGATCTTTGAAATTTGATCGTCGACATGGATAGGAGCTTCGGATTCCTTTCCTCACTTGCGTGTCAAGGAATAGTCCTAGCGTCGTCTTTTCGACTGCACCTTCAATAACGCTGAGTGTTCTCTCATCTTGCTATCTCATCGCCCTGGCTTCTGAGGCAAGAAAAATCGTGGAGTCGAAAAGGTGGGCACGAAGTCAGGTTTTCCTCGTTTTCTTCATTACATCCTCCATGTTTTTGAAAGCTCGCAATTTTCTCTCTTCCTTCTGCTCACTCCTGGTGCTAGGCTTCTCATCGTATTGATTTCCCGGATAGATGATGACCTAGATAGAGGTAAATGGAGCACTCGGAGAAATTCATTTCACTGGGTGTGAATAGGGCATACGTAACCAATCCATTTTTCATGAGTACACAATCTATTAAATGACTATTATGACATGGAAGAACTGCCATTTGGAAGATAAAATGAAGACTTAGAGCATTAGATGTCGTCATTAACATGGGCTTGAACGTGAATATCGAGTTCTTCAAACTAGGGCACATTAGCAATAAAAACGTATAAACCAACACCGGCTTTGACAATCTTCGTTGGCTAAGCCCCAAAAACAAAACTATGGAAAAAAATATTATGGACAAATAGGAAACTAGATAGAAATTGTCTACGGGAACATAACCAACTTCTGTGCTGTTTGATCACTTCGGCTTTGCGGGTCTTCCACCGTGAGGAATGTGAGCGCTATGGAAAGAAAAGTAGACAGTGTTATCGAGTGCATTCTTGAGAGTATGACGATAAGAATATTTCGTATCGTATAATTAAGAAAAAATCTGAGACATATATTTATGTAAAAGATCAAAAATGAGAGCAATTATAGGATAAAGTAAGACACCGAATTTTGGCTTCTTCATAGGAAAGTAACGCATCTTAATGGCAACCAATTGAGAAGATAATATAATTAGCGAGTGGTTTTCGCTAGCATTTAAAAGTAAAACAGTAAGGCCATTGTACCAATAGTCAAAGTTGGTCATGAAGATCTTAGAAGGTAATTTTCTTTGAGTTTCTTTAACAAACCAGCCTACGAGATGAAGTTCTCATGAAGCAAGGGCGAAATTTTCTAACGCACTATTCAGTCATTGACAGTCAATGGAAACCCCTATGATACATAAGGTAAAGTCGAAATTGCCCTTAGATATCATCCATTACAACTGACAACACCCAACAAATTAAACTATGATCCACTTCGTTTTTTGCCTCCCGAAATTTGTTCTTCATTAAAAAGGCGCATTTACCAACCACATTTCGGGCCAGCACGGAACCGCCTCTCCAATGGTTGCATAAGTTCTCGCAACGATTTAATCATCTTGATTCTAGCAATATTGATTTTTCTTGAAAGCTAGAGCTAATCAAATATGTTTGTGTTATATGTTATTCGAATTGCTCCCAAATTGAAGGCTATTCTTAAAGTTTAATTTTATAGATTTTAGTGACTAACTGTGGTGGCATTATCCTTTCTCGGAAAGTAGGTGGGCTTAGGGACTGGTAGTATCCTTTGCTGTTTATAACAATTTAACACCCTCGAGAAGATTTTCTGCTACAATGGGGCGTTTAACCATAGAGAGAGTTCCGACGAAGAACACGACTAATCGGCCAGAGATCACTAATGTGAGGGAGAACCGTGGGAAAAGAACTGAGTACCACAAAACGGATTGGAAACGAGTGATTTATAATGCATCTGCTCAATGAAAAAGCGTTGATATTTCTTGGTTTTCCTAAACTTCGTTCGAAATATCCTATTTCAATAAACGGATCACTAGCAACTAAAAAACTAAACGGCGAATGGTAATTGAGAGGTAGGGCAACCTTAAAGTAAATAGTAAATGGTTTAAAAAAGCTGGCTGAGAGAAAGGCATAGTAAGGGTCTGTGCGGTGCATTCCATAAAAAGTAAGCCCTGGAATGGGTAATGATAGGTTCCAATCTGGTTTGGGATCCAAGGTTTGTAAATATCTCAGCCTTATCGTGGTTGTATTTCAAGTAATAGCCTAACAAGGAAACAAAATAATGTGCAATAACTTCAAACTTATACATTATCTTTTTTCATTTAAAAATAAAGGACTGAATTAGTTTGTTTCGTGGTTCTTAACACAAGCCAAGGATTTTATTGGTTTTTTGGACGTTGAACAATACGCAGATTTTTGTTGGAGTACAGACAACACAATGGTGGAATTGCTTATTGAAACAAGAGCAATGCCCTAGTTGGAATAAGCGAGAGCCAGATGAGCCTCCCAATCGTCTGGTGTTGAGAAATCGCCACGAGACTTATCTGGCAAAAGCTTCTTACAGACCGATGGATGGCAACGGCTTGTGGTGAAGTATTGGAAATGCCCTCTAATGGCTGTCCAAGATTTTAGTAAAATTCTGACTAAAGCTCAACCATGCTTACAAATGAAACCATTTCCTCAAGCAATAGCGGAATCACAACTCAATTCCGAAAGACGTCGTGAGTGATGGTTGCGAGAAATCGAGTCGAATGCAATAAGCGCTTGGATCCGCAAAAATGTGCTGATAGTAGTACATGTGAAGAAAATGGTTTTCATCCGTGTTCGATGAGATTAAAATGAAACCGAGAAAAGAGAAGAATATACAAACTGAAGACTGGTTGATGTGCTAGCGGAAAAAATTGCTACAATTGAAACTATTTCAGCGCTTTTTTCAGGCTACTTCAATTTAGCAACAGTTACGCCTGCAACGGTCGGTTACATTGTCATTTTGTGCTTCCTTCAGAAAAGGCTTACAAATTTTTGCAGGCGACAAAAGAGTCGATAATCACGACAGTCACCGTTGAAACAATGAGCGACAATGGGTTCGAGGTCAGCATTGTAGATTATTAAATGTCATACCAATGAAATACATTAGAATTTTCGCTGAAGTTGATTTCAATCATCGTGAAGCCCTGACAGATAAGCCAGTGCTGAAATCATCAAACCGAGTATTGTAAAATCATGACTGTTCAAATATTATTTAAGTAATTACCTAAGTAATTACACTCCTCACTTCACTATTAGCTCAACAAGAAAATCAGAGGTTATTAGGAACGACAGTGAGGATGATAATAACAATAATAGTATTTGTAACAAAAATAATAACGGCGGCAATAATAATTACCACTTCTATCACCTATCGCACACTGATTGTCGAGTGACTTGACCGGATGACTGTTAATCATCCATTCCAACTGTCGCATGCTGGAGTAACCCGGTCGGTTCTATTCGCCAAAGGGACCCGCTGAACATCACATTTCTTAAGGTTTTCGTGAACAACTCTGAGTATCGTGTCAGTAGTTTTCCTGCACTACGTTTGGCATGCCAAGGAATCCCGTCACTAACGTTCTACTCGGTCGTTTGTCGGTTTCCGTTCAAACGCTTTATGTGTCTGGCCCACCTTATCATCGACAGAATGGCGTATAGAACAGCGTCGTTGACTTTTGGTCGTTGGCTTAGGTTGAACCATAGGATCACTTCCTTCACTTGTGTGATATGGGATTCTCCTAGTTTTGTCCTTTCGACTGCCCCTTCTGTAAATCTTGGTGTTTTTTAATGCTACCTACATAGCGACCAGACTTCTGACGCATACGCTAGATCGGGGGCTATCGTTGGGTCGAAAATATGAGCACAGAGTCGTGTGCTCCTCGTTCTTTTCACTACATCCCCGATGCTTTCGTATTCTTTCCATGCCACTCGCTTCCTCTTGCTCAATTATTCAGCTAACTCGTCAATTATGTTAACTTACCAATATAGGTAGGCGTAGCTGGAAGCATTAGGAGACGTTTATTCCACGAGAATGAGTGGGGCATAACGGCAGTACTAATAGGGATAAAGCTTTTCTGGATTGAAAAGTGGACACATCGTCCGTGTACTCTGTGCACATCGTTCATTGTTTTGATTCCTAACACGCCAGTTTGTGGTTTTTTAAACTGATATCTTATGGTTACTCAATTTATTGGGCAACAACAGTCGCAGTATTGATTGGCACGTCGTTGGTTTTCGGATTATTGATTGATATGGAGATGATTTCTCGTTGGTGGAGTGCGTATTTTGATAAAAATTTAAACACTATGGTGATATTAGATGGTTTTTTGAGTATCACCATACACGTCGTTTACATAAAAAATAACTTTGTTTGAGAAGGAAAGTAAGGCGACAACAACAGAGATGATAACAACTGGGACTGAAATAAGCGGTCATCTTACAACTAGTCTCCAGACGTCAGGGAGTGGTGGTCCGGAAAAACAGGTATCGAGTCATATGTGTGACTTCAGGTCAACAATACGATTATGATTTGTTCAAGTATTCACTTCGCTTCAATCAGAGCTGGAAAAAATCTATCACATTTCGGCTGTTCTCTGCTATTATTTTTCCAGGAAAGGAGTTATTATGAATCGGAAATTCGAGAAAATGAGCCGCCTGAGAATGAAAACGCATTTCAAGCGCTGCTAAAGTAAGTGGATTTCACTGTGTTTTTATGAAGCGGCACGCAAAAAGATGACGGGGCGAGTAATATGCTGCGTTTTATTGGTTAAAACTTCTAATCAGAAGATTGTCGGTTGACCTTTTATACTCGCGCTGCCTACGTGGTCCGTCCACATTCTGTTGTGTAGGCTCAAGCAGTTTCTCTATTCGTAATGAGTGATCGTATCCTTAAGATTTGTCGTCTCTTTTCCCTGTTGACATTTCAGACGCTAGGCAAGAGTGGTTTTTCTAGCATCTCGAGATAACCACACTTCGTCACAGGTTTTTAAAGAAGAAAATCATCGGCCTCTATGCGCTCCGGAGTGGTTTGCAGCTTTTCAACTAGAACTCCTCATAATGTTTCTTCCATTTTTGCAATCCGTTGTGCGCTAAGTCGACTGAGTCATAAGGGGCCGAACCGAAGCCAATATCACTAATAGTAAGTAGCAGAAGTATTAATGATATTACTATTATGATCAGCGGCAGTGGTAGTGGTCGAAACGGCTTTAATCTAATCTCAACATTCAAAGGTGGTACCAAATGTTAGTTCTAATCTTACACAGGGTTATTTTAAATATCCGCTAGACGGTATTGGCAGAAAGCCTTCAGCGAAATTTCCTACTTTATGGACGGAGTCACAAAAACGAAGACAGGAAATCTCACTACGATTCACGCAATAAGTTGCCTGTTCACTCATTGAACCATTGCGATTTCTGAAATTCAAAAACAAGCGTGTCGGTGATTTTTGTTCTTTGGATAAGAAAATTTTCGATCAGTATTCCTTGTTAGCTTCATTTTTGCTCTGTTATCTCTCTCCCGTCTTCTTACCTTGTTTAACAGAAGAAGATCGACCTTTAAATTCTCTTTGTTCAGTAGGACGACTGTTTATAAGGGCCCATTACAATCCCTGAAGAACTGTTTGTCGCCGCAAGGAGTAGACTTCTATCTATAAAGTGCCACAGAATGGCTGTGCTAATGCTCTATGGTCGCCCTCAGACGGTTGTTTCAGAGTTCACCAAAACCCCGTACTTGAAAGGAATTTCACATGTTAGTTAGAAGTAGCGAAATGTTGAGATGCCGAAGTCGAGCCCACTCACGAATCAGAATGCTTCTACGAACGATGTCTGCAAAACAGTGACACGCACAGAAAAGGTGCTTGGACCAACATGACATGTGAAGGCGGACCACTTAAACAAGTGGGCAGGTTCTATAAATGTTTTAGTTAACTCTTTTTCAGCAATGAAGTCATATTTTTTTGTGTATTCGGCTGGATAATGGTATTGCTTCTTCTCCTCATCTCCATCTTTTTCACGTTGACACTATCATACGTAGTGAAAACGAGGAAATTCAAATCAAAGGAGAAAACGACCGATTGTGAATCCTGACTATCCAAGACGCCATTATGCTGATGCTACAGCAGTATGGCATCACCGTTTCTTACTTCAGTCATTCTGCTTTGCGTTTGCCCTTGTGCTGGTTTACCTCAAATCATATACAAGTCTCAGGTTGAATATTGCGTTGTCTGTTCGGTTTCGTTAAAGACGGCGATAGTATGAAGGTGTTTGAAGTTTATTATATTAGTTTGAGTGATATTTATTTCATTCATTACTACTAATGACAATTACTTATTAATGTTCACAACTTAAAATTGTCGTGTGTGGCATTTTTCATTTTCCTAACATTATTTAACCGGGATTTGTACACCATGTGATACAAGTAGAAGCGCATGTAACAAAATTTAAAAACGGGCTGCTATACCTAGCAGCTTGATCGATATTGGGTTCGAGCAAGCTAAGCTCTTCGTCCCTCTAGTTCGGTGAAGAATTACATTTGAATCTGTCTAGAAGGATAGCAACACTGGAAAGACTTGTTACATTGGTAAGCTTCTGAAACTAATCATACAGATGTAATATGCATTAAAACATCTCTACAATTTAAATGGAGACGAATGCGCACGCTTTTGCTTTTTTCTTCATGTTGCCAGTTGCACTGAACAGTAAACTGAACTGGGTCACACGGCGACAACGAACCTTGTCCGTTAAAACTCTCCAAGCATGTAGCTGTACTATGAAAACCATATTCTCGCAACTTTTACTAAAAAGATGAAAAGCATGTACAAAACACAAAAGAGTCTGTGAAATACCTGAAGAACTTCAGAAAACACCCGAATATACTTGAATATATCCTACTGGATTCTTTGTTATCAAGAGAAATGTGAGTCTTACTGGAAAACGGAGGACTGGAAAGTTGTGGCATTCCATGGTTTGCATAGGCAAAATAAATGTAACAGAACTCGTCTAATGGTGCTAGACTTCCCACCACATACATCGAAAATAAAATGCCTGAAAACGGTATCTGGTTAGCTAAGATCAGGCAGTAATTTGCAAGAGAGAGAATATCTTATTTAGAAAAGGTTAAGAAGTTACAGCTAGTCAGAGGAAATGGTCTCACATGACTTTTAATCAAAGAATATCTCAAAGAGCGCGTGTTATAATTTTTTCAAATTGCACTTTGGATGGTGAGCAGAGGTCGGGCAACATTAATGATGAAAACTCTCGAAAAACCATTTTTTGTAAAGAAATTTTGGGCAGAGCTCATGGTCGGAAGTTTCTAGAGTTTTTTGAGTTACAGGTAATGGAGAAATTCTACCAGTTTGCATTAGAAATTTCCTTTACTACCTTTACCAATTAATTCGTGTGGTGTGTGCTCTTCTTCTTTTGGTCGGTCACGAAAGGCTTTATTAGAAAATATGATCAAGCTTCACACTTGGATAACCAAACCTTAGATGTAAATGAGGCAATAATAATGCAGCGATTCCACCAGATGAATAAACAAGGAAATTAACAATGATAAAATTGAAATAACAAGATGAAATAAAATAGCAAAAGCCTTTTGTTACACTCTCGCTACTTACGATTGCTTACTCGTATTTCTTTGGAAGTGCAATTTTTTCAACACAACAGAATTTACGAATGCTTGGAGTTGGTTGATCTTCCAGCTGATAAACTGTAAGAGAAAATTTTTGAACACTACTATAAAGATGCTTTCTTCCCAAACAAAGTCTGTCTGAAGGTGCTTCGGATTCGTGATCATTCTTCCTGGAGCTTCACGTGTACTAAACATCCATCGTACTAAACAAGGCCTCTACTTTGCCTCTGTTTCAAAAAGTTTATTCTAACGGTTCTATCAATTGTCAGTAACCCGTCAACTGGAATGATCTGTGGAGCAAAATCAACAATGAACACAGTTAATGTAAAGCTGCCGTACAACCCACAATGTTTCACACTTTATTCGCTGTCCATTCTTTTCTTCCAACAGTATACTATGTGAAATACAGCAACAAGGGTGCTGAGATATGAGCGAAAGCTGGGATGTGCTTCAATCATACTTGGTTCGGTGCCGATTTGTGCTGCCCAGATCATTCCTGTTGATGGCTGAATGCTAACAGCGCCTATATCGTGAAAGTATGCCCAAGAGAAAGACAGAGCGATGGCATCAATTGGTGACACGTATTAGCCCGTGAGCACCAGGAAAGAGTGATCGCGGATTCGAAGCCCAACTTAGGCTCTGAGTTTTGCTCATATCTCAGTGTACTTGTGGTTGCATTTCACATAATACCATACTGATATGAGATATTTGCAAAACTGCACATCACAGGTGTCTGCTGTGGGGAACGAACGCGCTATTACCATTCTCGGAGGCCTACGCGTTCACCACCACACCATGCATGTTCTTCATTTTGCCTGTCTCTCAGATAGTTCTATCGACCAGTGCCGTCAGCAATAACCTGTAAACGAGATTGATGTGGGGAGCCTAAATCGCCAATGAACCCAGTTAAGCTGAGGGTGTAGTTGCAATCGCAGTGCCTACTTTTTATTCGCTTCCTAATTATAATTTTTCACGGCAGATCCCGTTGGCTGATAATTGTTGACGATAAAACTAGCTGAGATATAGGCTAAACGAAGGACCTGCATGTTGTGGTGGTGAATGCGTCAGCCACCGGGAATGGTAACTGCGTGTTCGTTCCCCATCGCAGACACCTGCGGTCCAGAGTTTTGCAAATGTCGTAGCATCACTGTGGTTGTATTTCGCATTATACCCTGTCGTGAAAAATTATAATAGGCAGCAAATAAAACGTAAGCGTATCTCGTACTCTTCACACATTATAATTATTCATGGAGATGACGAAAAACAAATTTATTAGAGTGTGCGGCTTCTTGTGTGATCTCATAATTAAGGAAACGAAGTGAACAAAAGTCGGCTTTTAGAGGTGCGTTACCATGTTGTGTGCCACAGTTTACCACCGACTTCTGCAGAATGCATCGCGGTCGAAAAAAGCATGCTGAGTGGCGACGCTATATCAACATACGTCCTGTATAAGAGAGCACTATCGTATGGGATTTTTCATTCGATCAGTGATTCAGTTTATAAGATTCGGCAAGATCCGACATTGAGCAACATCGCTAGGACGACCATCTGTGGATCTTCAACTCAAATCAGTCCAGTACTGAAAAGACGGTGTGGAAGGATGGCCGAATAAATATTTTGTACCAACTCCTCGACGGTCCGATAATTCAACAAGATACCTATCAATTGATTTAGAACGATTTTATCTGTGTTCCGTTGAAATAAATGGTGTTTTAAACTATGAATAAGCCTGCTATGAAATAACTGCCTGTGGAATTCTATGACACAAAATCCTTTCCGGGCTAACATTTCAGTGCCTTCGTTTCTTTCAGATCCAGGTTGACTCGAGCCGTTTGTCCACCGATATTTCATTTTCTAAAGTCAATGAAATAAAATTTTTGTTTTTTTTCTTATCAATGGAAAAATGTATGTGGGTTAGTTACGCCAAAGTTAAAGGGAGGTCAACTTTTCAAATATGAAATCGTTTCTTCCAAAAGAGAGATAGATTTATTAAGTTCTCGTGCGACAGTGATGCTTTTTTTCAGATCTACATGGAATTTCGACGTCACATATAGCGTAACGGGTTGGAAGTTGTATACAGTACATACATATGGCTGTCCCTTGGCTGTACCACGCATCTCATCCCTACCGAGCCCCTTCTTCCTCCGTGAAAATCGTTACAAGACTTTTCAATAAGCATTGAGGCACTTTGCAACGATCTCCATCAGGAGGCCACTGTATAGGCCACATATGCATCTAATCACTACTACGATATTTAATGGAGTAGAAAGCACAGTTTAGTGGAATTACTCGTCTGTACGATATTTCCTGTCACGCAGCTCTTTTTGCCACTCTCGCAAAGCCAGATGTCAATACTGGGTATTAAACTGCTTATATAACTACAGTAACCTAAAAAACGCTATTGTAATATCCACATCGTACGTGTAAAAGTTGAGAGCAGCAACAGGGCCTGCAAGTGATGATGACACGGAGAGCAACGTGTAACGGTAGCACGGTCAAGGATATTTTGCATTATTGTTTAAGTGATTAGGGAAAAAATGGTGAATTTATAAATCGCTGATTGCAAAAGATGTGATCGGGCAGAAATCACCTGTATTACCCGTATCACCTGTAGCCCCGTTGATCGTCGAGAGACTCGAGCGGATGCCAGTAAAACTTCCATTTTTCCTCGTCGCGTACAAGAGTAACCCAGTGGGTTCTGCTCTCTCTAGGGGCTCATCGAGCATCATATCTTTTTTCTAGGTTCTTCGTGAAGAACTCTGACCATCGGGTCAGTGCTCTTCAAGCAGTGCGTTTGACATCCCGAGCAATCCTGTCACTAACAGCTCTTGTCCATCGGTCGCCTCTCATACGCATTAAAGTGCCCGGTCCACCTTATTACCGTCTGTTTGGCGTATAGAACGGCATCTTTGATTTTTGATCGTTGACGCAGGTCGAAGCTTCGGATCCCATCCCTTACTTGTGTGAAACGGGATACTCCTAGCAACGTCTTTTCGACTGCACGTTCAATAAAGTTGAGTGATTTTCCATCCTATTTACCCATCAACCAGGTTTCTCATGGACACGTTAACGCAGGAAGTATTGTTGAGTCGAAAAGGTGGGCGCGCAATAAGGTGTCTTTTGCTCTCATCACTACATCCTCAATGCTCTTGAAAGCTTCCCAAGCCGTTCATTTCCTTCTGCTCAACTCTGGGGCAAAGTTCTTTATCATGTTGATTTCCCGACCGACATAGACATAACTGGAGCATTCGGAGATATTCGTTCCGTTGAGCGTGAATGGGCAAACAAAACCAATCCGATCTTCATGAACATCGTTTTCATTAGATTTAGTCGAAGACCAATCTTTCCACACCCTTTATCAAAGTCCGCAAGCATTCGTTCCGCTTGGCTAATGTCTGGTGTTATGAGAACGATGTCATCAGCAAAGCGAAGGTGATGTATCTGCCGACCATTGGTTTTCACTTCCATATTATCCCATTCCAATGTTCGCATGACGCTCTGGAGGGTGGTAGTAAATAATTTTGGCGAGATTGTATCGCCCTGCCTAACTCCTCTGCTGAAGTCGATGCAAATATCGCTGTAGAATGGTGATGTCTTGTAATAGTACCCAGGATCGACTTTCTCCGCTACTCTACTGCAGATATATAGACGATTGTTTTGTCGTCTTCTCTGCACATAACGAGATGGACAAATGCTTTGAATTATTGAACGAGCAGTCAGAGTACATCAAGTTCACCCGGGGGAAACCGAGGGACGACTGGCTCTCGCTTCTAAACGTTCAAATTAACTTGTCAAGTAGCGGTTGCATGAAAAAGTGGTACCGAAAACAAAGTAACAAAAACATCCTGGTTCACTCACTTTCTTATCAGCGTTGCTGAAAGCGAAATCTCGGTTGTAAGATTTTGCACCGCTTACAAGAATCTTTATGCACTGAGTAGGGAATCCATTGCTAACAAGGGCTTCCATTACTGCTTCTATCTTAGTTGATTCAAAGGTTTTCTTCAAATCGATGAAAGTGGGACAGAGCGGTCTTTTGTACTCTCGCGATACTTCAATGAGCCTTGTTAACGTGTGAATGTGGTCCATCGTACTAAATCCTTTTCGAAACCCTGCTTGCTCGCACGGCTGTCCTTCGTCCAGTGTTCTGTCAATCCTGTTCAGGATGACTCGAGTGAAAAGTTTGTAGACGACAGACAGCAAGCAGATTGGGCGATAGTTGCTTATATCGTGTAGGTCGCCCTTCTTGAACAACAACACGGTCTTGCTGGTCTTCCACTGAGTAGGGACCTTGCATTCAGACAGGTAGCGTGTGAAAAGCCTAGCCAGTGTGCTTAAGAGGACTGGCGGAAGGTTCTTCAGATGTTCTGATGTTATCCTCTCTTGATTTGGTGCTGCTCGATTTTTCACAGACGAAATGGCATGTCGGATTTCGGAAGGGAGAACCGGTGGAACAGCATATCCATCCTCTTTTATTTTATAAGACGGAAGATGGACGTGGCTATCGAAGAGATCTGAGTAGTAATCGTGGATGATCTTCTCCATTGCCTTTCTGGACGCTGTTATTGTTTCGTCTGGGCGTCGGAGTGCAATCATCTTGGTATTGTAATTGGCGAAGCTTCGGTGGGCTTTGCGAATGCTTTTCCTAACCTCTGCAGCCTCGGCAATTACTGTTGATCTTCTCTCTTTAAGATCATCTTTTATCGCCTGTCTACATTGTTTTGCAAGTTCGAATGTTAGTTCGCGGTTGCCTACAGCTCGGTGCGATTCTATGCTGGTGTGTAGGCTCGAGAGTTTCTGGAGACAGACGTCTCTTGGTTACTGCCGAGCTCTTAGTTTTCACAGTGCAAGCGTGAAGATGTTGAGTGCACTCCTCGTCCATGTTATCGACAACGGCATCTTCCCTACAGCCGACTAATGAGTTGAATAGGTCCCAGTTTATAGTGGTGCTGGAACATCATTTTTTGAATTTGGCCGGTTTTTCTTCTTTCTGTGAGAAATGGAATTTTGCACGAGGGAGGCGGTGGACTGATTCCGTGCAGAATTTTGGAACAACAGCGGCTTCGGTTAGGCAGAACCTTCGGCTTACTATGATGTGCTCAATTTCGTTATGGTACTCTCCACTGGGAGATTCCCACGTCAAGCGTTGTGGGTAGGACTTTTGGAATTGCGGGTTACCATGGATGGTCTTGGTCGCAGTGATAGACTCAGCCGCTCGCCATGTTCGTTCCATTCTAATCCGTGAGTCTCAATGTGACGTTCCTCAGACGTTCTTCTTGGTCCACTCTAAAATATTCAATGATGGCCATGAAAAAAGCATGTTCTTCTCTGTAGAACTTCTCTAAGTCCGTATAGAACGCTTCGACTTCTCCTTCGTCATAGCTCTACGTCGGCGCGCAAACGACAAAAATTGTCAAAGCCGGTATTGATCCACATCTCTTTAATCGTAGACGTCCGCTTCAGGTTGTAAGCTGTTCGAATGAATCGATGTTCATGGACAAATTCGTGTTGATGAGAACGCCGACGCCGCCGTCTCCTTTACTGTCTCATGTTCCGAGGAACAGTTCTTCTCCGGTGTCATAAACGACATTGAAAGGAAGGAGTCTTTTCCTCTGTTACAAATGACTTTGGGCGGTGTCGTCTCGTTTCGGCTAGACCGATGACATCGTAGCTTATCCCTCGGATGTAAGTGTACGTGCATTGTAGGTACAGATCGCCACCAAAGTTCTTTGTGATCGAGGCAGCTTCCATTGGGCCTGAGATCTCAGTAGCCTCTCCGTACTCGTCCTACCTAACGTTGCAAAATAAAGCTCTTTCGGGGTCAGGGGAATGAGGGGTTTTTACTGTGTTTAACATATGGATGCCCACGTATAGCTTCCTGGGCTCTAAACGTGGGGGCTGAGTATACTCGCGGGTAGCTTGCCAAGGTCTCCCAGAGTGGACATGGAGCTTATTTGTTGGAGGGGACTCCTAACCCCCTCCCATATACTTTCCTGTCAATTGATTGCAGGCTTTTGGCCAAATTGACTCGTAGAATACAATCCGCATAAAGCGAGAACGCATTCACGCACGCATGCATGAATACGCCTAGCAGATACAGAAAGTATGTGCCAAATCGGCGCAACAGAAACAAGGAGTCTATCCTCTAGATCCACCTGCGTCTCAGGGAAGCAAAAGTCGCTTTGGTCCGCGATTGACCCCCTATCCGCCACCTGGGGACGCGCCACGTAGCCTCGCGACTAACAGGCTCGAGGTACCTCATGTGAGAGAGATCCGTGGCCAGCGAAAATAAGAAGGAATATTGATATGTATCTTGGAATCAGTGGTGGATGTCATATAGGTTGGCGGATATGTGGGGCATATAAGACTTTCGTTGGTTGCATTTCAGCAGTAAAGAATGGAAGAATAGAATGCAGCCATAACACATTGAATGGTGGTGGCTATTATCGATGATCGAGTTGGCTAACATATTACGATATAATTACAAGGTCGTCGAAGACAATCACAGAATTGAACTGCAAGAGATTAGAAGGCTCACTTTGATAGAAGCAAAAGAAATGCATGGAACAACAATACTGACATAAGCAGTTGGTGCAAGTTAAAGAACAATGCAATATCAAATGAAGACTGTTGAATACTTGCTCCACGATTAGTTAATATTCGCCATTGTCTTGCCCTAAGTGAGATGTGCTGACGATTAGCCGTCAGATGAGGATAATTATCGGTCGATTTCATCGACATTTCGGTCTAGGCTTGTAGCCTCTAGAGGCTGATTATGGGTGGACTTTTGTCGACATATGGTGTAAACCTTAAGCACTAATCGATCCTGTAAAGCTTTATAGTTTTGTTCTTTGAAAGAATTTCCAATGTTCTGCTGCAAAAGATTGAAGATTCGGCTTGATGTTTACAAGGAGAGTTGTAAGAATGGCTTCGATGGAGTGTCGTTGACAGAAGGGCAATATTCTGTGGCACCTGTTATCTAATCTCCTATCATCTGCTGTCGCACCGTCCAATCTTATCGTCTGAGTAGTAGGATATACCATATTGAGATCGAGTGCATTCTGAGTCCATCTAGGCTAAGCTGACTTCATTTTCAGAGAAGCATTTTGATACCCGTAGGTTTAACATTTTCTAATACCGACATTCTACTATTCTCAGCATTCATCAAATATTCCAAAAGGGTCTTGATGCAAACAAGGTGCTTACTTATTCTTTATTTACAAAGGAACTGACGTTGCAGCGGATTCTGCACACCTCAAAACCTGGAAAGGTGACGTTAACGGCAATCAAGTCAGCCGAGCACCTCCATAGCCAGTGCAGAAAAATCAGGAAAGCAAGATTTCAATCGCATTGAAAACAAAATAGTTTCTTCACACACTCACGGCTTTATGGTAGTCTTAAATCGAGCATTTCATGTGAAGAGAAGCTACACAGAGTTCACATGGATGCGTAATTTGCCCCTATCACATTAAAACATCACTCTTAAATAGTGTGTAAGATCATGCGTGATAATGCGGCATTCTTCTCTGCGATTCAACTCCCGGGTTCGTGCAATCTATCAAGAATTCTTTAAGAGTTTTCTGAGCTCTAAAGTATTCGATTCTTGTGTGAGAATAGTAACTTCTACTTCGAAAGCTTCTTTGTTATGTTTCTGTGCCCAATATGCGCCTATTGGAATATTTTGTTTAACACCATGTTTAGCGGCAAAGTTTTTTTTATGCGGACGTACAATGAACTACCCGTTTCACCATTGCATTCGTTCGCACACGCTTTGCAGGAGATCGTATAAACAGCACCCGAACTCTTGCAATAAGCATGCCTGCTGTTAACGCATATTGTGCAATTTTCCGTTATGCAAAGGTGGTAACACAAGTGGCTACGATCTAGGTGGCGTCTTAGAGTAGTAGGTGGCATTTCTTTTCTTGTTACCAGATTCTTTCGACTGGCCTTTTTCAATCGACCTTTTATAGTTGCACTTAATTGCTTGTGAATCGAGGGCAAACGAGACCTTATTCTCGGTAGAATTATCGTTAGGTAGTAGCTACTAAAAGTAGCTATTTATTTATTTCTTTCGTACTGTTCTCCTTTCACATTTACTGTGTAGATCTCACCACATCTCACATTCGATTCATACCCTCACATCCATCATCCACGGAGGTCGTCCAACTTTTTGTGTGTGTGGCTTTGGCTATTGCTTGAGGAATTCTCGTTTCATCTTGGATATCCTTGAATGTTGGTCAAGTCGATTCTCCCTGGAGTTCCAAGGTAGCCGGACTAGAGGGTTTCCAACTGGATTGCAGAGAGTGATTTTTTCCCGAACAAACCCTGTACAATTTGCCGATTCGTAGGGGCTGAGAGATTTGGTGAACTCGGAACGGGATTAAGCAATCACAATAGTGGCGACGTCGGTGTTCTATCTGTTCGTTAGGAAACTACATACTGCACAAAAATTCTGATGTTGTTGAAGCCCATGTGAAAGCTGCATGACGAAACGCTATGAAGATTCCTGAGCCCTAAATGTGAGTGCGCAGTGGTAATGCATCAAATGACTGATCATTTCTTTGCGGTGCTTACAGCTTGCACACTTTTGAAAAGATTTCCGATGAAGCTATAACATCAAAAATAGAAAAACTGTGGAATTTCTCTTCTTTACCTGTCTAGATTTTTTGCATTAACTGCACCCTTGGCTGTTATTCGTACTCCCATTCTGTTTTGATTTTTGTTAAGTTCGTTGGATATGCCACTTCGAACGGCTCAGTACTCGCGATGTGCTGCCAGGATAAGATCTGTCACAACTTTCTTCAAGGTTTTTCGTTGTTGACAGAAACTAGAGAATGAGACGTATTCGGCCATGCATGCAACAGAGCTACTGCTGATGAGTTGTTGAGCAAATAGTGAGGTCAACAATGCCAATTTTCCTGCTTCATGGCTCAGCCTATTTTATGCTGATCTCTCTAATCCTACGATTTTAATCGTTGTGACTTGGTTAAATTGTATCTTTCTTCTTCTGGATCTCAAAACAGCGAGCTTCATTTTAAATCATCGTGGAGCAGATCAATTTAGGTTTCCTCTCATAAACAATCTTAAAGGTCGTTCGAAAAGTGTTCGTCAGCCAGTTGACGTGTATCTTCTACCTGAAGTAAGCAAAGAACTAAAAGGAATCGGAGCTTCTAGGCTACTGGAACGTAATTTGCCACATGCATTGATTACAACCCACTTGATGCGAAAATGTCTGCTTTCATCCCTAACCTAATATGACTCATTTAACATTATATCTCATCAACTTAGATTAAAACGTTAGAATCCGCAGGTATTTATTTACTTACGGGGCACAATTTTCCTCATTATTTTTGATTCCTTGTCATAGTAAGGTTAAATTCTGATTTTTCTTTACGGTTTACAGCCTCATCGTTGTTGGGAGGTGTTTCTGGGTGTCGGACTGCAATGTACAGCGGGAATTCATCCACTGGCAGGGTTTTCCGAAAAAGAGTCCGGCGTTCCCATCAGGAAGCCTAGCCAAGAGTAAACCAATACAAGGATTCACCACCGTCTTTGTATCAAAGTCGCATAGTGGTAAATTTCCCTCTGATCCACAAGAGCGGCCACTGCCCGTGGTGGTGAAGAGCTGGGGCAGACTTTAGCGAAGTATACCTCGGGATTCCATGGAACCACAATGGCTTAGCCAGAAAATCAAACAGGAGATTATGATGGGACCAGCACAACCAGTGAGAACAGGTCATTCAAGTATCAAAAAAGTAAATTCTGATTTTCTTGAAGCGCCGTGACGTTTTCTCTCCTTCTTTTTCGGAAAGACTTTTACTGCGAGTGGGAAAGCAAGTGAAAAAGATGAATTTCGTTCTGTGAGGCACACTAGTGTTCTGCAGCGTCCTTGTTTATGCTCACTTCCACGGCGTTTATGTTAAAAAATTTTTAACATGACCACGCATCACTTATTGTTGAAATTCTAATAGTTCTTGCATTCGAATCGTTTTTGCGCATCCACCATCTATGAACATCTTCAAACATTTGCGTGTATTCGACTTCTGCTTCAAGATGATTGCCTTGCTTGTGGATCGTATAGATTCTGCGTAGATTTCTCGGACGGCCGTGCTAGCGTTTTTCCCGGGAATTCAAAGGAGTCGATATGAGACAAGCCTGATACCAATTTCCCGATGACGAAGTGATGTACGGTTTGGTAAGGCTGCGGTCGGATCGAACGAGTGCCTTGCTAATAATGAATGGCATCACTATCACTGCACTACCCGTTCGGTATTGGAAATTTTAAATTTCAAACCTTTCCATTTTGGGTATTGAAATCCCATAGACTTGAAATTTAAAGCAATGTGATGAATTCTCCACGTTGTCACAGCATCAGTTTGTCGCCAACACCACATTACCCAGAAGAAGAAGAACAAAGAGGTTAAATTGGAGAGAGGTGAAAAAACTGCAGTGAACGGCTATGTGAATTCATAGCAACGATCTGTACTTGTGCTCTATGCAGCATCACGCTAAATTCATCAGTTGAGAACTCATGGTACAACCAAAAAGATTTTTTTCTTTGCATTTAGCATTATGTGACTTGTCGTCTGAATATATTCATAGCATAACATTTGGATCCCATCCCTCCTTCCATTCCGTTTGTTGCCTTGTGCTCGTCATTGCACGCCGAAGTGTTCGCTAAGAACTTAGCATTGAAAAAGATAAGCTCCTCATCATAGAAAGTCACTCGACTTCGTAAACCGGTGGAACTTTTACCATATAAGCCTGACACTAATTGGTCTGGCACGAGATGAATGAGGACTTGTTTGGGCCAAATTACTTTCTCTCACGGAAACTATGCTTTTGACATATTACGTTTGACAGATTAACAAATGAGTTCCTATCATAGGAACTGCACTTCTCATGAAATTCGTCTCCAACAAGCTTCTTAACTCTTAGCAGCTCTTTCATTCGATCTTGTTGCTTCCAATAATTGATGGTAACATATCTCTACTAATTTGGTGGCATTTTTTCAAGTCAAATCTTTTAGGATGTTGAAGAAAAGAACTTAACAAGCAAGGGACAAGGAACAAAAACATTATCGAAGTTCACTTAAAAGCAGTATTCATGTGTAATTTTATAAGAAAAGCTTTCATATGCATTTTGGACGCGTAATTACTTTTATTCGGGATGAAATTCATGGACCCGCGTGGCCTAGTGGTCAGAGGCGCCTTGTCACATACACGTGGAATCGATCCGCGAGCTCATTGCCTACCAAGCATTCCATGCTTTCGGGGTCGATAAATTGGAACGAGACTTGTCTAGAAGGATAGCAGCACTGGCTCGATATATCGGTAGACCACCGCGAGTCGCTGTGAAAGCCAGATACGCATTCAAACCCCTCAAACCTCTAAACGATGCTTAATGAACTAGAATGCATGGCACATCCTTCAGGGATTGATCGACGCCGAGAGCTTTATCCTTCATTTTTTATAAGCAGTTCGTATGGTATTTCTTATCACTAGGCAAGTAGTTTACAAGTCGATTTATTGCTGCTATAAATCACAATAATTTACTAGTTTTTGAGGTAATCAATGGTATTTTTCGGTCCGATTTCATTCTTATCTTATAAAAATTCAAATTTGGCCTGTTTGGATTTTACTGTTTTGTCGTCATCCGGGTTTTACTCTTGGTCTCAACTATTTCCCCCTTTAGACAACATTCCACGTCACTGGAGATATTCACCTGTTTCCATAAAGAGAGCTGTCGACGTTTAACTAGTCATTCATTGCTGGTGCCTAAAAAGCCACTCGCTTATTGTTAATTTAACACAGTTGTGTGAAAAACAACCTATTTCAACAACTGGATTATATATATATGCTTAGTATCATCTAACTTAAAAATCATAACTAACGACGACAACAATAATGGAATAGCACCTTGTAATTCCTGCTTGCTGTCAAAAGCGAAAGAGACCAATCGAAGATAATTTCCAACATATACAGCGGCGAAGTTCTGGTCGTGTTGCTCTGTAGTAGCCTTGTAACACCGTACAAGTCGTGTCCACTTTTTTTGGATCCCTGGTTCCGCTTTCATCAACAAAAGGAGCAGTCGACGGTGTCGAAGTGCTACTGCGCCCATCATAGCACAAGGTGACATCCATCTTAAAGTCATTCACGGAACAAGTTTTCTCCATGTGTTCCTTATATCTTCCGTGCGTTCGCCAGGTTCATCTGAGTGATCAAATGAAAGGAGAGATGTTTTACCTAATGCTTGGATGAGGAAAATTGTCTATATATTAGAAAAAGGAAAATATACTCACCACTTGCCAGTCTTTCTAACAAAGGACGGGCTATCTGATTACTTGTGCCCACGAAAAGCTTCCTCTGGTTGTAGCATTTAATAATCTCAGTTTGAAAAGTTGGAGGAAAGAGTCGCGTTATCAACTGTTGACAGCTTAATAACGCTCTTCTTCTTGTCATTCCATTGCAACAACAACACCCCGCTCCAATTCTGTTGTGCTACCAACCCGCAACCCAGCTATTTTTTGCTCTAACAAGACGCATACTTCCTTGTTTAACCTCGACGAAAATTAGATTTTTTCTAAAAGTTTCAATTTTGAGTAGACTCGTGTGTAAATCACATCTTAGCAATGCCACTAGTTTTTCTAGTGAGAGAGCAAAGTCTTTTGTACAAGTTTTTCTGGTCAAAGACTTCATTAGCCCTCAACTGAATCGGTAGTTAGCCGAAGAGTGCCCTTCGCTTGTGTGGGGCATATAAGTTAACTTTTCTGACCATTGATTCCACACTTTCTGTTTTTAGTTGGAACGATGAGTTATGATTTTTTTTAAATTTATATGACCCGTCTTCACGTCTACTGTGCGTATGCTACACTTCTCACATTGGATTCTTTTCGTTGCATCCATTGTCCACGAAGATTTTCTAACTTTACGTATGGCTTCGGTTGCTGGTTGAGGATTTTCGTTTCGTCTTGAATGTAATAGAATTAGGTCAAGCAATTCTCTCTGGAGTCCTGCGATAGCCGAGCTGGAGTGTTCCCAATTGGATTGGATTGCAGAGAGTGATTTTTTTCGCAGACAAGTCTGGTACGTATTTCCCGACCTCAGAAGGATGAGAGGCTTGCTTGGCCCCGAGCGGAATCGAACCTACACCGTGCTCGTGATGACGGATATCACTACCGCTGTGTTATCCTCCACTCTAGGTCATGATTACAATATGGAATACTCGGTTACAAGGAATACTAAAATGTATTCAACATAAGTAGCAAAGTTATTAAGTAAGTAAGTAATTTTAAAGTAAGTTAAAGTAAGTTATTTTTGCAATGTTTTTGCAAATGAAATATAGTGAAATCTAGCATCCGGAAGCAACGCTTTATCTCTGTGGATAAAGTAAAGTCCTCTTTATGATTTGTTGATGTTCTCAATCCCATCATTCTTCTAAGTGTCCAGAATTTATCGCTTCCTTTCGAAAATCCAGCACTTGACGAGCCATGGACGAGTTCACGATTTATCTGGCCTCTCTGTAATTAGTGTTAATGGTGTTTTTGTTAATACTAATCATATCACATCTATTTTTTATACAATCTTCTTGCATTCATCATCGACGATAGCTTTCCAACTTTTTATGTGTGGCTTTGGCTGCTGCTCGAGAATTTTCCTTTCGTCATGAATGTCGTTGAATGCTGGTCGTGTCGAATCTCCCTACAGAGCACAATACTATAAATGCTTATACTGCCAACAATATATTTAATGTTTTGAAGAAGTATTTTCCAGTTTTTAATGAAATTGCGCGAAGACTCCTACCACTGCGCCACACGCGCCGTTAAACGAAGGTATTCAAAATTTTATCAATATCAACATTAATTGTTGATACCGAGATCGTTAAATTAAGCCTAAAAAATTTTGCGAAATGCACTAATATTAAAAGACTTTTACAAGAATCTGCGGTGTTTCGGGCTAAGTTTTTGAATAACCCACCTGGTTTTCCCGGAGCGATGACGAAAATCTTAGCACATTTGTAACTAAGTGGCAAATAGGATTAAATGAACTTCTTGTTATCGCTAGAAGCAAACTCACCTGCGTTAGTCGTATTTTCTTTGCAGTCAAGGTTTGTTGACTGAAATGAGACTGCGTGGTATTTCTCTTTTGAGTTTGTTCTCTGCTGTTTCATTCAGTACAGCACGTTTAGAGCAGTGATTAGAGAGGCGCCTTGGTATGCAGAAGGTCACTGATTTGATCAAGAGCATCGGAAAACCTAATCCACCGTCCTTTCAGCATTGAGCAACTTGTACTAGACTTGTCTGATTGAGTGGAAAAAATTATTACCTATACTAGTATGTTTTCGGAAGTTACTGATTAGACGATACTTGCCTTCAGCCCTTTAACGATGGAATGAATAGATTTGAATGCATAGTGCCAACGATTTCCATGCGAATCTATCAAAGCCGAAGGTTCTGTCCTTTTATCTTTACGCTAGTCTCTGTCTAATGTTTTGTCAGATACAATTTTTGAAATAACGATGATAAATGATTTTTGCAATAAAGACGAAATGGAGACGCCCTGTTTTGAAAATTCTTCATTCAACTCAGTTGCTTTTTACTGAATGCTAAAATCGCTTCATGAGAAAACGTCTGAACACCCTGAACTGAACATCTGCTGAATAACGGAAGCAGATCGAGCAGTATTAAATTGTCCGTTTTCTATCATGACGGCAAAGTTTTTCAGAACTTTTAAGGGCTAACTCAGTACAGCTGAATGTGGGCGTCGAAAGATCGACAAAATTGGTCACCCCATCTCTAGCTGGTAGGTGCCATGGTAGTTAGAAGCTTTTTATATGACATTTTTTCAATTCCTTAGCATAGTGCTTTTCTTTGTTTTTATAAAAGACGGATAGGAACGGATAGGAACTTTTAGGGTGAATATCCAGAGCGATAATATCGACGAGAAATAGCGTTGTAGTGTGTTCAAACGATTTCTCATTAATGACTCTAGAAAATCAGAAACAAGAAAAAGTACCAAAATTACCGCTTTTCGTTCCCCTTTCTGGCATGGCGCAATAAGGTGGACGTTTTTGAGAAAGAATTAATACTTAAGTACGTTGCCCTTCTCAGATGTGAGTTGTGAACTCGCCAATTAACTAATTAGTATAATTCTCCGTTTCCGTAACGAAGTAATTATTAAATTCGAAAAGGTGAATTAGAAATTTTTCGAAAGATTGAGAATTTCTGTGAACGTGGCATTCACAGACTTCAGCAATGACGACTATCTGAATGTCCATAGAATAGAATGACGTCACTCATGTCATCGTCTACTTGATTAGAAGGACGTCCAACAACGGTTTCTGCTGGATGAAATCTCACCTAAATACGAGCACAGATTCCACTGTAATTCATATTAATTGATCTAAGGAATTCATATTAATTGACCTAAGGCAAACTTTTAACATTCCCCAGCAGTGCGGCTGTTATCGGTTTGCAGTACGGTCAACGATTCCTTGCTTCGGTCTTCCTTGTTGTTGAGAGTTGTAAAGTGAAAAAAGGTACAGCCTAGAATATATAGCATTACAGTAGAACAGCATTGAAGAGTGGTGGTATTCCAAAGAATAGTTTTTTTTTCGAGGACAATACCTACCATAGACCATTTGGCAAAAGGATATCTACACCTCCAGCTACCAAGGAACGGCACTTAGATGACAGACATCCGGAAACGACACGGTTTCCTATTTTTCAACGGCATAGTTATATTCAACTGCAATATGTCAATCACACGGGCCACGTAAGCCTTACTCTAGTTGTTGTTGTGCATTACACGATTTCTAAGTCATCGCATTTTAATCGGAAGGACGATAGTATCGCCAGAAGTTCTTGAGATGGTTGAAAAATTAGAAGAAAGAGTAATTTCCTCCATCTGCGCAGTTTCAATGACAATAGTGAAGTCTCAAAATGAGTGAGTGGACTCCTGATAATAGTCGAATCTATTCGTTGCTCTTACACTCGTCGACGTTAGAATTTCACGCTATACTTCTACAAAAGTAAACAGATTTAAAATGCTCAGACTGCATTTCAAAAAGCTGATGATGAGATTCAATCTGTTATTCCTTGTTTTAGAGGAGCAAAGATTTAGGAGGAGACAATGGAGTATCGCTAAAAGAAAAACTAAATGAGTTAATGCGTAAAAGATTGATTGTTACAATGAATGAATAGATACAAAGCTGACATCCCGCAGAGTCTTCCGCTGATCAACAAACAGATCGGTGGAATGAATCGTGAATTCCTGCTTCTGCGAGAAACTAAATATAGTGTGGAGTTCTCAATTCATAAAAGCCATTTCGGGCGAACTGAGATACAGGCGAAACGAGGAACTCGCATGGTGTGTTGGTGAGCCTCTGGTAAGAATAATAGCGTGTTCGTTCCTCACCACAGACGTTCGCGGTTGGGAGTCTTGCAATTACCTCAGCACCATTGTGGTTGAATTTCCGATGAGCTCACTTAAATCGCTTGGGATCCTTTTCTCGTCCAGCCTAAAGTATTGAAGGGATAACCAACCAGATGCTTATGAACTGAATAAAAAATTCGTAAATGAGTGAATGGCTGAAGAGAGTAAAGGACGATTTTTTTTATTCCACGGATAGTTATTTCAGCACGTGCACCACGCACACTTAAAATGAATAATGAAAGGTGCTACGATCTTTTCCTCGTTCATTCTTGCCTTCTAGCTATCTCTTCTACGCCTCTGGGAAAGTGAGCAAGTATTTCATACGGCTCATTGGATAAGAGTATTTGTATTCACAGTTTCCTTCTTTACTCCATAGAAATCCTTAAGTGTTCGTTACCGATAATTCCAAACTGATGGCGTGTCTGGCTGGCAATCAGTTCATTTGTTCGCCTCTTCCGCCATTGGTAGAACATCAACAAGCCTCAACATGAACCTCAACTACTCATCATTTGATCCGTAGTAAAAAATGTCCAGTTATTATTTAGCACTGATGACTGATGTAAGTCAGGAAGCAGTACCTTCCTATACAGCTGTTGTAGAAGATACTTGGACACTTCTACACTTCGTAGGCCCGTCCTCACTGGTTGTGAGCCCTCGGCGTACTCTCTATTTTTCGGAGTTCTTGTGCTTTAGCAATGCATCATGAGACTAGTTTGGCACCAGAACGGTTACGGGTCCTCGTATTGGTTTACTCTTAGCTGGACTTCATCATGGAAACACTGTACTGTTTTTCAGCTTGGGATCTTGATGGAGGATGAATCCCCCAGCTGTACATCGCAGCCGGGCACCCAGGAACACCTCCTAGCCACGATGAGGCGGTAAACTGTTGGGAGGGCTATAGAAGGTAACGTTAAGAATAAGAAGGAACATTCTACTTTCAGAAACCGCACTCTGCCCAATCATTGAAGAAAAAGACGTCATGTCTCATCACTTCGATTTCAAAAACTTTCTATGTGAAGAGCATATTTCTACAGCTATCATCTTGACATTTATTCCTTTGCATTGAACTACAGGAATATCATCATCGGCAGACAACCTTTTCTAACAAATTTCTTAATACGGTTGTCACTTCACTATTTTTAGCGCTTTTATTTAAATCTAGCTCGAGTTCTTCATTGATTTTTTCGCCTTCTTTCGCGCTGGTGAATGACGGTGTCTTGGCACTTCCGCCGGAGCTTTAAGGAAATTCACCAAAAAAATTCAAACTCTTTCGTCCAAAGTTAACTTTTTATTTACTGCCTATTACAATTTTTCATGGTAGTATTATGTTTGATACAGCCACAGTGATGCTGAGATATTTGCGAAACTCCAGACCGCAGGTGTCTGCGGTGAGAGCGAACGCACCATTACCCCCACTGGGGGCTAACGCGCTCACCACCACACCATGCGGGTCCCTCGTCTCCAATGTCCCTCAACTAGTTTTATTTTTCGTCTAATGTTTATCAACTGCTTTCTACTATGCCTTTTTACATGATATGACATCGCATGTTGCACAAATCGCAACACTTTTTGCATTCAATTCGTTCCCTCTTAGCCACAATGGGCGATTTTTTTCGGACTTTTCGTGTGGGTTCGACCGAATGTTGAGTTTCTCGATTTTCTGAATGTTGTTGAGTGCTAATCGAGTCGATTCTTTCTTAAAACATTTAACCGTGTTAAAGCGCTCAGGACCTCCATAACAGGCAGCCAGCAGCTTTTTTCTCACTTCAAAGGAACGAGCCGTTCATAAAGGAATCTGTCCCCTATTGCCAGACTTCAGAGAAGTCTAGGACTTGGATGCACAGGTGCAGGGTTGAACTGGAGTTTGCGCGTATTAAATAGTATCGCTATCGTTGAACCATTCGCCCTATGACTGTTCACTATAAATTTATAGATTTTGTATCATGTCTATTCAACTTTTATTTGAGGGTCGACTACGGGATGAATTATAAAGATAGGCATGGCAGTGTTATTTCTTCACTGTCAAATGTTTTCCACACAAGCGTATCTTCATTACACTTAAACTCAAGTAAGAATTAAGTTTACCCTGGTATTGGTTTACCCTTAGCTGGGCTTCCGGATGAAAACGCCGGACTCCTTCTCAGCTTGGGAGACCCTGCAAGGGGATGAATTCCCTCGCTGAGCATCGCGGCCCGACATCCAGGAACACTTCACAGCCACGATGAGGCGGTAAACCATTACGAGATTTCATTTAAGTCCTGCAGCAAATTTTCACAGGAGGGTAATATGTGAATTACCACCACAATAATGGTAAGATGTTTGTACAACTGCGGATCGTAGGTGGCTGCGGTGGGGAACGAACGCGCTACTACTATTTCCGGGGGCAAACGCGTTCACCACACCATTTAGGACTTTCACTTCACTAGTTGGAGCAGAGTTTGGCCACGATGTCCTCGGGATTCCAGGAAACCGCAATGATCACTTCCAACGATACTTAATGAAGTCGAATGCGCCGAGAGCTCTATCCTTTTTTTATGCACTTGTTGGTTTTAAGACAACACACGTTAATGTTTTCGATAACTTCATCGCATTCGACTTCATTAAGTATCGTTGGAAGTGATTGAATGCCTATCTGGCCTTTACAATGACTCGCGGTGGCCTTCCGATGTATCGAGCTAGTGCTGCTGTCCTCCCAGACAGGTCTGGTACCAATTTGTCAACCCCGGAGGGATGGAAGGTTTGGTGGGCTTTGGGCGCAAGGATCGATTCCACGTGCGTGTCGCAGTGGCGCCTCCAACCACTGCGCCACACGTGACCTGATCAACAAGTGTATAATAATATGAAGTTGGGCAGCAATCGCTTTACCGAAATATAAACCTAGAAAAAGGCACAAACAGGATGAGGAAAAGTTGGTAGAATGTAGAACTAAAACGAGGCGACGTCACCAACTTCAAGTGGAATATCGTACTTATGGTAGTAGTGTAACGAACACTCTATATTCCGCCCACTCGGCGAGCAATGTGAGTAGGTCGCTTCCATTCTTAGCACATAAATTACGTGCTGCGCTTAGCGGACGTCATGGATGGAAGGATGCTTTTTTTGTAGACTTCATGAACTTGCTGCCTTTTTTAAAGTGGACGACAAATCCTTAATCACTGGAGTAGTGGGCGAAGGGTAGGAGGAGGTTTGTGAACATGACAAGACTGGTGGGAGTGGCTTTGCACTATTGTTCAATATGTACGGATGAATTGTTCACTATTATTTACTGTACTAGTATGCATTCTATAATGTTACCATGTTTCATCTCGCAATCACATTACCGTCAGCATTTGATAGTGTGATATGCCTTACTTACTCAATACTTGAACGGCCCGTCATTACTAGTTGTGCGGACCTCTGCATAATCACCAATTCTTGGAGATTTGCTGGTAAAGATTTTAGTTCATTCAAGTCAAAAAAACAGTATACAATCAATCATGATATCTAACACTTACGCGGCGATATGAGCCATATAGAAGTCATAAAGCTTGAAAATGTGGCCGTTTTGCATTTTAAATCGACATATCTCACCCCATTTCGGCCCAGTTGAGGTTATTTCATTTCAAACACTATTACGTTAAATGATCTCTGTTAGAATCACTACATCAATACCATTTAATGAAGACTGTTTTGTTTAACAACTACGAAATTTTTATTTTTAAAACTATTTATATTTATTTCCTCCACTTTCATACTTCATGACTCGGCATCCAAACATTGAAGCAAATGAGCAAGCGAAATTTCGTCCATCGTAGCAGCATGTGTTCCTCCAATGGATCTTTTACGCTTGCATCTAGTTCTCGTTCGTTGGACATTTCGAAAGCTTAAAGCTCCTTTCCAATTTTCTTTTCTTTTTCTTTTTCTTCTTTTCTTCTAGTTTTTTCTGTCTTTTAATACCGATTTTCTCAAATAGATTAGTGATCTAGAAATTATGGTCAGTTATAGAACAGTCGACTTCACTGGAAAAGTGTTAGTGGGGTTTGAGGGAATGGTGTATTTTTAAGAGGTTTATCAATCTCAACCACTGCGTGATTTATCCCTGCGATGAATCGCCAACGCATGTTTAACGTGGCTTAGTACTGTTTTTATTCGTTTCATTATACTGCTTAAAGTTGTCATACACGAAAATCATAAGAGTCTTGTGATGGTTCGGCTACGATTTGATTCAGCTTCCTTCCCTTCTCATTGACGTTTTATTGCTGCTCTAATGTTGTTTTTCATTGGAATTGCGAGATGGCAGTCACCTACAACGTCCTTTCGGAAACGGTTTGCTGCTTCCTTCCGGGTAGAACTTTTGAGATAAATTGATGAAACCTGTGATATATGTTGGTCTTCGCGATTAGTCAGAAGACTAATTGAAGTTGATGATGATATGATTTCCCAAATCAGTAGTAGAAGTGATTATTTATTACTAGTAATATAGTAAAACTAGTAAAACTAAGTTCTTCTGTATGAAATGTCTGATTTTGCACGATGGCTGTTTCAGAAGTTCCCAGTTTTTTGCTCAGTGAATAGGTTTACACCACATATTTCGCTTGATGTTGTACTTAAATGTTCTATTCGTATAGCTTAGTCGAAAACATAAGAATCTAATTGAGAAAGACTTCGAGCATCTTTCTATATCAACTCGCAATTGCACATAAAACAGTAGAGAGTGATTTCAAAGCTAAAGTTCCAGGTACTCTTAACGATGGTACAGTTGGTATAGTAAAAAATTCGTTTCGAAGGTTACGTGAAGGGTATGAACGCCCTATGCCAATCCGACTCTCCTGCTTAGCAAAACGAACTCCTCTTTTTGAACAGGTGTAAACCATAAGTTGGAGTGTGAAGTTTTCCTTTATCTGCATTACAGCGGCTGGTTAGCAGCGGATCTGCACTCGTCAACAATCTGGGTTTTTTCACTCGTGAGAACACATTCACGAAGAAGATGTCTTCGGTATCGTATTATCATGATAAACGTTTATTGGCTTGAGATGGCTCTTGTTCTGATTGACAATGTTTAATTTCAAAAATGCTACAACTTATTCCAGACTTCCCATTTATAATCGAGCATCTCCTTTTGGAGAATTATGGTAATCGGCATTTTGGTTCGATCAACAACCTCCAACATTTACATAAATGAGTAGAAAGTACACGAGGGACCGAAATATTAATGAATTTCTATGAATGAATGACATCGTTTCCATTTGAAGAACTGAAATAGGGCAGCATTCGCTATGAAGTCGGGTACGTGTTGTCTTTTCTTCCAGTAGTAGAATAACTATCGAAGAACATCGAGCGTGTGTCATTTCACATCACGCTTATCCACTTAGGCTTCTGCACTGCGGCGTTAATTTCCGACCAATTTGTACTGGTTACTATTAACGGGCATGAATTTAATCTTGCGTAGCTTAAGCGACTGACTTCTATTCGCATTCATGCTGGCTGCTCGTTTCCGATGACACGCCTTTTCAGCTGACGTCCGACAGAGTAATTTACTCGATTTCAACTAATAGCCGGCACTTTCACTGCATTGATGTGGCCAATGTTGTTTAGCTGACTAAACATCATTGGGTTATAACCACCATGAAGAATTCCTCACACATATGCGACCAGTCCAGAAGTTCACAGATCTTTCCCCAGACTCATCGTGAAGCCTAAACTTAAAATAATTTTAATTCCTGTTAAATTAAAAAAGTGGCTGCTCTGATATTTGCTTTTTAAAATTATATTTTAGTCTAAATTCTTGTTCGTCAGTCTGCTCTTGCTGGCCAAGTTGTCAACTAGACCAATCGTGGAAAATCCGTAAGCATTAAATTACATGTGATTTTCAAGATGTTGCATTTTTTGGTTATGAAGATAATTGGTTTTTGTAGAAAAAGGTTTTTTTAAGCGATGAAAAATCGCAGAACTACAAGCTGAATCCGAGTCGTTCACGTTCGCATCGAATGCAATCTTACCCACGCCCACACACAGCGGAATGAACTTCTTGTTTAAGCCAGCGGCTCATTTTGAAACGCAGTTTATTTTTTAAAAAAATTTTAGAGTTTTTCAATTCAAAACCGTACTGCATTCTACAAAATTGGAATTCGCTCATAACCAAGGGCTGTGGTCAGAACGAACAAAGTATCATCTCCCGCTCCTGCTGTTTTCGATGTTTGGTTATCTTTCCATAACTCCCAGGCATTTTCCAATCGTATTTACTTCTTTATACTTTGGAGTCTATTTAATATCGGCAAATTCTAAGCGCAGAAAGAGGTATGATTAGAAATTTCATGTAAGTACGTATTATGCCGATTAGTTCTACTCTAATCGTGCCAAGGAAGCCCCATTCACCCTGTGTCGAAACGTTTCTACCAGGCTTGTTTAGAAAAAGCTTTCCTTGATCCACAAAGACTTGTGATTGCCTATGGTAACGACCTGGGAAAGTTCTATTAGATCTCTCTTGGTATTTCACGGAGAATCTTCTCGACCACTGCCCCAGGACACTCATGAACGAGGCGAATCTTTCAAGTATCAGCGGTGTTTACACTCTAATCCGAAGATGGCAGGTGACCGGCATCGAAAACAACTTAAAAAGTGCTGGGTTTCGCACGACCTGTGATGTCGGATTAATTAAATAAATAAGAGGAATCTGCGAATTCTTCATCATCATCTTCTTGCTTATCATCTATGGAAGATCCATGGCAATTTCGTTACATTAGAAAACCAAAAAAAAGGTGGGAACCGACAATATTGTCGTTCACATTGTAGTCATCCTATATTGTCGTTTAAAAACATATTTTTCCAAAGTTCGTATGAAAAAATTCGAAAAGCCCATTTATGCTTTACAAACCAATTTCGCCGACGGGTGATTGCTGATGGCAGTGTTAGGTAGAAAACTAGCTAAGAGAAACCCTGAGTAAAGGCCTCCGTTTGGCAGTGTGTAGTAGTGCGCGAGCCCCCAGAAAGGGAATCGCGGTTCTGTCGGGTTCGACGTCAATCAGGAAGCATACCCACTACCCTATTAAAGAAGTTTGGGAATAGCAGTGACACATGCTTCAAGGCGTTTTCGCAAATTAAACCGGGGGTATCACGGTGAATCATATTGTCCCAACGTACAACATGAGTCAAGGAAGAAGACAACAGATCAACATTTCGCAGCCGAACCTCTACCGGACGACGATCACCTCTAAGGCAACTTTTAGAAGACCACGAAAAAAAAAGAAGAAATGCTTAACCTGCAGCACATATAAAGACGAATCATATTCCGCTGGCACCTAGAGTAGTCACAATGATGCTGAGATATTTGTAAAACTCCGTTGCGTTCGTGGTAATAGCGCGTTCGTTCTCTACCGCAGACACCTGCCGTCCGGAATTTTGCAGATATCTCAGCAACATTGAAGTTGTATTTCGTATAATACCCTGCCATAAAAAATTGTAGTAGGCAGTAAATAAAGAGTTAATACCTAGAATAATTTCAAATTCATTCAATACTTCACGACAATGTCTGTGTTAAATGCCTGGCTTCAGTTTCTGTCTACCATCTTGTTATCGTTCTGTTCCCAAGCTTCTCTAAGCATTTAAATGCTACGAATAATTGAACAACAAGCACTTTCTTTTTTTCAGCCTCCATAACGATTTTGTCTGTGATTCGTCTCATGCTCCTCTTTTCCCACTTTTTTATACAGAACAGTGCTTTGGAAACGTGAAAAGCTGAAGAAAATTTCGTTTGATAACGATGTTTCCTGGGCGCTTTTACGATCTCTCTCTCTCTCTCTCTCTTTCATCTATCCCATAATGTGGCCCTGACATTCGCATTGATTTGAATCCTAAAAATGATGGTCTTTTTAACTTGTTTCTCTTGGATTCTATTTGACACGACGATTTAATGAAGGAAAGCAGGATTTATCGGTTTGCTTAAGCACAATCGTCCCATTTGAAACTATCTCATGGATTTCAAGTTTTTGATTTCATATGTCATTTTGCACATCTGTATTGATGTTTCTTCTTTCCTGTGGGGGCCACGACAACGAACAAAGCCATTGTTTTCATTGGAAAACAAATTCACCGCACTTTCCATTCATTTTCCCATTTGTCTGACACTGACGCTTCACTGACGTTGTAAGTTCAATTGGAATGCATTAATACATCCATATTGTACTTTATCTTCTTTTTTGTTTAACTGGATGTAATCCATCAATGATCGACTAACCTTACTTGGCCGTAGTAAACTGCAATGGTTCCGGGTGCTCATCAAAGTTTGCTCATCAATGTGAAGTCTTGTTTTACCGATAGATCACAAGAACATCCAGGCCATGGTGTGGTGTCGAGTTTTTACCGCTGTAGAGAATCACAGATATTGCACTTTATATATAGCACTTTATAGGAGATTTTTTTTTTGATTTTATGGATATACGAGCTTTTCTGAAAAAGCTAAGAGGCAGTGTAGGTCTGAAATAAATTTATTTGAAAAGATCTAATGGATTTGGAAAGTGGACGTTCTATAACGAACAAAAGCGGAGTGTTCCGCTCATAAATAGGATGAATGTGAGACCACTCTTTAATATTCATGGAACTCTTCGTACTTCAATGGGAATGAAATAACCTTTCATTTCATTGTGCATCGCCCTCTTCTGTTCATTTTGAAATTCTCAGAAAAATTCCCGATTAACTGGTAGTGTCAATCAGCGATAAAACGAACCCTATCTCCAGATGTATTCTTTTCTTGGTAAGGCTGAGAACACGAGTTTGATAAACAATTTTATTAGGCTAACGTCCAGACGCCTTCGTCTCCTTGAGAGCCGATGATGCAAGTGGATGATCCACAATCGTTCGTGCTCTCGATGTGGTGTCTTCGTTGTCGTATTGAATCAAATCTTCTTTACTGGAATATACCGCTCTAACGACACAATCTTATTCTACCTCTGGGTATATTTAGAAGACACCCTAATTATCAAAAATTGTTTCGCTGTTGAACTTTCCTGTTTCGTTCAACTGTACCTCATCAATCACAGCCACGTAGCAAAGCCGTACCGTAGGCAACGAATGCAAACATGCATCTCTATTCTCTCTCTACTTATCTTTAACATATAAACAGCTTAACTACGAAGGAGAAAATTTCTCTTAGAAATGTGCACGTAGCGTACGCAGGTGGACAGTAGCGAAAGTACCTTACTCAACTTGTCACAAAAACAAGCACTTTTAGAGGACACAAATCCATGGCAATTGAAAGAAACAGAAAAAACAACAAAGAACAGCTGCACCTCAGAATGATCATTCCCGTCAATATGAGATCCCGCCCAATTAATTTCATTAGGCCCTCAACAAAGTGGATATTTTCTCAAGAAGGAGTAAACGCTGTTAACCACCTTGTTTTATCAACTAGGGGCTGTATTCTTAGGGATGGCTCCCAACGGTTTACCGCGTCATCGTGGCCAGGAGGTGTTCCTGGGTGTCGGACTGCGATATACAGCGAGAGATCCATTCCTTGGCAGGGTCTTCTAAGCTGGTAAAGAGTCCGGTGTTTGCATCAGGAAGCCTCGCTAAGAGTAAACCAACAGTAAACCAGTACCAAGATCCATCATCGTCCTGGTACCAAATCCTCATGGTGGCAAATCTTTCTCTGATCCAAGGACTGCGACGGTCTGTGTAGTGAAGACTTGGGGCAGACTTTCGCCAGGTTGCCCCGGGATTCCAAGTAACCACAATGGCTTAACCAGCAAATCTCCGAGAAATGGAGCTTATGGTGGGGCCACATAACCAGTGAGGACGGGCAATTCAAGTATCAAGTGTTTTTGGGGGTGAAATTGTTATGCAAAACGAGAGTTTATCTTCTCAGTAAGATATCCCAAGAGTTGCGCGTAGCGCAGTGATTATAAGAACCTTGAAATACACATGGATTCAATCGCCGGCGTCAGGCTCACTAAGCATTCCATCTCTCCGAGTTCGGCAAATTGGTACCAAACCTGTTTGAGACAGTAGCAGCACTGACTCAATACACCGGTAGGCCACTGCGAGTTAATGTGCAGGCCAAATATGCATTCAATCACCTTTTTCGATGCTTAATGAAGTTGAATGTGCGACACAACCATCAGAGATTGGTCAACGCCGAGAACATTGTCCTTCATCGTTTAAGAAATCCTATGTTGATAATGAGCTCGTGGTTTTTATCGGGGTGCCAATATAAGAGGAAACCAAACTACACAACGACGTCTTCTTCAAAGAAACCTAATTGCAATGTGGGGAACCTTCGCACCTATTTCGTAGGCGTGCGTTTCCAATCTCTGTAGACGTTGGTGTGGTTTCTAGGTGTTCGAGGAAGACGCTTTTCGAGAGCGCAAGATCCCATATGAATAAAAAATGTGCTGCAATTTGCACGCTTTCCCTCTTTCTCCAATATGAATCGTTTTATTCTTAAAATATGCAGATTTTCTTATCTGGAAATTCCTGAAATGGACAGATGTAGAGAGATCGTTGGCAACGGCGGAACTGCCATTGAACAACCAACGACGCTAATTTATTCACAGTCACTCCTATGATCAGCTTGTCCTGTTTTGATTACACAATTTGCATAAACGGAAAGAATCAAAACTATATGGAATTCTACATCGTCTAACTGCTTCTTGGACGGAATGTGTTTTCAGTAATGTTGACGTGTCGAACAGGAAACTTAGTGAATCAATATTTTCCAAGCCGGCCGCCATTTAGCCTCGGTATTAATAATCAACACTTGCTAACACTATGTTAATGAGAAGATTTATTCAGCCAACGTTTCGACGTTTTTCTTCTTCCTCAGAGCGTATGGTCCCAAGCCGATGGTCTACAGGTGTTCGTTGTCGCAATGCGGTGTCTTCGACGTTGTATCGAGTCGAATCATCTTCACTGGTGCACCGTTCTAGTTTGATAACCACCGAAGGAAAGTTGATGTCTTAATGAGAATCTCCTTATGCGGAACAAATTGCGTTGTAGAAAACTGAACCGGAAAATTTTATGCTGACAATGAAAAGGTCTAAATAACTTTCGGCGTTGATCAATCTCTGAGCAACGTGTGAAGCTTTCTACTTCATTAAGCATTGAATGGGATGATTGAATGTATATCTAGTTTATACAAAGACTCGTGGTGGCCTACCGATGTATTGAGCTGGTGCTGCTATCTTCTCAGGCAAATCTGGTATCAAATTGCCGACCATGGACGGACGGAGGGTTTGGTGAGTCTGGGTCTCGGGGATCAATCCCATGTGTATTGGGGTATGCCTCTGGCCACTGAGCTCCAGGTGCCCCTTGTTGATGGTAATGGTAAGAAAATGTTCAAAATAATTCGCTTGTAAAACTCTAAAAGTGTTTGCATGAACAGAAACCTTCCCAATCCAAGCAAAGCTAGAAACGTTTCACGAATACCTTTGACGTAATTGCATATATGATTCGTTTTTTTAAATTGGAGCTGGCATAATTCTTCATTATTCTATGAGCACAGTGATTACAGCCTTCTTTAGTACGTTGTGTCTTTTACGAAGTTGCCTATTATGTGATCAAAACCTAGGTTTTAAGCTTGTAGTTATCATTGATGAAAGAATCTACCGCACGTGCCATATTAGCTTATTCATGCTTTGATATAAGTGAAATCTTTCGAAATATCGGCCATTGTAAATATATAGGTTAGTGCAGGGCAATGGCGGAGAGGGTTCCGCTGCAATACACATCTGATGCCTGGTTTGACCGTGTGCTTTGTACGAACTAAGCCCGTTGTTCGTCGGGAGCCCTAAACTTGGCGCCAGAGTTGTCAAAGGAATAAAAAACACAGTTTTTAAGCTACCACAAATACTTGCATAAACCAAATACGCATCGAATCACTTCGACGATATATGAATGAAGTCGAATGATTGGTGTATTCCTAAGAGGAACGCTAAACCCTTTAGCGAAAAAAATAGGAACTCTATGATATCATCATGGACAAAATTCCGCGCTCTCATTTGGTTCCTTGTTCGAAGCATGAGTCATAGAGCCATAAATTAGAAGAAATATATGTCATTGACTTCAGAAAATCAGAGTTCCATTATAGTCAGAAAAGGGAAATTTTATTCCGAAGGCGATGATCTGCGGAGACTAATATTTTTCATTGCAATTAATAAGGTTTACTACGAACTGAGGGCGCGTGTAGTGTAGTGCTTAGAGGTCTCCTGTAATATACACGTGGTTGTTGGTTTGATTGCGCTTGATAATCCACTATGCAAAAAGGATGTTGTTGCGAGCAGAAGTTACCATCATCGCACTGGAAAACTTTAGCGCGCAAAACTCGCGAGGCATTTTGAATGATATTGATAATATTAGATTATTATCAACCTCGTGTAAGCTCAGAAAAGAAAGGATACATATTGATTAAGCACATCGAGGTTCAAGGAAAGTGGGTTTCGAAGCATTTTGAATGAAATCCAACAATCCAAAAGTGAAGTACGGGAAGGAATGCCTCATAATCACAGATAATCACTTGCAGTATTTACACCTGAAAGTTTAATGCGAGAGAGGTACATTACGATTCCATGTGAGCTATGTGGATTTGGCCTCTACGTGAAACACTCACTGCAAGACTCATAGATGGCGGAGAATGCGTGAAGAAGCTACTTCGTCGAGGTTGATAAAGACAAATATTTCGGGTAACGTTCGACGTCTTCCGAGCCGATCATCCGGGTTGGTGGTTCACAGTTGTTCGTTACCTCGATGTGGCGGCTTCGTAGTCGTAACGACACGGGTATTCTTCATTGAACAACGCGCCGATGAGGCATACTCACCCGGCAGTGTTCTTTTACATTTGCTTTGTGCTAGGTAACATAATACCAGCTGCTACAAGGTCGGCTATCCTTTGAAAAACCAACAATTATCAACAGATAGTCATACTAGCAACAATCGTCCTTTATAGAAGAACACTGCCAGGTGACCATGCCTCCTTCGTAAGGTGTTCACTGAAGAGGATCGCGTCAGGCAACGAAGATGCTACATCGACAAGGAAAACAACTGTGGTCAATCGACTCAGATCATCGGCTCTAAAGACGTCGAGACGTTAGGTGAATCAATCTTCTAATCAGCCTCATGTAAGCTCAATAATTTAAAAATATGTTGATTATTTTGCTACCTATTTTAGGTGATAATCGGTTCGAACATTGTTACTTGGTTTAGTGTTTTCGTGTTTGGTCATGGAGATATTTGGCCTGTTGGATTGGTCAACTCAGTCATCTTGAGCTTTCCAGGCTCTGAATAAGGCGGAATCCGCCAGAATGTTAGCTGTTGTCAACAAACATGATATAATAACAACCTCGTGTGTGCTAATGGAGAAAATAGCGAGTTATTCATCAATGCCGAGGCTAATAGAAAGTCAGACTTGAGAATAACTTGCATGATACATCGGTAGGTTATCACAATTCATTGTAGAGCCCGAACATATGTCACATCTATGATATTGCAGAAATCAAACGCATGAGTGCCTCTCAAAGAGTAATCACCTCTCAACGCTTTCTTAAATGAAATTCTTTCGAGATTGGAAAAAAGTCGTTTTGCAAAATCATCGAAATCTCCAGCTGATACTCAAAGATGTCCGTTTCAGCTGAGCATCTCCCTCTCTCTAGCATCTTTAGAATAGAGAAAATTTAGCGATTTATATTTCATATTTAGACAACATTTGTCTGCTACGTAAGTGGAAACAATAGAAATTAGAGTCGTGATCGTTTACCTTCTTTCTTCACATCTTTCCATTGATCCGCCAGCACAATTTCTTGATACAAAAGTTACTCCCATTAGAAAATCGACGCTTTTTCATCGAGTTACGATTTCCTTAGACAACGCTGTGTTGACGGGTCACTCGTTTTCAACCATTGTTTGGGAAACAAACGATTTGTCAGAGTGCCCAGCCGAAAAGTCGACTCCGCAAACTACTTCCACTTTAATTTTAATTTCTCCCGCTGTGAATGAGCTGGGTTTTCAAGTAACCGTAAATCTAATGGTTGCGCTATACGACACCCTTTTATGATCGAATTTATCAGCGATTAATCTGGTAGTGGAGATTCTCGAGGCATAAATGGTGACAGGTCATTCGCATAGATGAAACGTAGATCATCTCGAACCGCTTTTTTCAGTTTCTATAGCGCCCTTCTAAGTGACCACTTCAAGCGATAGTGGAGAATATGTACAAAAAATAATTCCAAGAGCATTACAGCATGCCATAATGTGAATGCGTTATTCTTCCCTGAAATGTCGATGAAACCTCTCCAGCGCCTTCACCGTAGATAATAACAACGCAGGTCGATTTTTTGCGTTTTTGTATCCTTCGGCTTTTTCTCTCTATTCAGTTTGTTCCGCAAATGTCTTTTTCATTGCAGGATTCGATGGCCATGATAGTTATCGAAAAAACGCTCTCGTCTCTTTCATTATCTTACCGTAGTGCTTCGTATTTGCTTCAGAAGACATAAAATCCTTTGTGGTCGATCCATAACACCAACCATCAAAACACTTCGAATTTTAAAAACAATAAAAGCAGTACACTGACGAAAAATGAAACCCGACTGCTGTTGATCAGGGAGCCAAAGGTTACTCGATTAGCAGTAAATCTTTTCTTAACGAGTTGCACAATAGCCGATGCCCGGAAAAGTAATACCATATAGGCGAGTCAAGTCAACTGTCATATTAAGCGAGAAAATTTATCGGTTTCCATAGCTATTATTTATCCATTTTACAATCGTTTCCATTTCTTCCGTATCACTTTTAGTAGGAAGGTTCAAATCAATGAGTTGAGCGTGCAACCTGAAATATCTTCCTTCAAATTTTCAACAGCGTGTCACATAATCTTCCCTCATTCCTATGTCTCATATTTCATCTGTAGGCTGTTTGTCGCATATCGTCATGTTTATCAGCCAATTATTTGAAAATTACTGTTATTATAAAAAACTTGTTCGTAGGTGATAAAATCACTACATCGTATTTTTACACCAGAGATGTAAAGAATATTCTACTTGTATAGGATGCTTCACCATGTTTGTCGAGACTTGTGATTCCTTTATTGTGCTAGCCAGCATTTAGTTTTTTTTCATAGCATCTAAAATATTCCGTCAGTCCCGGTCAAGTTTCCTATGTTCGGTAAAACTATTACAAGACTGCCTCGGAAAATTTTGTCTGAATCTGCAACGCAGGCGACTGCCAGTGGTGAGAACTTCAGCGGGACCTAAGAGAGCTATTCTGTGGTTCCAGGCGGAATTAATTCAAGCAACATTCAAATGCATATTTGAATACGGTAAACTTCTGGATCGAACCCTCATCCAAATTGGGAAGTTTTTGTGGAAGAAATTGTAACAATGGAAGTGCTCCAATTAACATAATGGATAATGACGGGTAGCATTAGCAATTTAATCAATTCCTCAGTTTTGCGTGAATTTAGATTTGCAAACTCATTAAGCAGCAGCATCTGCTCACAGCACTAAAGCATTTCGCTTTGGAGCAGAGAGCGACAGTTTGTTAGAATACTTGTTCTGAAAGTTTGATGATGAAGATGAGAAACACCAATGACGAAAATTGCTAGAAGACCTTGACTGAGACAAGCCTACAAACAACTCGGCTGGAGAACGTACAAAAGAATAGATAATGTAGCAGTTCTGAACACCTCAGAACCTACTTAGGAATCATAGAACTCCAAAAATTTTTGCTACATGGATTCAAAGATCATGCATGGAAAAACAAAGAGATCACCGTAGCCAAATTTACTCAAAGTGGGATTATCTAGATATTTTGGTATTCGGTAGATGAGTAATCCATTGTGACTTCCTGAATCGTACCAAGCTTTTGCAACGGGAAATTGTTGTCAGAGATTTGACACAGTTCCCTAAGGAACTGTATCTTTCTAGGATCAGCGCTAATCAAAAGCAACCAGTTTTGTTAAACGATAGAAAATGAGCATCGCGTCACAAATTCGACAATGTCGAAGTTTAAAAGAATTTGTTTACTTATATGAATACTTAGATAGTTTGTCTTCACGAGGAGTGCTGGCGCCAACACACAATCGTGTAGTGTTTTGCTTCGAGAGTGGTGTCCTTTACGAGTCTCATCCTCTTATCAATAAATCGTTCTAAGCTGCGAATGCATCTCGGTGGCCAATATCACAAATACTCTTACGCATTTTAAAGGTGGTCGCTTAAAAGGACAATCGCGTTCTTTTGAAACCACTTCGTCTATTTGTCGTCACATCATTCATTGTCTACTAGACCGATCTGTTTTGCTATCGATACATAGTCTCCTGGGCCTCGAATTATTCATTTATGTGACCCGACATCACGTATTGCACAGATCCCAAGACTTCTTTTATTCTATTCGTTACCTTATATCCGTCACTTTCAAAGGCTTTTGGATTTGCATATGGATTTGGTTATTATGTGAGGGTTTTGCCTTCTTCAAAGATGCCGATGAATGCTGCCTGACTTGACCTTTTCTGGAAACCTGAGAGTGCTTAGCTGAAGACTTTTCAGGTCCTCACCGGACAGTCATACGCGGGTTCTAGTGAATAGTTTTCTCGGATACGTTTGTTACCATTTTGTCGATACAGAAACAACGGGGAGAGTGGGGCGAACGGGGGAAGGGGACGTGATTAGTACGAACAAGTTTTAACCAGCACGCGTAGTTTGTGTATTATTTGGAATCTGTGACCATGAGCTTTCTATGCCACAGTGATTTTATTTATCAAAAAAAATAAAAGTAAAAAAAAATTTGGATTGCTGAGGTTAACAAAAAGTCGGTCTTGGAATGCTAGAATGTCCTTAAAGGATTCATTTGCTCTAAAAGTGCAGCATTTCTTCACAAAGCAGGATTCATAAATCTGTTCCATTGTTAATATGCGCAAAATCAACTGTTCTTTATTTTGAATAATGAACTCAACTGTGTCAACAGAGAAATGTGAATTGTACGGTGAAATTTTGAAGCGGACATTATTTCTTGGGTAATCCGTTGAGTAGGCAGTAACCACTAATGTTGTTTCATCAGTTTGTCGTGGGCGAGTTTGAAAAACAATAACTCCGTTAGTTCTTTTCTGGAGAGCTGGAGCTATTCGTCAGGCTATTCGCATTATTCACAGACTTCCACATGTTTTCAAATAAGACGCTTAAGTTTAGCATTGACGAATACATTTCTTCATTTCTATGATGGCGTTCGTTCTGTTTAAAACGAAGAGACCATCGTCATTAAAACATAGTTCATTTCCTTAAATGAATGATGTATCAGTGTCGTTTATTCTCTAATTCTTTCTGATCTGTTTGTTTCGTCAACCACATGGATAAAAAAAGATGGGGGATAAAGCTCTTGGCGTTGATCAATTCCTTAGGAATGCCCGATGCATTCGACTTCCGTAAGCATCGTTTGGAGGTGATCGAATGCATATCTAGCTATTACAATCACTCGCGGTAGCCTACAATGTATCGAGCCGGAGCTGCTATCCTCCCAGATAAGTCTAGCATCAATTTTCCCATCCCGTAGGAATGGAAGGCTGGGTGGGTCATTGCCACAGACATCGATTCCATGTGTATTGCACGGCGCCTCCGACCACTGCGCCACACGAGCTCATCCACTTTTTCCTTCTTCGGTAGTACTGTAGTACAGTGCCTGTTATCCTCATCTGTCAACATGACAGCTATTTTTTCATTCACTAGCACTGATCAGTACTTTTTAATCTGTTTCAAACTTAATTAGATTAAGTGTAATTATTATGCATGTCTTATTAATCACCGAAAGTATACCTTCTTTCTCACGAGAGTTTGCGCTTTAACAAATTTCTATTGGCTTTGCTAGTGGGAACGGAAAAATGAAAAATGACGCTTTATGCACTAACACAGTGCAAACATGTCTTGCTCCGTTTTTGGTGAAAGCTTGCATTCTTCTAAGGTGTGGTGGTGATCTCTTTCGTCATTCGATGAATGCCATTGGGAAGGGTTGTGGGAGGTAACATCAAGAGAGCCATCTTGGCGCCTTGACCAAAGTTCCCAGATGTTCTTTTGGTGATTTCATTCCTTAGAATTTGTACCATATTCCGATGCTGCATCTAATACCGTCTGCCCCTCGCTAAAATTCGAGATTTTTATACGTTTTTGGCAAACTCCATGTTTAAAGTGACTTTTATGATCGCTCAATAAGAAGAAAAAAGCCGCGAATGACAAAATATTTTAAAGATAGCACCATTTCTTCTACAATTTGGATGCTGGAGAAGTCTCGATAGATGATTAGGAGCTGCTCCTCGAAGGATTGGAAGGTTCCAATTAATTGGCTTAAGATCTTCAAGCCAACAGATCTCCCTCATATGAGGGATCTCGAGCCGGTTAGTTGGAGGCTACGTGGCGCGTCCCCAGGTGGCGGATAAGGGGTTAATCGCGGACCAAAAGCGACCTTTGCTTCCCTGAGACGCAGGTGGATCCAGGGGATGGACTCCCTGTTTCTGCTGCGCCGATTTGGCACATACTTTCTGTATTTGCTAGGCGTATTCATGCATGCGTGTGTGCTCGCTTTATGCGGATTGTATTCTACGAGTCAATTCGGCCAAAATCCTGCAATCAAGTGACAGGGAAGTATATGGGAGGCGGTTAGGAGTCGCCTCCAACAAATAAGCTCCATGTCCACTCTGGGAGAGCTTGGCAAGCTACCCGTGAGTATAACCAACCCCCACGTTCAAAGCCTAGCAATCTATAAGTGGGTATCAAATGTAGAAGATTGTGCCCAACTGACAATACCGTAGTACCATATTCCGATGCTGCATCTAATACCGTCTGCCCCTCGCTAAAATTCGAGATTTTTATACGTTTTTGGCAAACTCCATGTTTAAAGTGACTTTTATGATCGCTCAATAAGAAGAAAAAAGCCGCGAATGACAAAATATTTTAACTCCCAATGGAGAGTATCATAACGAAATAGACCACATCATAGAAAATAGGAAGTTTTGCCTAACCGATGTCGCTGTTGTCCCAAAATTTTACACGGGATCAGACCACCGTCTCCTTCGTGCAAGATTTTAATTTTCGCGGAAAGGAGAAAAAGTCGCTAAATTCAAAAGCCGAAGTACCAGAACCACCACAAACTGGGACTTATTCAACTCATTAGTCGGCTGTTGGAAAGTTGCCGCTGTCGACAACATCGAGGAGGAATACGATCGGCTCATTGAACATCTTCACGATAGCGCCATGAAAGCTGAGAGCTCGAAGGTCACCATGAGACGTCTGTCTCCAGAAACTCTCGAGCTAATAGGCAAGCGTGGAATCGCATGAGCTGCAGGCAACCGCGAACTGACGTCCGAGCTTGCGAAACAATGCAGAGAGGCGGTAAAAGAAGATCTTAAAGAGAGAAGAGCAGTAGTAATGGTTGACGCTGCAGAGACTGGGAAAAGCCTTCGCAAAGCCCGCCGAAACTTAGCCAATTACAAGACCAAGGTGACTGCACTCCGATGCCCAGAGGGAACAATAACAGCGTCCAGAAAAGCAATGGAAAAAATCATCCACGATTACTACTCAGATCTCTTCGTTGGCCACGTCCACCTCCCGTCTTATGAAATAAAAGAGGATGGATATGTTTTTCCACCGGTTCTACCTTCCGAAATCCGACATGCCATTTCGTCGGCAAAAAATCGAACAGCACCAGGTCGGGGCAGGATAAGATCAGAACATCTGAAGAACCTTCCGCCAGTCTTCTTAAGCACACTGGCTGGGCTCTTCACACGTTACCTATCTGAATGCAAGGCTTTACTCAGTGGAAGACCAGCAAGATCGTGTCATCGCCCATTCTGCTTGCTGTCTGTTGTGTGCAAACTTTTCACTCGCGTCATCCTAAACAGGATTGACAGAACACTAGACGAAGGACAGCCATGCGAGCAAGCAGCAGAAAAGGATTTAGTACGATGGACCACATTCGCACATTAACAAGGCTCACTGAAGTATCACAAGAGTACAAAAGACCGCTCTGTTTCACTTTCATCGACTTAGAGAAGGCCTTTGATTCAATTGAGATAGAAGCGGTTGTGGAAGCCCTTGTTAGTCAAGGAGTCCCTACTCAGTACGTAAAGATTCTTCGTGAGCTGTGCAAAAATTTCACAACCAAAATTTCTCCATTCTACAACGATGTTAACGTTGACGTCAAAAGAAGAGTTAGGCAAATCGATGCAATCTCGCCGAAATTATTTACAGCCGAGCTCCAGAACGTCATGCGAACATTGGAATGGGATAATATGGGAGTGACAATCGATGGTCGGCAGATACATCACTTTCGCTTTGCTGATGATATCGTTCTTATAACACCAGACATTAGCCAAGCGGAACGTATGCTTGCGGACTTTGATAAAGCGTGTGGAAAGATTGGTCTTTGACTAAATCTCAAGAATACGACGTTCATGAAGAACGGATTGGTTTCGTTTGACCCATTCATGCTCAACGGAACGAATATCTTCGAGTGGTCCAGTTATGTCTATCTAGGTCGGTAAATCAATGTTATGAACGATTTAGCTCCAGAGCTGAGCAGAAGGAAACGAGCGGCTTGGGGAGCTTTCAACAGCATCGAGGATACAGTGAAGTGAACAAAGAACACCCGACTCCGTGCCCACCTTTTCGACTTAGCGGTATTTCCTGCACTAATGTACCCGTCAAAAACCTGGTCGCTGCGTAAGCAGGATTGAAGATCACTCGGCGTTATCGAGCGCGCAGTCGAAAGGACAATGCTAGGTGTATCCTGTTTCACACAAATAAGGGATGGGATCCGAAGCTGCGACATGTGTCAACGATGAAAAATCAAAGATGCGGTTTTGTAGGCCAAACAGTCGAAGATGAGGTGGACCGGAGAAGTAATGCGTATGAAGAATAACCGATGGAGAAGAGCCGTTAGTGACTGGATTCCTCCGGATGTCAAACGTATTGCAAGAAGACCACAGACCCGATGGTCAGAGTTCTTCACGAAAAGCCTAGAAGAAAGATATAATACTCGACGAGTCCCCAAAGCGAGCAGAACCCACTGGGCTATTCTTGCACGCGACAAGGAAAAATGGAGGGCTTACTGGGCCCGCTCGAGTCACTCGATATCCAATGGGATTACAGGTGATGCAGACGACCAGTAACAGTATTGTTTAAAAATTTTCCTTGTGCAGAGATTCTTTTTCCTTTTTTGTTTTTAGCGTAGCTTAAGGTAATATATAGGTGCTGAGTAGAGAAGAGATGCTCTCTTTACCAGCCTCACTGCAGGCACTCCTCGTTAGACGAATTCGCTACCACTACAGGACTGGTTTCATTGTGACTAAGGGCACAACCATTTCAATTGAAGACTTTGATAGACTTTTCGCTTTTTTGATAGTTTATTTTCTCGTTTACGTTTTCTTGATTACTTGCTACTATCATCAGATAATATTCATCGTTCGTTAGTAAAGTGAGAAATCTAGTGAGAACGACTGATTCTTCGAAGTGTACTTTATGAAGTCCCTTCTTAAAAAGCCGACATGAGTTGCTTCCACGATGCTTCCTAGCTGTTCTTTTCGGTCTTTTTTTTCGGTTTTTATTGGAGAATTGGTCATCGTTTCCTTCTACGGGCTAAATTTTTTTCGCTGATACCGAATCAATTTATTTATTTTAAAGCATGTTTTTGAATAGTCAAATGAAAGGCTTCAATTCATCACTCTTATAATTCTGTTTTCACCAAATGACAAAGTCCCTAGTTAAAGTTAATCTTTCTTTTCTGACGTTTGTCGCTTTTTGAATGTTTTCTCTTGTTTCAGCATTTGTTATTATTTATATAATGCAAAAAACGAAAGCCAATTCCATATAAAATAAAAGATCTATCCATGAATTCTCTCCTGTAAGGGATTCCGTGCTGGTTAGCGGCGTGTCACTAAGTGCCAGCTGACGTTTAACACTCTCGCGATGAGTGACAACTATAGGAGTCTCAGTGGTTTTGCTGGAGTGGCCGATCTGACACCTATATGTGTCATCTTCTTTCCGATGGTTTGCTTTAACACACAGAACTGTTTTCCTGGACTTGTTATTATCAGCTGACAGCTTGTAGAATGTAAACATGCTGTGCTTTATTCGGGAAAAGCTGTATTCTGCAGTTAGACATATACCAAAGCTCATTTTCTGGACAGCTTCACTAGGCAGAGATTTGGGTGCTAAGCGACTACTATTCCTCTAGTTGCTGTAATGAATGACAGTTATACAGATATAAAATACTATGAGGTACCGAATATAAACTAGATATAAAAAGTGCAAGAGTTGTGGCGACCCATGAGTTTCAGAACGCTCACAGTAACGCGTTGATGTGATAGACGAGAGTAACAGATAGTAAATGGCACCATAAATATCATTTATACCCATACAGAGATAAAAGAAAGTCCTTTCTGCAATACATTCATGCTCACAGCCCACCAAGTACTCTGGTTGTCGAAAAATTATTGCTTATTTCTCTACGAAGATCAAAGCGCCACATTGAGAAGACGAACAACTGTGAACCATCGACTCGGATCGTTTGCCCTGATGAAGATGAAGAGGTCGAAACATTAGCATAACGTTGTTTATCAATCTCGTGTAAACCTATAAAAATACATGTTGATTGCTGTTCATTTCAAAATTTCAGCAAGTCCACAGAAGCTGAAAATTGGGCGTCGTCCAGCCCGCATCAAAGCCGATATCAGGCGTTGTCGTGAGAGCGTTAAAAGCGAAGCATGAGAGATTGTGGACACTTAGTCCTTTAAGCCCACAATGGATTCGGAAAAAAAGTTTTCACAAAGCTATAGTTTTCCTATATACATGATAAGCTCCTTGTAGGGCAAAATGCAAATGAAGTGCTCGGCGTCCATCAATTCCTTACAGTTGTTCCACGAATTCCCTTTCTTCCTTAGCATCATGAAAAGTGATTCAATGGTTATGTTCTCTATAAAGTGACTTGTAAGAGCCTGTCAATATATCGTTTTCAGTGTCTTCATCGTTCCATATAGATCTACTATCAATTCATCTATACTCGAGGGATCGTGGACTTCGTTTGATCGCGGCGTTTTTCGAGCCGAAGGTCATTCATTGGTGCATTTAAGAACACCTTTAACCACTAAATGTGCGAGTATTTCTGAGGTATTCGCCTAAGCAGCTTGTACCGTGCATATGAGTTCGGCCGAAGTACCGCAATCAATGGTTGGTCGTCACCGGAAAATATGTGGAACATAGGAACAACAGAAACATGGTAACATTCACTTCAAAAAGAGTAGGAGTAAAGAACTTCATAGAAAATTATAAAGAAGCTCTTGATGTATCAAGTCAGTTGAGCAGAGCCATCTTTCCTTAGTAGTTCTTCTGCAACGTCATCCGTAAGCAAGGCTTTACTGCTGCTTTTTACATCCAGTCGATGCTTAATGTGATTGCCGGTGACAGAATGATTGATATCTTATCATATGGAAATATAATCTTATCGAATTGATATGATAAACAATCTAATCACTCGCTGGGATTTGTTTTCACTACGAGCAAATATCTCTTGCTAGTTCCCAGGATCGACTTTCTAGTAACCTCGACACTGGAATATGATTACGTTGTTTTAATAACTCAGAAGACCATCTTTCTATAAACTTCGGTATATATAGTTAATATATTTATTTATGATTTTATAAACTGATCTTCTTTAGCTAGTGCGAGGTTGGTATATGTCTTCGTTGTCGTTGTTGTTGTTGTTGGTCGATGGCTGACGTTTCGGCGATCTCGCCTTCCTCAGAGCTGTGGTGGTAACCAACCTCGCACTAGCTAAAGAAAATCAGTTTATAAGATTATAAATAAATATAATACGTTGTTTTCTTGTTCAGCAATTGTGAGGTTGTTATGCAGTATACGTTTACTTCCATAGAAAAACACACAATACAACACAACAATAGCTGACGTTTCGGCAGTATCGCCTTCTTCAGAGCCTGGAAGGGTATGCTGATATACAATTTATTAGGCCAAACACTTTAATAACACTTACAGTAAGACGAAAAACTTCATGGCAATTACATGATCAACAGCTTCTCGAAAAACTCACCGGTTTTTTTACATGACTTCCAATGAGGAAGGTTAGAACAGCTGATTATAGTCGCATATGGTTGATGACTGCGTCATCCCACATCAGAAATTGATCTGAAGATACGAGGCCAGGTCACGTGTGACCTCTGCGCATTTCTCCCTGCTATTCATTGCGGGATTGCGAGAAGCTGTTGATCATGTAGTTGCCATGAAGTTTTTCGTCTTACTGTAAGTGTTATTGAAGTGTTTGGCCTAATAAATTGTATATCAGCATACCCTTCCAGGCTCTGAAGAAGGCGATACTGCCGAAACGTCAGCTTTACTGTTGTATTGTATTGTGTGATTTTCTACGGAAGTAAATATATCCTGTATAACAACCTTGCGATTGCTGAACAAGAAAACAACGTATTTTCTTGCTAGTGACTATTCACCATCATTAATTACTAATGCTTGGTAGTATTTTTTTTTTGACAATTGGTGTGTATTGGTAGAGTTAGGAACTGCACAGATTTATAGAAGAGACTTTATTCCATCGTCTCAGCTAGTTGTGTTCTTTTAGTTTCAAATGCGCATAGTTTAAAAACGAACTTTGAGTTTTCAAATTTCCCAGCGTGGCAGTGCAGAAGCCGCAAGCCTCCATGGATACATAGAAAATCCCGTAGCATCCCGTGGGACGAAATCCCTTTTGCTCAAAATATGAGCCGTCGATAAAAAAAAAAAAGCAGAAATACGTTTTGTGGATTGCAGTGAAATGGAATTTCATCTTGATGTGAAAAGGAAGCTCACATTTTGTTGACGTTTCTAGTGAATTTCATTTTATCGAATAGAGTTCAATCTGCCATAGAACGTGTCGACTTTTGTGGACTGACATTTTTTGCATAAAATGCATGGTAATCAATACATGTAAGCCATTTTATTGTAATATCCTTGTGAAAAAGTAATTGTAGTCCTTTTCTCATTGCAATTTTCCCTTTGTTATTGGAATACATTCTCAACTAAGTGCGCCCATGTTCTACATCATTTTAATGAACAATTCTCGCCTTAGTTTTTTCTTCTCAAACGGCTTACTGTTTATTCTATTTGGGCTTTGGATATGATGGCAATAAAAAAGGATAGAATAGAACGATTTTCTTATTCAAGACGAAAATCGCTTGGGAAATAGCTGCAACAACTTTACATCAACAAGGAGTTGTTTACATGCTTTTAGTGAAGTAGTGGTAGAACACTTTTTGCAAATCAGTTAGCTTTTCTCTAAGATTCATGAGGAAGCGCTGGCTGACTATCGACAGATCATAACGGCGAATCGTGAGAGGTGGGCGAAGCTGACGCTCTAATAAAACTACACGAGATGTAGCAAAGAGCTTTGCGCCAACTAACAGCCGTTCGGCTTCTGAAGCAAGTTAAGACAAAAAACTCGATGATTTGGTGCTTCATGAACCGATGTAAAGTCAAAAAACGCAAGCCTAAAAGCCTGCTCTCCTCATTTTTCTACGAAACAAAAGTGACTGGCTTCTAATGTCTCGATCACGCTGTGGGATAACTGGCAATGTTCGGCACTGTGCTCGGACAAAGATGAAGCTCGTAAAGAATTTCTCAAGGCAAATTTTGCATCGGAAGATGATCACGGTAACAGCTCGGTGGTCATCTGTGGAGTTATCCACTGCAATGTTCTACGTGTAGAACTGCAATACTATCATGAAATCGATGAAATTAATCGAAATTGCTACGTATTTAACCAGCTTAGGTCAATAGAATTGGTTCATTCCTTCTGAACCACAACACTCACGTGACACAATACAGGTCGCACAACTAGCGCTACAGAATTAGGACGGGTCAGGCTAAGCAACTCTGTCCATCCCACTCATCTAAGAACTAGCCAAAGAGAGAGCACTTTTCCAGACATCTTGACAAATAATATGCTTCCGAAGGTAAACATACAGCAACTATGTGCTGGTGCTAGAAGTGCCTTCAAAGAATCTGTTGTTCCCAAATATTCAGAATTTTAAGTCACTGAGAGCTGTAAAACTGTATCTTTCTGGTAAAAATGTGTGGCTTCCACTGGTTCTAATGATGGCCGGTGATGTTGTATTTGAGCCATAGTTATATCTACATAGCTATATTACATATTTGTAGTCTTCCTAGCTAATCGTTTAAAATCCGTGGTACCGATTCACCAACACTCCTTAACTAAACAATGTTTTGTATACATGTTTTTGTTCAATGGGTTTTTCCGAGAAGCCGTAGACCTTGTAATTATCGCTCACATTTTCATCTTTCTGTTTGTGCTGTTGAAGTGTTTGACCTAGTAAGCTGCGTATTGGTGTATCCTTCCAGGCTCTGAAGGAGGCGATTCTGCCGAAACGTCAGCTACGATTGTGTTGTATGTGTATTATTGTATGGAATTAAACGTATGCTGTTTAACAACCTCGCGATTGCTGAGAGAGGAAACGACGCATTCACAAACTATGTTTACTATCGTTAATAATATTGTTATAATTATTACACGTAAATCGCTATTAATGTTTATTATTATTAATATTATTATTATTTATACCCATGCGCCACTGCGACACACACGTAGAATGGATTCCTGCGCCCATGACCCACCAATTCTCTCATCCCTCCGAGGTCGACAAATTGGTACCAAACTTGTCTGGGAGGATAACAGCACTGACTCTATACATCGTTAGGCCACCACGGGTCATTGGAAAGCCCAGATATGCATCGAATCACCGCCAAGCGATGCTTAGTGAAGCCGAATGCATAAAGCGGTATATGAAGAAAACTAGACGAAGTGCCTCTCCCTCAGGGATTATTTTTACGTCGTTTACATTGTACCCAATGCATTTGCCCTATTGTGCTCCTCGGTGCTGACAAGGCTCCTTTTGTTTGGTTTTCGCGCTATAATTCGGTTTTTCGACGTGCGTTTTTGCTCATTTCTAGGTTTCTGAATCATTCGTATCCTCATCTTTTCCTATGTGTTTCTCCATATCTTTAGGGCGACGTAAAATTCTTTGTGCGATGAAAAACGTTCCACCCAAAGTTCAGCCACCATGTTTGGTTGTCGGCTTTGCAACACATAGTAAACCGTTGCATTTCCAGCTGTTTTTGTTTCTTCCTAGATTTGAGTATGGTGGAATCCAGGGCCTGTTATGGAGAAAAAATTCGATACTTCCTTGAAGAAATTTTACACTGACTGCCCATTACTTAGAGTTACCTGTTTCAGCTGTTGTTCTTTTCTTACTGAATAGCTGCGGGAGGCACCCGTGGAGTTCATTCACTTGCGTTGAACACCAAAGCTCCTCAGTGGATTCCTCTCTAAACGATCTCAAAGAGCAAAACTTCTCGTACGATTCCTTTCTTAAAGCCGTGTTTGACGATAAGGTAGCAAAGAGTAGCATGCTCCATATCAACAATAGCACAAGCATGGCATAACCACTGTTAGCTGAGCATCCATTTGAAATTGTCGAATTTCTTTCCAGTTTGGGTGACTTTGTTGCAGGAATGCATCCATTTTCGCCATCGAATTTCATAGTTGAGCAGCCTACAACACTTCTCGTCTGCAATGAGAGGATAAAGCATTAGTGCTAGTCAAAATATCTTCACAGGCTATTCAGTTTATACGAGGTTATCATGAAATTTTTATTCTGCTAATGTTGGGCGCGTGTGGAGCAGTGGTTGGAGGCGCTCTGCAACACACACGTGGAATCGATCATCGCGCCCATGGCCCACCAAGGCTTCCATCCCTCCAGAGTCGGCAATTTGCTACCAGCCTTTTCTGGGAGGATAGCAGCACTAGCTCGATAAGTCGGTAGGCCACTGCGACGCTTTGCAAAGGCCAGATATGCATTCAATCACCTCCGAACGATGCTTAATGATGTCGAATGCATGGCGCACCCCTCAGGGATTGTCAATCGCCGAGACCTCTAACCTTTTACTTGTTTAATGTTTCGGAGCCTTTGCCTTCTTTAGAGCTGCAGTATTCGAGTCGATTGTCAAAAGCTGTTCTTCCTTGCGAACTCGAGGTGTACTGATTATTCATGCTGAGCTCAAGAGAAAGTTGGGTTAGGAAAGCATGGTTAGTAGTGTTTATTCTTTTCAATCTCTCATAATTTTTATTATTCTTTGTACATGGTATCCATGCGAGCTGGTCTAATTGCAAAAAGTTTACCTTCTAGCTTCCTTATCTTGTCCTTACCTTCCTAATGATTGCTCGTTCCTAGTTTCTCCTTGTTGTGAACAAAGCTACAAAAGATGGCTAAGATTCCAATCCACTTTGAAAATTATCTCGGAACGGTTTTTAACAGATTTAATGGCGAGTGATTGCAACTAATTGCGAATAATAGAGTTTTTAAATGTCATCTTGGAGTGCTTTCACTCAGCACAAGCTAATAGATTTTTCACTTTTTTGCCAAAAAGGCAAAACTGCTTGTTCCGCTCGCTTAACATTCCGCAATTCTTCATGCGATGGGTTTCTCGAAAGCATTTGTAGTACCTCGTCACTCGTTGAATGTTTCTACAGTATGTAGTTAACTAGTTGGCAACGTGTGTGAAAAAGCGGCAACTGGTTGGCACGATGAGTGCTAGGTGCGATGTGTGCAGAACAGCTGGGTGGCGTATTTAGTCCAGATTCTGCTGTAGCTTTTCTGTTCATCAACGCTACATTACCATTTTTGATGCATCTCATCGATTTTCTATCAATGCTTCTTTGTCGTTGGTGTTTCATCGTGACTCGGAACTGGTGTGACCTGTCATTTTTTTCACCTTTCCAGTATCCTTAGAACGCATGACAATTGCTCACTGGTTAACAGTGAGCTCTTCTCTAGCCTCTCGAGAAGCTTCCCATGGGTCAGCTTCGCGTATCGCGCTCACTACCTGCTTCGTCATATTCATTAGCCCGTATCTCCATTTTTATAATGAAATTCCTTGGGCATGAATATGAAAGTCGGTCTGAATCCTCTCTTTCTCAAGGTGTTACATAAATAACAAACAGTCAAACCCTAAGTTCTAAAATGGCACTCAGCGCAGATCTAAGCAATTTGGTCAAAAGTTTTCACATTAAGGGTTAAATTTATTGTAAAATGTGTCTGTGAACTCTTTGTTGGGCATTTCGAACGGACCGGACGCTACCTTAAAAATATCACGAAATTAAAGGTTGTTTCAGTGGTTTTCATCACCTTAATCACGACTCTATCACCTCTTTTTTATACTGTCTTTAAATCTGTACGTGATTCCAGTATTCGCGAATAAAGTGGTCATTCTTTCCTGTAGCCAGCCAAGGCTGTGCAGTTGTACTGCGCCCTTGAGTTACAAATACACATCTCATCTTCCTTTCCTAGTGTTTCTGCTAAAGTACGCCTATTCTGCAGGACTTTTTTTATGATGTGTGTTTAACATCCCATGGGACCCACAAGCTGAATGCACTTGTTCTAGGATTCGGCTGCAACGCATTCCTTTTCTCAACGATTTCATTTTCTTCATGATACTACATTCTATTTTTATTACCGAACTACTTATATCGCTTGCTCGCATAAAGCTTGTAAATCCTTGCATTGCCATTTCGCAGTTTTCCACACAGGCCAGTGTAGCCACCAGTGCCAACAGGTGCCTTGCTATGCACATATCATATCGCATCGTGGTTGGTCCCGCGCCCAGACCCGTCCTTCCCTCTTGGGTCTACAAATTAGTACCAGACTGGTCTGGAAGGATAAAGGATACTGATTTGGGCAAAAGTTACTGCAATAAATTAAATGAGAAGCTTCAGGATGCTGGTTCAGCACTGTCTCGAAAAATGTCTCCTGTGTACGCATTGTGGGCGTCCAAATGGTGATCAGTGGATTACGGTGCTAGTAAAAGGGCACAAATAAAAGATGCTTTTGGTTTAGAGTTCCTTAGATGTGAACTGGTACAATGTTAACATTCTTTAAGCAAGTACAGTGCAATGCTGAGTTTCCAACTGTGACAGAGATTTTTTGGTCCTAGATCGAATGAATCGATTAGTTGGGCTTTAGGTGGCACATGTGCTAAAGAGCAGTACAAAAATCTGGCTAGATTTATTCTTATTCCTCTTGCGCAATATTAGTACGCAAGTAATTTCCGTTTTCTGCTCAAATAGCTACGCGAAATATCCTAAATTAAAAGTTAGGTTATTATAAGGCTGTTGTACTCATGAATAGAGTTGCTTAATACTGAATATGCGCGTGTTTGCAAGATGTTTCACGGCAGCGGTGATTGCGATGCACTATCCAGAAGTTCAGTATTTTTCCTCAAATGTTCTCACAGGTACTATCCGGGTTCTTGTTGAAAATGAAATCAGCGAAGTGTAGAAGTTCAAGTGGACACTTTAGATTACGCAGAAAGCACTCGTGAGTGCTCTTGAAATTTTGCTATATATATCCATAAAGAATAAAATAAAAAGGGCGCGTGTGGCGCAACAGTTGGAGACGCCACTGAGACACGCTGGTGGAATCGATCCCTGCACCCATGGCCCACCAAGCCTTCCATCCCTCCGGGGTCGGCAAATTGATACCAGACTTGTCTGGGAGGATAGCAGCACTGGCTCGATACATCGGCAGGCCACCGCGATTCATTATAAAGGCCAGATATCCATTCAGTCACCTCCAACGATACTCAATGAAGTCGAATGCATGGCGCATCCCTCAGGGAATGATCAACGCCGAGAGCTTTATCCTATA
>MQTX01000184.1:175108-194085 GCA_009735665.1 Angiostrongylus cantonensis | reverse complement strand
TATATATATATATATATATATATAGCAAAATTATGGTTTTTCCGTACGCTTTCTAAAATTATTCATTTAGCCCTTCTCTCATTACCATATGGTTAGATTAAAGGACGTCCAGAAAACTGTCCGTTTATCCTATTGATGTTCGCTGGTTCACTATCAATTTAAAGTTGAAGAGGGCGGACTTCCAAATTTTCCTGATACTCGTGCAGAAGTGATTCTATAGGTGCTTTGAATGTGGTAGAAGTAGAAGAATTTTATAAAATAGCATAATGGAAGAAATAAAAGCCTGTTTTTGTTAGGCAAAAGCGAAGTTTAGACGTGACATTTAGTAAGACTAGATAACTTTGGGTGGATCCCATCATTTTTTTCATCAGGTTCATTTAGTACATTTGGTTTCAGTTCCACCCCTAAACCAGGAAACCCCTTGGATAAGAATGTGAGTCCTGCTACCACATGAGAAATTTGTTTCTTTATGAATATCTTTCACTAGACAAATTGATTTCTTCTAGAGTCCTGCAGCAGCATTGTTACACTATTCCCAAGTCCTCCCACAATCGATCATCGGCTTATGTGGATCGAAAATCTTTCTAGATAAGTCTGGTGCGCATTTGGCCAACCTAAAGATATGGGAGACTTGGTTGTCTCTGGGCGGGGTCAAACTAGAGACTACGGGCTTGTTATTGCACAGCATCTCTGACCAGCACTCTTCTCCTGATCTAACTTGGCATGCTATTTGTTACACGAAGCAGTTTCATAATATTCTTAAATTATAAAAATTAATAACGCTGGAGTAGCAATGGGTTTTTTCCGGAGCTACTGATGTTGATCATCAGAGAAGCAGTTCGTAAAGCTATAAAAGATCGGTGAAGACAAGTGTAACCACTACATATGCATTCAACTTGGTTGGAAAATATTTCGCAGATGAATCTAGCTGTTTTTATAACTTCTGTTTATTACTATTCACAGTTTTTTTCCTTTTGGTCGCCAGTCCTTCAAAATTCCACCTAAACAATCTTGCTGGTTTCGTGATCTTTAAAAGTGCCTTGTTCAGTACTTGTTGCGCTAAATTGTGCAACGCCTGCTGTGGCATTGCTGAAGTATTATAATCTGAGGATAAGTTGCTTTCTCACTTTCATCTATCTTTTTTTTTCTAGCAGTTCTGTTCATTTCATAATTTGTCCTAATAATACTCGAAATCGATCGAAGTTTTTCAAAATCGTGAAGTTTTTTTTCGAGTTTTGTTTCAGTTAAAGAATGCTAGTCCCTAGGTAGATTTCATCTGGTGTTCAGTTTGTCAGTATTAATTTCTGATTTGATATGCCCTGCAAAACGTTCTGTTCTTCAGATGGACAGTCAACAATGGATGGCGTGCTCCATACTCTTGCTCGTCATCATCGGCTCTTTTGGCAATGCGCTTTCATTTCTTCTCTTTAGCCGTCCCCACATGAAGTGCTCTTCGGTGAATTTTTAAAATTCTCTATTCAATAATCTGGTTATAAGCGGTGTGTTGTTCAGTGTACGGATGCCGATCATCAGTACGGGAAGGGCGCTGGCACAGAAACGAGAAAAAAACCCAGAAAGGTTTACACAAGAGTGTCACCTAGTTATAACAATTAAGTTATACAGTGAAAACAATGGAGATGTGAAAACCACTAATAGCTCCAAAAATAGGAGATGTAGGCTAGGTAAGGATGGGGGTGTAGCGTAGTGGTTGGTGATCTAATCCGTCAGGAATCAAGGCTGTTCTGCCCAACTTTCTTCTAATCCACGTGGGAATCCCTTAGTTCCGTTGTGTTCAAGATTGGAAGAAAAATCGACTAATCCAGAGTTCTACAACATAAACAGAGAAGACGAATTCCTCAAGCGGCAGTCGGAAGCAGAACACGAAAAGTTCGAATACCTTTTTGAACGATGAATTCGAGGAGAACGAGCCGTATAAAAAAAGTTTTAGGATCCACGCAATAAATGTGATAACGGGTCATGTAGTAATAATATAGTAAATTAGGAGGAATTAGGATAAGAAGAGGACGAAGCCTGCGATACTTGATTGACTTGGTTTTCTTCACCAATCGTGTTAACCGCAACGAATTTTTCATTAAAGGTTTATGTTTTCTGGGGTTCTAAGCTACCCGATCCAAGACGTCCTCAGATCACCAGCACAAGTGATCAGCCACTATTTTAGATCAAAGGAACTTTTCCGCCTTCGAGTAGAGGTTCTTCCTAGACTTCGAAGAATCCTCGACTAGGCTTAGTTCTAACTTTGGCAAAGAATAGAAATGCTGGACTCTTTCTCAACAATGGGAATCTCGCCGTTATAGTTAACCTACACCAATAAAAATAAACTGAGCGTTATTTGCGTCAAACAGGTTAGAATTTAAGATTAATAGATTCAAATCAGTTCAATACCATAGCAAAATACACTCAATGTTAATACGACTTGTTTCAAAGACAACGACATATGCTAACATCTTTATGAATTTTGTGGAAATCCTAATGACAAATATTTCCGGGATAAAAAATAGTCTTACAAAAAAACGCCATAAAATTTTTACCTTAATTTGGGTTATTCACCATTACGTCAGATTTCCTTAAAATTCAGGCACCCCTGCTACGCTTAATCCATCCTTTTTGCTGGTGTTCTTGGAAGTACTAAGTTCAATTTCTACTTTTGCAATAGTTTGTTTTTCCGGTAGCTACCTTAAAAAGCTAATCTCCTTCGAAAATTCGATATATGCGAGATGTCTTTGAATCTCTTGACTGTCTAGTGCACCTGTCCTCCCTAAGAGCAAGTTTAAGTATATTTTCTCCGTTTGCTATTTCTACGTTCCTTCATCGCGTGCGTTATCGATGCAGGAAATTTACTTGTTTTGTTGGCGATTATGGTAGAACGTAGATCGACGGGATTTCATCCAAAAGCAGACATAGCTGGTTTTCGTCCTCCGGCTTAAAGCCACTTCCACTGAAAACAACTATTGCAATTGAATCAACAATCATACCAGTTTACACAAACTTCGTCGTCAATCTTCCTTTGAAATAAACCAGTGTAACGCGAAAAAAAATTTGCTTAACTTCACTTAGTCACTGCAAAGCTGATTGCCAATTTGATGGATGGACAAGAAAGCTCATTGACGTTTGCTGCAGTAGGCGAACACTATTCCTATATGAATACATGACCTATTCTCATAGTTTTCTAGGAGGGAAGGGATCAATGACCTATTCTTCTGTTGGTGTCGATGGAGCTTTTCCAAAACCTGAACAAAACAAAGTATTCGATGGCAGTGGTACAGCCAGAAGATAAGCTTTACTGTTCTCAAGGAAAACACCCCTAGTATTAGACCAGTTATAAAGGCTGAGTTATGGCTGAACCTAGAAAAATGTTTATTTGTACCTTTGCTAGGACTGGAAGCATTACTAGAACTTTCACTACGTTGCGTAAAATTTGCTGAGAAGTTTTTCAGAAAGGTGATAATTCTCCATCAAGAATGTCAGAATTTAGTTGAGACTTGTAAAACTAAAACTGTACCTGAACAGGTTTGTGGTCATAGCTTGCATGATTTTATTCCTTTGTCGAAATGTTTGTGTTCCTTTAAATGAGCCAAGATATCTTTGATGTTCGAAGCAACCATTCTTCGGATCTTCACTATTATTTCAGCTGCTTGAGACATCTTCTTCATCCTCTTGATGAATTTTATCCAACAACACCTCTACGAGCGCTTTTATTAGGTGGCTTAATCAATCGATGGCCAAGGTTCTCCGAATTGTCCCCACAGTTGTTTCTATTGTGCAGTTGTTACCTTTCGTCTGGCATTCGATATAGCAATCGATCCATGTCCGGATAGAGATTCGCTGAACGTTGTTTTGAATTGTCCTGTATCACCCTACTCATTTGGCGATTTTTAACAAATATATAATTGCCCCCTGTTTTTGGTCTAGAAACAAAGCTGTGTTCGGCACCTACGAGATGATTTAGTTCTACTTCTGAATTAACCATGAGTCTGATGTACCAGTGGGGTAATCGTACTACATGGTACTCACTTTTATTTTAATGACACATATTAAATCTATGAAGCACCTTTTTTCATCAACAATTTTTATCAAAAAGTTTCTCTGAACACCTTCTAGGATATGGTAGAATTCCAGGGAAAACGACGCCGAACCGCCTTTCAGTGTGCCATTGAGGTGAGAAGACCTAATCGTCAAGCGTTAGGCGAACAACAATTCTATCACATTTATGTGTGAGAATTGTGAAATTGTGTAGCTAATATGGGAAGTTCTGTGGTCCGTACGAAATATGAGAAGAAGCCATCTAAGCATCTGTGTAAACAAGGCATCACAAAATCAGAAAACAAATGCATAGGCATTAAGGAGCACAGCCCAAATTATTGAAAAACTGAGATTACCTCGCTCATAAATCGCTTTTAGCCTTTCGTTAACTGTTGTTATTTGCCAAGCCAACACACAGATTTCATGTTTAGTTTCCAACAAAAATGAAAGAAAAGGCTAAAGCTCTTGGCGTTAACCAATCCCTGACGAATCTGCTATGTATTCGATTTCATTAAGCATCGTTGGAGGTGAATGAACGCTTATCTGGGCTTTAGAATTCCTCGCAGTGGCCTACCGATGTATTGAGCCAGCGCTGTTATCTTCCCAGAAAAGTTTGGTACCACTCTGCGACCTCGGAAAGATGGGAGGCTTGGTGAGCTACGGGCACTGGATCGATTCTATGTGTGTATTGCAGTGCGCCTCCGATCACTGTACCACACGCACCCTGAAATAAAGATAAGGTCACGAAATTGGTTCTATGAAACTCATTTAATGTTGCCGGTAAAAGACCACTATCAAATGAAATTGTGAGAAAAGAATAGTTTATTACTCGGATGACATACGTGTCGTAACAAAGGAGTTTCCCTGAGCGGTACTTGTCCATCATTATGCTGTAATAGTGTATTTCTTAATGATCGAAAGGTTCTCACTGACTTGGCAACCAAGAGGTTCATCGCGCTTTGGTCTGAAGCCGTTTATCTCCGGCGTTTTTGACGACTGAGACTCGCCGATCCGATCTCTCCCAGATATACCAGGGGGTTAGTGACTGAAGCCAACCTTGACCTCTGTGCTGTTTTGTCACTTTACATCACGATTACTAAAATTGTCCTTGTTTTTCTTTTCAGGTGAACGTGTTGCTTTGTGCTCTGTCATTCATCGACTTTTCACTCTTACTGCTCTCCATACCCACATTCGTCATTCCGAATCTGGATTTATGGTTGGTATATATTATGGTATGCTTTTTTCAAAAGAAAATTTTAATTTTTTCCTCGCTTTCTTGATGATGCTAGGAGTTGGGAAGGAAATCACTCGTTCGACGTTTATCAAAGCCTTAGGGATGCGTCATGCATTTTACTTCATCTCGCATCGTCAGAGGTGAATGAATGCATATCTGGCCTATACAACGTCTCGCGACGACCTATCGATGTATCAAGTCAGTGTTGCTATCCTCCCTGACAAAACTAGTACTAGCTTGTAGGCCTAAGGTATAAGAAGCTTGGTAAGCCTAAGATGCGAGATCAAACCGCTGATTCTGTGTGTATTCAAGTCACCTCTGTTTATCTGCTCTACACGGCGCATATTGAGATGGCATGAAAACCAAAGAAAACAAAATAGCCGATGTAATCAACGGCTTCTATTGCATCTAATGTCGCATGGCCGATTTGGTAATCCGCATGACCGTTCATATTGTCCATTGTTCGTCTTCCGATCACAGGACTGAGAATCGACATTTGTTTCGTAATGAATGTTAGTCAACTTACTTCACATGAGGTATTGCTAATTTTAATATGGAGTTTATTGTGCGCCCGATGATCTTCAGCAGTGAACCATGAAATGTTCCGTCTACAGGAATGTGACTTCCATTGTGGACGATATTTGGGTAGCATATTACAAGTAAGACCAAACGTTGAAATATAACTGGCACATGTGGGCGCCTTCTTGTGGTTGGCTCAGTTGCTCCATCCATATTGTTTATTTCATGCCTACCTTTTTCTGTGCCGGCTATACCCTTTGATTTGACCTTCATGGTGCAGGCATGATGTTATCACCGCGATTTCATGCTCTATTACCTCTCATCAGCTTTTCGTGAGCTGAGTTCTCGAACAGTGGATCACCATATTCCTTTCGGCGACCTTCATTATTGCAATGTCCATGTCCTTAGCAAACCAAAGGGTTGAATAAAAATCATCATTTATTTGGGCCGGATATCATGCATTGTTGGCAATTCTGCTATCTACAAAGAAGAGTATATGAAAATTATGCACCAGACCTCTAACGGTCCGAATTTCGTTGATTAACTGAAGGTTCCAAAAACTTGTCTTATTTCTTCGACTTGATTTCCCTCTAAGGTATTAAGACTTGCTGAATATGATGTGTATGGACTCAAATGAAACGAACGGATGCAAATCTATCGTACATTGTCATAAGAATCAAGATCATTATTAGTCGTGACTCTTCAATCTAGAACCACAGTCTCTTTGTTCATCTTAGGAATCTCTCTTGGAATGTGCCCTAGGGTAAAAGGCTGTGTCGCGGTAAATAAAATATTTTGTCTAATCAGTGTTGTCCCGATGTTTTACATGAGATCGGAAGCGAAAAAAAAACCATAAATCTCAAGGAATGAGAGAAAGCCACAATGTTCAAACCAAGAATTCCCAAAGCCACCATAAACAAAGATTTGCGCACAGATGTTTAGCGGCTTTTAAGAAGTTGTGGTTATCAGGAACATCGATGACAAATGCGAATGCTTAGTACAACGTCGCGATAGTGCCGAAGAAACCGAAAGAGTGAAAGTCACCATGAAAATCACCAAGAGAGGGTACTAATCGCAGCATTCTATGTAAAAGGTTGAAAGATTTACAACAGCTGTTGAGTCTTTTCAGCACCCATGTCCAGATGCGACACCGCAACGTTTCTTTCTTCTAAAATCCGATATGCTATCTAGCCAATAACCATTCAGGACGCAGTTAGGATCAAACCACCTGATGATGTTGCTCTTTGCTAGCAGATAATGATACCGACTTCTACATTATTGGTTACCAGGGAAAAACAAGTTACTATTACCATACAATCACAGCTATCAACCATCAGCATTCTGTATAAAAGGGCATCACCGAGTGGCTATGCCTCATTCGAGAGATGGTCCGCTGAGGATGACACCACTGAATGTGAAGGCGAAGACGCCACATCGAGACGAAGAAGAACCGTGGACTGTCGACTCAGATCGTGGGCTCTGCCGAAGACGAAATCGTGCAAGCGTTAGCCGAAGAAAACTGTTCATCAACCTCGTGTAAGCTTATCAAAGAAAGAATACATCCGAACATTTTTAAATTTCACAGAGATTTGTGCCAGTCCTAATTAACACTGAAAGCATTGCTCTTTTAACAATCAGAGAAGAAAGGAAATAATGCTACCGCTCTTGGGTGTGGAAAAATCAGCATTTGTTTCCGCCCAAAAAATTGATGCTTCTATGCTTCTTGAGAAAAGTTCGTTTGAACTGCACCATTCGCTTTTATGGGAACAAATATTTCAAACTATTCCAACTAGAGCTGACGTTTCGGCAGTATTGCCTTCTTCAGAGCCGCTTTTTTACGTGACTTCCAATGAGGAAGGTTAGAACAGTTGATTATAGTCGCATATTCCAACTAGGTGCCGTAGTCGGAAAACGCACATGGTGAACATAGTGAGTGAGAATTCTTCAGTCCATAATGTACCAGTCAAAAACCTCATAAGGGTTCCCAGTGGGTCTCTAATGCCAGTAAAACGCACTTAAGCATTTTTGTCCGCGATAAGGAGAAATAGCGGGTTTGTTGGCCCTCATTTCAATCGTTCGATCTTAACGGTAGAATAGACGAAGAAACTTCAGACCACTGTTGTCCCAAACATGCAAAAAAGAAGCAAGTCTTAAAAAAGATCTGAGGATACGTCGTTAAATGGAGGATTGATGGAGGATGTTATGCATATCCTTGCAAATCCTTTTTGCCTCCTTTCGTCATCGAGTGCCATACATCACAACAATCTGTCCAGCTTATTTTCATAGAAAGTGACTACCTATGGGACCCATATGTCTTGTTTCGTAGAGAAAATTAAGAGAGCTAAACAGTAAACTTTCAGAGAAAATATTGGTGTGATTGTTTCTACCACAGTATTGTTGTGCTTGCTCTTATTTCTTTCACATCATAAAATTTTAACATGCAACTTCAGACAGTTATATGAGATCTTTGAAAATATGTGGTTCACGAGGTATATCTATGTATTGTAAATAAAAGACCGGGTTGTCTAGATCTCTCGCCTATTTTTCTACCCACTTCACGAAGCATCAACATCAGAGCAGAGAAATTCAAAAAGTGGAATAATGTCGAAACTAAAAGAACATTGAAAATACGAAGTGTTTCTAGGCAAAGAGAAACATAATCGAAAAGGGAAACTATTGGCTATGAGGTTACGGCAAGGTCATTAATGTCCCGAATTATTCTGAATAATGAAGCATTTGTGGAGCACTCGTTGGAGGCGCCCTGAGTACACGTGCAATCATTGGAGCGGTGTTGAATCTCTTCTGCCACTAGGTCCACAAAGTACTAACGGGTTTTGGCTTTCATGCAATATTAAATAGGACAGTAATAATGTGTAGATATGAACAAAACCCAGAAACTATTTTGTGCTTCAAACCAGCCCTTATCCTTACGGGGAGGGGGCATACGTGCCACGTACTTCAAGGGGTTCAATCCCGATTTGTGCTCTCTAGATCATTCTCGCCGGCGGGTTTCTGTTGATGGCATCGGTAGAGTAGGAACATTGCTTAGAGAAAGGTAACGCAAGGCACTCTTCTGGTGTGAAGAGCAGTACGTAACTCCCTTATACGGTAATCGTGGATTTGGAATCGACATGGGGCTCCGAGTTTTACTCATATCCCAACGTTCTCGTGGTTATACTAAGAAATTTATTTGAGAGGGTAAAGAACAGATCACCTGTATCACCTGTAGTCCCGTTGATCGTCGAGTGACTCGAGCGGGCGCCAGTAAATCCTCCATTTTTCCCTATCGTGGGCAAGAGTAGCCCAATGGGTTCTCCTCGCTTTAGGGACTCGTCGAGCATCATATCTTTCTTCTAGGCTTTTCATGAAGAACTCTGACCATCGGGTCGGTGGTCTTCCTGCAGTACGTTTGACATCACGAGGAATCCAGTCACTAACAGCCCTTGTCCATCGGTTATCATTCATACGCATTACGTGTCCGGCCCACCTTATCTTCGACTGTTTGGAGTATAGAACGGCATCTTTGATTTTCGATCGTTGACGTAGATCGGAGCTTCGGATCCCATCCCTTACTTGTGCGAAACGGGATACTCCTAGCATCGTCCTTTCGAATGAGCGTTCGATAACGCTGAGTGATCTTTCATCCTGCTTACGTAGCGACCAGGTCTCTGACGCATACGTTAGGGCAGGAATAACCGTTGAGTCGAAAAGGTGGGCACGGAGTCGGGTGTTCTGTAAAGAACAGATATAAGCCAAAATGCATCCAATCTGTTTTTGTGTGCTCTAAGGCGCATACCTCAGGAATTGATGAACACCGAAAGCCTTTACGTAGTGTACTTTTAGGGATAATAGAACCGTCCATATGGTGAATTTATTCAGTGTTTAATCGACAACTGCATAAAATTGACACATTCAGGACGTCGCAGCAGTCTGCTGTCACGTTTCTCGCCTATGTGCTGAAGCTGATCTATCCGTTGAATCTGATCATGCAGACATGTAGCGTCTACACGATGCTGGTAATCACTTTTGAACGATGGACTGCCGTTTGTCGACCTCTTCAGGTTTTGAAATTTTCCTTGAACAAGGATTTAAGCAACAATCTCTTCTATGAGGTGAAACAAGTGGATTCAGAAAAACACAAACAGACAAAGTGATTTACTTAGAAGTAGAGGATTTACGTTCGTTTCCCCATGTCATTGCAATGTCCCCACGTAGCCTTCGAAGTCATTTTGCTTGAAAAAAACTTTTAATGGTTTTTTGTCGGCGACACGCCTAAGTACGCTGTTAGTAAACGCTTCGGGTCCAGTTATGTCAAAATAATTTTTTCAGTAGTTCTCGCATTTTGGTTTCATATAACTCCTCGAATTGTATATTCTTTCAGTAAACTAAACACAACAAGGGTAAATGCGTAGCTTTCAGAAACGTTGTGACATTAGTGCAGTAAGATTATATACGTAAAAAATAAAATCTCTCTAGACAGATAGATAGAACTAGTTGAGAGACAGGTGAAACGAAAGACACTCATGGTGTGATGGTGAACGCGTTAGCCCCGGAAAGGGTAATAACGCGTTCGTTCCTCACCGCAGACACCTGTGGTCTGGAGTTTTGCAAATGTCTCATCATCTTGTGGTTGTATTTCGAATAATACGCTGCCGTAAAAATTGTAGTAGGCAGAAAATAAAAAGTAAACATTGTAAATTCTCTATGTTCTCAGAATTTCCAGGAAGTCCTCGGAGACATCTTCAAAAAAAAAGCTCCATAGACAACAAATTCTAAAATGGAGCTATCCATCCAGTATTTCTTTTTCTAAAATCACGAGGAATTTTGCGCGAATCGTTTCTGAGCTCCACTTGCAAGCCAGGGAGAGCGCAGAGGGGCAGAGCCCGAATGCGTCTATAACGTTAACTTCCATGCAGTCTACACGGTGAACTACTCATAGATAAGGTTCCTGTGGCTTTTTAAAAATAACTTCTACGGTAGAGATTAGTTTGTCTGTAAGTTGAATATTAACATAACCCAGTGAAATTTGTGATCTGTTCTCTGATTGAAGCGCGACCTTCTAACTGTCCTCTTCGGTAATAAAAACATTCCTGCTTTGTCGATCCGGAAACCTATCGGACGGAATTACAGGTACGAGTATGGTGCACTCCAAAGAAGTCTCGTCTTGCCGTTTTATGCATCTTTGTTTTTGCCGTACTGTATAATTTCGCCAGATTTTTTGAATATCGACTTATGTGAGTAGTATAACATTAATTTTTTCAGTGTTTTGTCATTCGAAAAATCATGAAGCAGATGAAATCCTGAAGCAGGAATCGAAGCAATAGGGGAAATCTTCGAAGAGCATTTTAGACGATGAATGCGGTGAAAACGAATCGAACACGCGAAGTGCTGGAATCCGCACAGTGTAAACCGTTGGGAGGATATATATATATATATATATATATATATATATGTATATATGTATATACTAGTAATTGTAGGCATTTAACGTGCATGCAGATTGTCTGTAGGAAATTTGCCTGCCCTAAAGGCCGTACTATTTGACCTTTTAACCTTTCTCATGAGGATGAAATAAGTTTTTATGTGGATGCTATTTAGTCACACTACTGACGGGGCAATCTATGAGCGATGGTTACGCGATCCGACGAACTACCGGTGAGTTATCATACGATTTTAATTTAATTTTCTAGGAGATCAGAATATAGCACGTTATTTTTACGTTTTGTTTGGTGCTGGAAAGGTGAAAGGTGCATAATTTACCGTCGTAAAAGCTACAGGATTGATGTCGTTACTGCATTACTATTTCCCATGGTTCTGGTTGTTTTTTTCTATTTTCTAAATCGTACAAGGCCCTCAACGTACATCATATGTATTTCCTTTAATTACGGAATAACTCGAAAAGACACAAATACAGCCATTCTATGCTGCGGCGCCAGAGCTAGCCAGTGAGATCTGCTCGTCGAAGGCTCGCTAGTGGCACTACACTTTTGCTCTGAACCGATTGTTATTGTGATTAGCGAAAAAATAGAAAAGGATAGCCGGCAAGAATCTCTTGTGGTATAGGCCTTTTTTAAATCCGTCGTTCTCTTTTTTACAGCAGACGCGAGGTTATTCTTCAGCACACGTTTACTTCCTTGTGCATATAACACATGCAACACAACGGTAGCTGACGTTTGGGCAGTATCGCCTTCTTCAGAACATGGAAGGGTACATCAATATTAGATCAAACACTTCAACAGCACATACAGAAAGACGAAAATCTCAACAATAATTACGAGACCAGCAGTTTATCGAAAAATCCACCTTTTTTACCTGCCTTCCATCGAGGAAGAATAGTCGCTCAGAGTCGCTTGATGGTTGATGATATGGTTGATGACTGCACCACCTCACATCAAAAATCAGTTCTGAAGATACGGAGCTAGGTCGCGTGTTATCTCAGGGCATTCTTCCCTGATATTCATTCCCGGATTCTTGGCATTTATCCAAAAATCCTCGAGAAGTTTGCGCATTGGTGTCTTAGTCTCCTGTATGAGGATATTGAATTTAACTTCAAAATCGTTTCTGATATGCTTTTGTATCCTGTGAATGCCTAGAGGAGTATTTTATTTTGCTTCTCGTTTGCCATCTAGGTGTTCTTTTATACGCATTCATCTCCACAAGTACTACTAGAGATCAGGTAGATCGTACCTGAACTAATGCCATCACCGTCCGTCCCTGCTATAACTGCAAATTACGCAATTGGGGTTTCACATAGACGGCCGTTCGGGAGGTTACGAACTAATTGACGACACAGAGTATCCGGCGGTATGTCAACTATCGCTCCCGATTCCTTTAGATATGCCCTTCTTAGGCATCGCTTTATCGCTATATTTATTTTATCGCTAATGAAGGGTAACATAAACAGAGTTTTGTTTTGGTCACGTTTTTCGTTTTGAGGCGTTGCCTTCCTTCTAAACTTGCTTCGTAGGGTTACAACTTCGTAACCATCGGAGATGGCTATTTGCCGAACCAAGTCGCGTGATTCTTCCTTCAGCTCCCTACTTGTGCACACAGAGGTGGCCGTTCGAAACATGTTTTTCACGAGTGTCCTTTTTGTGTGTGAAGAGTGGGATAAAGAGAAATGAACAAGGATGTTTTCATTACTTAGTTTTCGGTACCACTCCGTCATGTAGCCGCTAGTCGATAGGTTTATTTGAACGAAAATAACAAAAAAAAAAAATTAGAAACGGAGGCCAGTTTTCTTTCCGTTTCTCTCGGGTAAATTTAGTGTGACGCTTGGTGCCATTCGATGTCCTATTGCCAACCCCCTAATTTATGCGAAATATGTCCCAGACCTTCTGAAAATCGAGCAGTTTAGGCACTCTTTTAAGTTTCTTGGTGCATTATCAATCGTATTTTGACTCCTACCAAAGTTTGCCTGTCTATGAGCTCCTGAAGCCGAGACACACGAATTACTCAACGGATTCTCAACTTTCGCTATAAGGCTATTTTAGCATTAGACGTAGTTGAATGCAAATTAGTATTGACCCACCAACTGTTCTCCTAAAAAGTTGATCCTCCAAATACAAAGCACAAAAATGTTCCTTCATCACACATCACATCCTTATTGCGAACACATCGTTCCGTTTGTTTCGTAGTTCCGCCCGACGTGTTTCCATTTCCATAGACTAATAGAATATATTACTACGCTAATAGAAAGTCGATCTTGGAAACTGTTACAAGGTATTAATAATTCCTAAGTCAAGATAATAATTCATGTTGTTTACCGTAACACGGCTTTTTTTTGCCAACACGTTGTTCCTTGGGTACATGCTATGCCAGGTTTTAATTCCATCCACTGACCCCATATTTTTGGCTATGAATGCAGCGCTTTTTTCTTTAAGTAGAACTCCTGATGTGTGAATCTGAGGTCAAGTGCTAGATTTCTGTTGTAGTATGTATGAAACGTCTGGTATTAAATCATATAGCGACAACTTTTGTAGTAAAAGGTACCGCCCATAGCTTAGCAAAGTGCTTTACATTAGCTTGGAGTCGATGAATGAATGGAATAATAATAGTATTCAATTTGCTAGGAACAAAGCTTGCATTCAAACGTATTTCACGGCTATAGAAGCTTTTATTACATTGGAAGGTGAGGGATAGGCGGTCTCAAGTGCAGTAATATGGCTACAGTTTATTTAAATTCTTGTCGTTTTTTATAGGGTTTATGAATAGAATGTGAAGAACCGAGGTTAAGAAGTAATAAATACTCAGTATTTATTCAAAGTTCCAGACTGAACTCAACCCTAAAAGAAAAGAATACATTGAATTGACGATTTTCAGTGTTTACTACGTTGGCTACTATACGATTCTGTACATTCTAACGCATTTCCTGATTCCATTCACTATCATGGCCGTTCTAAACGGCTCGGTTATCGTGACGATGTGGCGTGGACGACAAATGCGTCAAATGCTCACCCGACAGGCTCGTTTAGCGCTTTCCTTCTCATTTATGACTAGTCGGACATATTTCTTCAAATAAAAAACAAATGTCATTAGCTCCTTTACAACTCAGGTGGGTTTTCCGACTAGTGATTGTCTCCTAAATAGTGCAAAAAATACATTGTCCATATGGGTTTTTATTTAGCACTAATACCTTTAAGTCGTTGTTCGAGATTTTAACTTTGTAAGCCTGCCATTCTTAATCTCATGTCGTATTATTACAACCTGGAGGTTACAGCTTTTTTATGGCTTTTTTTTTGAAGTGAGTGTTTGCCTAGATACAAGCAACATGAGCTCTATAGGAGTCATGCGATGCGAAAACATTGCTTCAACTTTCCACTTTATATCATCGTATCCCAGCTCGGAGTACACAAATGTTTGCCTACAGCAAAAGTTCTGTTTTAGCACGGCGAATTCCGCATTTTCTCGAGCCCGTGGCACATGTTTCTTCAACTTTTTTGCTTAAAACTCATATTTTGGGTTCGAATACATCTTTTATGTTTACAGCTGGTTTTTTTTGTGTTCGAAATCTTGAAAACTTAAATGTCGCTTCCGATGTTTTGAAGAGTTTTAGATTCTTAACGCATTGGGGTTTGAAAAGACCCTGTATAGAGATTATTTACGCGAGTGCGATGTCATGGGCCCCATACTCTAATGATCGACAAATTATTCAGTCGTCAAAAAACCGGCTTCGTTGCAAATACGTAAAAAAACCAAAAAACTTTTATTGAATATATCCGAAATATGAATCTACCTCTAACAAAATATTGAATGAATATAAGACAGACCTTTCATAATGGTACTCTTAATTCATTAAATGATTTTCCTATCAGTAGTATCACTCCAACTTATTAAAAGTGTTCCTACCAAATAGACTGTAATCAAGTAGAAATTAGTTCATAGGAATGAATACGAACTAGTCTTCATTGGAAGCCCACTTAATGGCTTACCACCTCATCGTGGGTGGGATGTCTTCCTGGGTATCGGGCTGCAATGTATGCCAGGGGGTTCATCTCACCAGCAGGGACTCCTAAGCTGGGAAGGTGTTTTCCGTTTCTATCAAAAGGCACAGTTAAGAGCAAGCCAACAGTGTCCACTACTGTCCTGGTATCAAACTGTTGCCAAATCTCCCTTTGATCCACAAGAGTGGCAGCTGCCTGTTGTGGTGACGAAGACTTTCGCCTGGATGACCTCGGGACTCCAGTGAACCACAATGGCTTGCAGTAAAACTCCGAAAAATTGAGATCTTGAAAACTTAAATGTGATTATGTTGGGGCTCGTACAACCAGTGGGGACAGGCCATTTAAGTATCCGAGTATTGGAAACACAGGGCTGAAATTCTCTGCGCAGGAGAATTTGTCGGTTATTTGTATTTGTTTTCGTCCCAAGGTAATCTTAAAAACCAACATCTCTTCCATAGGAAAACACAAAATACAATACAATACAACAGTAGCTGACGTTTCGGCAGTAACGCCTTCTTCAGAGCCTGGAAGGGTATACTGATATGCAATTCATTAGACGAAACACTTCAATAACACTTACAAAAAGACGAATGACTCCATGGCAATTACATGATCAACAACTCGAAAAACTCACCGCTTTTTTGTGACTTCCAATGAGAAACGTTAGAACAGATGATTATAGTCGCATGTGGTTGACGACTGCCCCACCCCATATCAGAAATTGACCCGAAGATACGGGGCTAGGTCGCGTGTGACCTCTGAGCATTCCTCCCTGCTATTCATTGTGGGATTTTTGGCATTTATCCAAAAAGCCTCAAGAGGCTTGCCCGTTGGTGTCTTAGTCGCCTGTGCGAGGATATTTGCTTTAACTCCAAAATCGTCTCCGCTATGCTTTTGTATGCTATGGGTGCCTAGTGGGGTACTTTGTCTTGCTCTTCGTTTGCCATCTAGGTATTCTTTTATACGGATACACAAGGGTCTGCCCGTTTCGCCAATGTATTCATCTCCGCAATCCTTGCGAGAGACCAGGTATATCGTACCTGAACTCATGCAATCACCGTCCCTGCCGTAAGGGCAAATTACGCAGTTTGCTGTTTCACAAAGACGGTCATACAAGCGGTTACGAACTAATTGACGACGAAGAGTATTCGGTGGTATTTCAATTATCGCTACCGATTGCTCTAAACCTGCCCTTTTCAAGCATCGTTTTATAGCTATGCTTACTTCATCGCTAATGAAGGGCAACATAAACGGGACCTTCTTTTGGCCAAGTGTTTCGCTTCGGCGCGTCGCTCTCCTTCTGAACATATCTAGTGCGGTAACTACTTCGCATCCATTGGAGATGGCTATTTGCCGAGCCAATTCGCGTGATTCTTCCTTTAGTTCCCTGTTTGTGCACACCGAGGTAGCTGTTTGAAACATATTTCTCACCAGCGCCCTCTTCGTGTGTTGGATGGGAAGAAAGGAAATGAACCAGGATGTTTTTGTTACTTGGTTTTCGGCACCACTTTGTCATGTAACCGCTATTCGTTAAGTTGATTTGAACGTTAAGAAATGGAAGCCAGGTCTCTTTCGGCCAAAAATCCCGCAGTGAATAGCAGGGAGGAATGCCCAGAGGTCACACGCGATCTGGCCCTGTATCTTCTGGTCAATTTCTGATATGGGGTGGCGCAGTCATCAACCATGTGCGACTATAATCAGCTGTTCTAACGTTTCTCATCAGAAGTCACAAAAAAGGCGGTGAGTGTTTTGAGAAGCTGTTGATCATGTAATTGTCATGGAATCATTCGTCTTTTTGTAAGTGTTATTGAAGTGTTTCGTCTAATAAATTGCATATCATTATACCCTTCCAGGCTCTGAAGAAAGCGATACTACCGAAACGTCAGCTGCTGTTGTACTATGTATTTTCTACAAACGTATGCTGTATAACAACCTCGCGATTGCTGAACAAGAAAACAACGCATTCATATTCCAATGCCGAGGTTAATAGAAAATCGATCCTGGGAACTAACATCTCTTTACTTTATTACATACTGGGGTACTTTGTCTTGCTCTTCGTTTGCCATCTAGGTATTCTTTTATACGGATACACAAGGGTCTGCCCGTTTCGCCAATGTATTCATCTCCGCAATCCTTGCGAGAGACCAGGTATATCGTACCTGAACTCATGCAATCACCGTCCCTGCCGTAAGGGCAAATTACGCAGTTTGCTGTTTCACAAAGACGGTCATACAAGCGGTTACGAACTAATTGACGACGAAGAGTATTCGGTGGTATTTCAATTATCGCTACCGATTGCTCTAAACCTGCTCTTTTCAAGCATCGTTTTATAGCTATGCTTACTTCATCGCTAATAAAGGGCAACATAAACGGGACCTTCTTTTGGCCAAGTGTTTCGCTTCGGCGCGTCGCTCTCCTTCTGAACATATCTAGTGCGGTAACTACTTCGCATCCATTGGAGATGGCTATTTGCCGAGCCAATTCGCGTGATTCTTCCTTTAGTTCCCTGTTTGTGCACACCGAGGTAGCTGTTTGAAACATATTTCTCACCAGCGCCCTCTTCGTGTGTTGGATGGGAAGAAAGGAAATGAACCAGGATGTTTTTGTTACTTGGTTTTCGGCACCACTTTGTCATGTAACCGCTATTCGTTAAGTTGATTTGAACGTTAAGAAATGGAAGCCAGGTCTCTTTCGGCCAAAAATCCCGCAGTGAATAGCAGGGAGGAATGCCCAGAGGTCACACGCGATCTGGCCCTGTATCTTCTGGTCAATTTCTGATATGGGGTGGCGCAGTCATCAACCATGTGCGACTATAATCAGCTGTTCTAACGTTTCTCATCAGAAGTCACAAAAAAGGCGGTGAGTGTTTTGAGAAGCTGTTGATCATGTAATTGTCATGGAATCATTCGTCTTTTTGTAAGTGTTATTGAAGTGTTTCGTCTAATAAATTGCATATCATTATACCCTTCCAGGCTCTGAAGAAAGCGATACTACCGAAACGTCAGCTGCTGTTGTACTATGTATTTTCTACAAACGTATGCTGTATAACAACCTCGCGATTGCTGAACAAGAAAACAACGCATTCATATTCCAATGCCGAGGTTAATAGAAAATCGATCCTGGGAACTAACATCTCTTTACTTTATTACATACTGCATCACAGATTACATTACAGAACGAGATTCTGCAAGTTCTGTTTGTGTCATTTTCTTACTTGGTCGTTTTCAGCAGCAACGTGAGCAGTCTACCACTGTGATGTTGCTGATAGTGACGATTGTCTTCGCCCTTTGTAATACCTTACCGTTTCTTCTGAACGTGGTCGAAAGTGTTTTTCCAGATCTTTTTGTCGATCCAGTAAGTTCGATTGACGTCAACCATGCTTTTTTTTCCCACACCACTGCTGCATGTTGCTCTTTTCAGTGTTTTGCTTCCTCTTTCCCTTTGCCTTTCCCTTTATATGTTCGTAAATACATGAAGAATTAGGTGGTCTTCCAGCGAACCGCAAACATTGCCTTCACACTCAACGATCTCTCGAACCTCCTCGTTGTCCTTAATTCGGCCACAACGTTCATCGTCTACTTCATATTCTCAGAAAAATATCGGCAAACGCTCTTCTTCATTATCAAGTGCGTTGACATTTATGACGTTCTCAAGTTCTAAACACGTGTTTCAATTGTTTATATTTTCACTCATTTTTTTTGCGCTTTAAAGCAACGTGTTGCTACAGTTTTTATAATGGG
>MQTX01000184.1:126498-161284 GCA_009735665.1 Angiostrongylus cantonensis | reverse complement strand
ACCCGCGTGGTGTGGTGGTGAACGCGTTACTCCCCGGAAAGGACAATAGCGCGTTCGTTCCCCACCGCAAACACCTGCGGTTCAGAGTTTTGCAAATATCTCAGCATTATGAAAGTTATATTTCGTGACCTCACATCGTTTATGGTGCGGATGCAAGCTTTTCCTTCATTTGATTTGTTGTCTCGCATCTATCACCCACGATGGTCTTCGAACATTTTTGCAGGTCGGCATGGGTGTTGCTTGAACCTTTTTAGTCTTCTTGATAAAGTTTTTGAATTCTAGCTCTCTATTCTTCTGAGAATATTCTATGTTGAGCTGTTCCTGCTAGAGCGTTTCAGTGTAGATTCGAGGAACTGATATCAGGTCCACGACTAGGGAGGAACGGGGTGGGGGAGGTAATGGGACCGACAAAAGTTTGAATCAGCTATTTGCTGGTAATGAGCGGCATCATTACATTACCACTGCGTTTTCTCTTTCCAACATCTCCTATGAGGAAATAATTGAAGTGCTCGAACTGACCAAAGTGCTGAGATTCAAAAAACGAAAATAGCTTAGACATAGCTCCACTGCTCGATATGTAAATGCTTATTCAACTTCGTGATCCTTTAATATCTACCTCTCCCTCTCGTTTTTGTCAACTGAAGAAGTGTAAGCGAAGGTGATGAAACGCGTTGTGGAAATAAAACCTACTTTGGGATACAGTTACTTTGATGGCGAAAAGCGGTTGCCCAGTATGCAAATTGCTCAGGTGGACGAAATTCTTTTCGTTCAGGTGCGATTTTTCTTGTGCCAACATATCTTCATTTTGTATCTTTGCTTGCTAAGTTATTCAATGAGTCTTCCATGAATCTGTGATTTGAAAGTATAAATGGCTGCACCATTCGATCAGAGCTGATCGGAATTTTCATGAATAGGTTTATTTCATCCTTTTGGAACACTGTTCATTCACTTTCTCGTTCATTTGTTTTTCCTGGAAGTCCAGCGTTCTCCACAAAATCTAGAAACTAATAAAACATATTTTCAACATGCTAGAATTATTTGGTTATCACGCTTGTGCATTAGTTGGAGATCAACGTTATCTGCCCAATTGAAAATAGTTATCTTTCTGTAGTATTCATATTAAACCTACTATTTAGGGGCAGAGGAATGTCGAAGTAACCTAGGTGTGGAGCTCCTATTCTCTGTTCTGTAAACTAGAAATCAGTGAAATTTTTGATATGCACTCTGATACCATTTTTAAAACAATCGAGTGGGCAGAATCCAATATTTTTTTTGGACGACTTGCAACGCCATGCTTCAATTCTCTGCTTGGGAACGACCCTATGAGAGTGCTGCCCTTTTATTTTCTGCGTACTATAATTTTATCATGACAGATTGTAATGTGAACAATAACCATAATTATGCTGAGATATTTGCAAAACTTGGTCCCTGGACCAGATCGAACCACTCTCTACTTTTCCGGGGCTCGCGCATTACACTCCGCGCTACGGAGGCCTTTGCTCTGCGTTTCTTTCAGTTGCTTTTCTACCTAACGCTGCGGTTCTGGCCCATTATTCAAGTTTTGCGAATATATCAGTATCGTTGTGGTTATATAACCATGATTTTCGGCTGGACAGTTTTAGCAAGAATGGCAGAATTTCGTTCTTAATAAATCGACATTCTGTTCTTAAAAACTGGCCCATAGTTGTTTCACAATTCTTCACGTTCTGGCGCGCTTCTCCTTTTTCAGATCATGGAGTGGAAACATTCGATTAGTTGTTCACTTATATGCTCCTTTGAAAAAAGCCTCAGCACAAATTTCAATCGAATCTTAACTAATTTTACAGAACTGTAGTTTCATCCGCTCATTGCCTTCCCACATGTGTCTCATCTCGCCAACACTGCCATAACCAGTACAATCAAATGTCAGCAAAATCTCGGACTGATAACTTTTGAATCGTATTAAGTGATTCCATTTTCACTGCCAAAGAAAAAAAGCATAAAACAAAAAAAAGGGCTAGGCGTTGACCAATCTCCTGAGGGGTGCGCCATGCAGTCGACTTCATAGTTGGAAGTGATTGAACGCATATTTGGCCCTTACTCGCGGTGGTCTGCTGATGTATCGAGTCAGTGCTGCTATCCTCCCAGACAAGTCTGGTACTAATTTGCCGACTCTGGAGGGATGGAAGGCTTGGTGGGCCATGAGCGGGGCGATCGAGTTCACGTGTGTGTCGGAGTAGCGCTTCAAACCAGGAAAAAGCATATGGTTTTTAATTCTATCATAAGGGTTAAAAAAGCTGTTTTCAGTGCTTGCGAGTTTTGAACAAGGGTTTCAATGCTGTGACAAATGATAGATAATAGGACAAATTTAAGGCTGAAAAAACGATTAAATTCGAAGAAATTAAACGACAATCTCTTCGCTACAACATTATTTATAAAAAATTACCTGTATCACCTGTAGTCCTGTTGACCGTCGAGTGACTCAAGCGGGCGCCAATAAATCCTCCATTTTTCCCTGTCGCGCGCAAGAGTAGCCCAGTGGGTTCTCCTCCCTTTAGGGACTCATCGAGTATCATATCCTTCCTCTAGGTCCTTCGTGAAGAACTCTGACTATCGGGTCGGCGATCTTCCTGCAGTACGTTTGACATTCCGTGGAATCCAGTCACTAACAGCTCTTGTCCATCGGTTATCATTCATACTCATTGCGTGTCCAGACCACCTTATCTTCGACAGTTTGGCGTATAGAACGGCGTTTTTGATTTTTGACCCTATACGCAGGTCGGAGCTTCGGATTCCTTCCCTTAATTGTGTGAAACGGGGATACTCCTAGCAACGTCGTTTCGACTGCGCGTTCAATAACGCTGAGTAATCTTTCATACTGCTTACGCAAAGACCAGGTTTCTAACGCATAGCTTAGAGCATCAAGCACCGTTGAGTAGAAAAGGTGGGCACGGAATCGCGTGTTTTTTGCCCTCTCCACTAAATCCCCAATGCATTTGAAAGCTTCCCAAGTCGCTCGCTTTCTTCTGCTCAACTCTGGAGCTAAGTCGTTAAACATGTTGATTTGCCGAACTAGATAGACATAACTGGAGCAGTCGGAGATATTCGTTCCGTCGAGCGTGAATAGGGCAAACGAAACCAATCCGTTCTTCATGGACATCGTTTTGCTGCGATTTAGTCGATCTCAACTGAATCAAAGGCTTTCTCTAAGTCGATGAAAGTGAGACAGAGCGGTTTTTTGTACTGTCGCGATACCTCAATGAATCTTGTTAGCGTGTGAATGTGGTCCATCGTACTAAATCCTTTTCGGAACCCTACTTCCTGGTACCGCTGTCCTTCGTCCAGTGTTCTGTCTATTCTGTTTAGGATGACTCGAGTGAAAACATTGTAGACGAGAGACAGCAAGCAGATTGGGGGATAGTTGCCTATATCGTGTGGGTCGTCCTTCTTGAACAACAACACGGTCTTGCTGGTCTTCCACTGAGCGACCTTGCATTCAGACAGGTAACGTTTGAAGAGCCGATTGGCATTGAAATCTCCAATGATGACCTTGAAGAATGTATGGTCGGCTCTGTGAAATCTCTCGAACTCCACGTAGAACTTTTCGACTTCTTCTTCGTCATAGTTTGATATTGGCGCGTAAACGACGAAGATTGTCAAAGCCGGTGTTGATCCACATCTTTTTAATCGTAAGCGCCCGATTCGGGTTGTAAGCTGTTCGAATGAATCGATGTTCATGGGCAAACTCGTGTTGACGAGAACGCCGACACCGCCTACGCCTCTACTGTCGCATGTTCCGAGGAACAGTTTTTCTCCAGTGTCATAGACAAATAAAATTTTACACGAAGGAGACGGTGGTCTGATCCCGTGTAAAATTTTGGGACAACAGCGACATCGGTTAGGCAAAACTTTCTATTTACTACGATGTGATCTATTTCGCTATTGTACTCTGCATTTGGAAATTCCCACTTCCATCATTGACGGTGAGGCTTGTGGAATTGCGAGTTACCATGGATGGTCTTGGTCGCCATGATAAACTCAGAGGGCCGCTCACACTGTTCGTTCTCTTCTAATCCGTGGGTCCCAATGTGACGTTCCTCAGACGATCTTCTTCGTCGGATCTTGGCATTGAAATCTCCAATGATGACCTTGAAGAATGTATGGTCGGCTCTGTGAAATCTCTCGAACTCCACGTAGAACTTTTCGACTTCTTCTTCGTCATAGTTTGATATTGGCGCGTAAACGACGAAGATTGTCAAAGCCGGTGTTGATCCACATCTTTTTAATCGTAAGCGCCCGATTCGGGTTGTAAGCTGTTCGAATGAATCGATGTTCATGGGCAAACTCGTGTTGACGAGAACGCCGACACCGCCTACGCCTCTACTGTCGCATGTTCCGAGGAACAGTTTTTCTCCAGTGTCATAGACAACGTTGAATGGGTGGCGTCGTCTCGTCTCGGCCACGCCGATGACGTCGTACCTTATCATTCTTGCTTGCATGAGCACGTCTTCTATCGAAGACTCGGATGCAACTGTACGTGCATTGTAGGTACAGATCGTCACCATAGTTCTTGGTCCAGGAAGCTTCCACTGGCCCTGAGATTTTAGCAGCCTCTCTGTACTCATGTTACCCAATGCTGCGAAATTGGGGGCTCTTTCGGGGTCAGGAGAATAAGGCCCGTTTTTTTAACTGTATTTAGCATATTTGATACCCACTTATAGCTTGCTAGGCTTTGAACGTGGGGGCTGGTTATACTCACGGGTAGCTTGCCAGGCTCTTCCAGAGTGGACATGGAGCTTATTTGTTGGAGGCGACTCCTAACCACCTCCCATATACTTCCCTGTCACGTAATTACAGGCTTTTCGCAGCATTGACTCGTAGAATACAATCCGCATAAAGCGAGAACGCACCCACACACGCATGCATGAATACGTCAACAAGTACAGAAATTATGTGTCAAATCGGCGCAGCAGAAACAGGGAGTCCATCCCCTTGATCCACCTGCGTCTCAGGGAAGCAAATGTCGCTTTTGGTCCGCGATTAACCCCCTATCCGCCACCTGGAGACGCGCCACGTAGCCTCGCGACTAACCGTCTCGAGATCCCTCATGTGAAGGAGATCCGTGGATTTATAAAAAATATCCAGACTAATCGCATTTGTGCTAAATCTTTGTTTTGCGTGCGATTTTCATCCCTGTGCTGGACAAGTAATGGATGGCATCGTGGTTCATCATAAAATGAATGCAGTAACCGATGTGGATGGTTCCCCATTTTTACTTATTGAGTGCCATCCTTAGCAATAATATCGATTTTAGAAAATATGGCGTCGATTTGTAGGCCATGAAATCAAAATGCGACCTGGTGGAGTTTGACGTGCACCTCAGTTCTGATGGTGTTCCAATGCTGATGCATGATGAGACTACAGGTCGAACGTCAGCCGAAGACGTCGTTGTCGGCGAGACCACTGCTTGCGATCTCAGAAACATTTCACTAAAAGCGATCAAGTGAGGCAGATTAAAAGGAAATATTTTTTATTTACGTGTTGATATCGCATTTTATGTGAATCTTAGAACTTCAATCATTCGATTCGTTTTCACACGTCAACAGCGTAGGTCTTCGGATTTGCACATCATTACGATGGTCACGTTGGGATTGACACTTTCTAGAGCTTTATAAAATATTGGTGAAGTAGATCTTTTCTGAAATGGTGTGATAGATGCGCTAGGGTTTTCTCATCTTTTTGTAAATTTTTTCAACGACTTCTGTTTATGGGAAGTTTCTTTTCTCAGACTAGTCTGGTTTCTAGACCTTGAATTGATGGAAGGTTCGGTTGACACGCAGCGCGGTCAAAGCAGTAATCATGCCTATTTTGTTGAATAGTATTACCGACCTCTGGGTTATGATCTCTCGTGAATCCTGGTGACATTTTCAATTGTAATGTGACAGTGAGCAGAACAGCAAATCGTCTTCGCAATTATTGATCACAAAGACACAGGAAGAAAAGAAGGTATTTCAAAAACACTGAAAGATACTCTCGGTATTGACCAGTCATTTAAGGAAACGCGAGCATTTTACTTCATTCACAGCACTATATAAGTTGTCGAATACGTGTATACCCTATAAAATGACGAGTAGTGGTCTTATAATCTATCAGGTCAGTGTTTTTTATGCTCCCGTACGTGCCGCACCAATTTGCAGACTTCAGCAGGATGAACGGTTTGCTCAGCCCCTGGCTCGCGATCGAGACAAAGATGCGTGGAACAAGATTTATTCAATTTTTAAAAAACTAATTTCTTATTAGTTTTTCTTGTAGAGAACAAGCCAAGTCTCAAGTAGTTTCGTCCTGAAGTGTTATGATGAAAATTTTCGCAATAAACGGGACCTCTCGTTTCGGTCTTAGTTTAGTCAGCTCTGCCGATGATATCTTCTGAACTCATCTAAACTTGCTTTGCGGCTTTATTTAAATAACGTTGTGGTGTTGAATTAAACATAAAATGACACAAAAAGACAAAAGATTTTGTTCAACGAAGGTGTGTATGTCCTTCATTAAAATGGACCAAAAAGAACCCAAATAAATGATTAATAGTCATCTAGTCCTAAGAAAGAAGATATTCATAGATTGATTAAAGGCTATGAATGATTGCCATTCTTATTGGACAGCGTTAAAACATAACATACGAAATGCATTGGTTTCAATGCATTCGCTTTGACAGCGATGGCCGCTTTTAGCCTTAAAGCAACTCTTTTTACAGAGAGCATTGTTGTTCAAAATAAAAAGATGAGGATAGAAGGAAAGGGAAAGCATAGCTCAATTTTGTAGGAATTCTCAGACACAGAGAACAATGCTTCTTCCACAAAGCTGCGAATCTCGCAACTGCTCAAGGACTCTATTAATGGAGAAATTGTTGGAAATGGAAAAATAGGAGTTGTTGATGACCATTATCGAGCGTTACGCGCTAACACCAACAAAACAGCAAATATTTACTTTGATACTTTGATGGCCCCTTCTCACTAGTTGTGCATGCCTCAGCATAATCTCCATTTTTTCAGAATTTCGCTGGTTTAGCCATCGCGGTTCCTTAGAGTCCCAAGGTCAGCCAGACCAAAGTCTTCCCCAGGTCGTCGCCATCACAAACAGTCGCCGCCCTTGTGGATCAGAGGGAGATTTGCCACCATGCGACTAGCTTGGTACCAGGACGGTGGTGGATCCTGGTATCGGTTTACCCTTAGCTTTGCTTCCTGATAGAAATGCTGGTCTCCTTCTAAGCTTGGAAGACCCTTCCAGGTGGATGAATCTCCTCCTATATAGTGCAGTTCGACATCCAGGAACACCTAGCCAGAATAAGGCGGTAAACCGTTGGAAGAAACAACCATTAAATCATTCTATAACTGCCCAATCGGCATAAATTAGTCTAACTATTTAAATGGTTTAATCCCCAATTAGTTGTTTCTCACTGTTTTAAGCCCGCTGGCTATTTAGATGTCATTATTTTCGTTACAATAGATTGAATCGCATAATACATGCTAGTAACTAGGATTAACGGACTCCATCCATCATGAACGCGTCTATTTGAAACTGATCATTTGCCGAGATCCCACCGCAATTCGATAGGACAGCGATGTGAGTAGTAATAAATGCGTTTATATCTGAGGAAGAACAATATTCCGTTGGCGGTTGCTAGTGACGCGAACTAAAGATTTCTTGAAAGCGGCGTAAACAGGGAATTTTTTGCAAATTTTCTGGAGAAATGCGATCACATTCGAAGTGTTTAGTGGAGTGCAAGCCAAGATCCCAACTCTATACGATGCAGTGGATTGGTGCAAGAAGAACGACGTGAAAATGATCTTTGACGTGAAAACATCAGATCGTAAGGTGGGAGAAAAAAGGTCTGGCAGCGTTTGACTCTGTATAAGCTAAGCAACATTTAAAGAATTAGTTTTTTTTAAAGATAGTTGGCCTTTGTCAACTGGTTCCAATTTATTACCTACAATCTTTATGCAGAACAAATGTACCGATTCTGCTCACGTGTTAAGAAGATTTCTGCTTTCTTCGCATTTTGGCAATGAAAACAAACAATAACACCATGATGCGATTCCCTTTAATTCCGATTGTTTTCTCTTTGTTTCTGTGGTACACGAATTTCTGGGGAGTTTTTGCTTGGCGTTACTTGAAGATGCTTTTTCTTCCTCATGAATCCCGCGGCGGGCTGGTCGAATCAGTGCTCCTTGAAATCGTGGGATAGTTGTACTAGAGGGTTTTCTTAACCTTAATCACCAGCGTTAATGACTCAAACGTACCGCAGGAATTCCACCGACTCAATGGTCAGATTTCTTCACGAAGAGTCTAGAAGAAAGATATGATGCTCGACGAGTTCCTAAAGCGAGCAGAACCCACTGGGCTACTCTTGCACGCGACAAAAAAATGGAAGATTTAGTGATCGAGTCACTCGATGATCAACGCGACTACGTGTGATACAAGTGATAATCACCAGCGTTCGTCAACTTTTGTGGTTAGGAGGTGGCGATATCTTGTTTATATCATAGTAATAGCCTCATGATTGCTCCAGTTGTATGAGGAAGCCTATTTTTAACACAGCACAAATTGCAGAGCGCTTGAGCGATGTCTTTTGAAATATAACCGGCACTCTCAATGTCTAGCTAGAATGCGAAGCCCTGATCTTCGAAATCTGTCATATAGTATGGATGGAGTATCACAGAACATTGCTACATCATACGAAAAGTACTAATATGTCTCTCACTTACTGCATTTTGGACTATACGGGACATATACGACTCATGGTCTCCATTGTGAAAGTGTCTTTCTGTAGTCTTCCAAGGACAGTTCCAAAGCATTTCCACGCTTTTTTTCAACCACAAGCACGACTTAGTCAGTTTTAGTCAGAGTAAGGTTTCCATGTTGAGGCTACTTTTCTTCCAGGATGTTAGCAAGTCGTTGCGTTGAAATATTCGTAGATAGTCCTCCTCCGTATGGAGCTGTTGATGTCCTTTTCAGCATAGGTGAAAAAACTTGCTGACGAATTTCTCACTGTACAGTATCACTCATTAATTGAGAAGAATCTCACATCAAATGATGCGCTAAAAACTGAAGAGAATTAATGAGCGTGGTCCGTAAAGATGATATAGTCATCGTTACAACCTCACTCATGCTTCTCGTGCAATATAATCACCTTTTTCCCATGCTGTACGAAACCTTTGGGTTCCTCTGAAAACAATTATTAGGCTCTGAAGGTTCAGAGCTATACGATGTACATTTGGGAGCATGCTTAATTTCAGATGATCGATGTACTAACGATGACAATTAAAGAAAACAATCTGTACGCCAAAGCGATTGTTGCCAGCTTTAACCCCTGCGTGGCATTCTGGGTGAAAAAAACTGACAAAAAAATACTTACTGGTATGAAAGTCCGTTTACAAAACCTATTCAACAAAAAATGCTTAGGACTGAGCAGAGCATAAATGCAGAAAGAGAACGATGTGAAAATAAGCAGCGAGACCGGTGCATATCGATTGATAAGGGTTAATCGGTGGACACTGATTATTTCAACTAGCTAGATCGATTATTCTAATTAATTATGGAATTTACGTTCCATGAAAGCCGTTTCACGCAGTGTTTGCACTGGGCCGCAAGGTGCAGAACGCATGTTGAAGACTCTGAAATATTTAATGGGAATGGCCTGGATTTACGAACCGTGAAAAATTGCACTAACCCCAGCCCCAGATAGCCATTCTTCAACTGGCGATTTCTGGTTGATGGTTTTTCTTCTGCTTGTATTCTTAGAGGACGCTCTATGATTTTCCCGGTAGTCACCATTACCAGCTTTTTAATGGTTTCGAAGTCATGATAGCAACGATTTCTGGCTCAAGTTTACTCCTAACAGCGCTTCCATTTGAGCAAGTCACAACTATTATACACTACTCTTTTTTCATGACAGAGCACAATGTGACCTACCACCACAAACATGCTTATATACGAACAAAACTCGGAATTTCAGGAGAGCTTCGAATTCGCGATTACCCTTACTGGGACTTATGTGTTATCCACCTCACCAACCGATACCCTTGATTTGCCTTTCTCTCAGCCAGTTTTAATCATCTGTCAACAGGAATAATCTGAGAGGCGCAATACCGCATTGAAGTCGGTTAAGCTGAAGATGCAGATCGCAATGTCTTAACTTTACCTATTCTATTCATTGCCTATTCTTTTTCATGGGAGCGTACAGGGTGAACTGCAATGAAATGGATGCTGAATTTCTAAATTTTACTCATATCTCAGCATGTTTGTAGATTGAAAAGGTTTAGGAGTATGAAGAGTATGAGTTGAAAAGTCTGTGAAAATGTCCTGGTAAACAAAACCAACGCATCATGTTGGCATCCTAGAGACAGCGCCATGGTTGAAACTTCACTGAGCATCGTAGAAAAGTTTGAACGCGTATTTCTCCAACTGCTTGACTGAGAGGTGCCTAGCAATGAATTGCATCAGTTTTGTGTTTCTTATATTCACAGACGAATCTGATACCACTTTGTGGACGCTAGGCGGATTGAAGGCTTGTTAATTCATAGCGCGGGATCGAACCAAACGTATGCGCACCGCAGAGCACTTCTAACTACAGCACTACACTTGGTTTATAGAAAAGGCGTATCATTATTGATATGAATTTTCGTTGACAAGTTCCGTTTGTCTGTCTTACCATTCCCACCTCAGGTACTCAGTGCGTACTTACAGGGTTCACTAGCCGCGCTGGGAGTCTAAGCTACCAAGAAGAACATCGAAGATATCGGCAAGACCATAGTTTGCTGCTGATGTTTTACCTCATAATCGACGACATAATCGATATAGGTTTCGTAAAGAAATCGCTTTATTTCTACTACAGCTGTTATGCTTTTTTTTAAGGTATTCGTTCATTCATTTTGCCTCAATTCTTGGGTGTCGACATGCTCCTTCTTCACTACAAGAACATAAACAGGTGCAGTTGCTCGTCGCGCCGCTTAGTTTTTTGTTCTTTTCTATTTATTTGTTAATAAAATAATCGATATAATTAGCCATAAAATGGACAACTAGAAAACCAGTGGTAAAAACAAAAAAGGATAAACTCTCGGCGTTCATCATTCCCTGAGGGATGCACCATGCATTCTACTTCACTGAGGAGATGAATGAATGCATATCTGGTATTTACAATGACTCGCGGTGACCTAGGCAGTGTTGTTATCCTCTCAGACAAGTCTGGTACTAATCCGCTGACTCCAGTGGGATGGAGGGCTTGGTGGGCCATTGGCGCAGGAATCGATTCCACGTGTGTGTCGCAGAGCGCCTCCGACCACTACGCCACACGTGCCTCTTAAACTAATGGTACTAACTGTATTTCGGCAAAGACTTTTAAAAAGACTCAAGGTCTGTAACAGGCAAAGTAAATTGTCTCCTGTCTTCGATGCTGTCCCTTTTCAGCTATTTGGCAGAAGACGCCCTTCAGAACAAAATTCACGTCTTTGCCTGGACAGTAAACGATCCACACTATGCGGCACTCTTCCGCTCAATTAACGTAAACGTCTTCATCTTCATCTTCAATGGAATGCGTCCAATTTTCTTCTAAAACTTTTCTTTTCAGGTTCCCTTTCTTACTGATTTTCCGCAACTTTTAAAGGACAAACAACAGCGGTAATTGTTATTTTCCATGGAACTCTGTGACAACAAATACGATAATAAATCTTAAACAATTCTGTATCTTATCATTTAAAACCACTATCCAGTGCTTGTGCTTATGATGATGATCTTGTTGAGATGTTCATGCAGCATTCCCTTCAATTCACTCTTACAGAAGGAATATAACATTTCGCAAAGAGGAATGCTATAATCTTTTGTTGGATATCTTAACGCTAGACTAGGTGGAAACAGCGAGAACAAAAATTATGGATAATAAAGGCTAAATCCCTCTGCGTTGATCTGTTCCTGTGGAATGCACTATGCATTAAACTTCATTAGCATCGTTTGAGGTGATTGAATGCACATATAGCCTTTACTCGCGGTGGCCTATCGATGTATCTAGCCAGTGCTGCTATCCTCCCGGAAAAATCCGGTACCAATTTGCTGACTCCGGAGGGATAGAATGGTTGGTGAGCCACCAGCACGGGCATCAATCCTGCGTGGGTGTAACGGCACGCTTCCGATCAATCCTCCACACGCGCCCTTGAAAATAAAGGTAGTATCGTAAAATTTGAAGTATAAGACCAACTGAAACGAGAAAAGGAAACGTCTCGCTATTATCCTGTTTACAATGCGCCTCTTCCGAAGAGATTATTTTTTCGAAGTAGCTGCTTGAAATGAATAGACAAGAAACGTGTATATGTAGATGAATCACGCCCATACGAATAAAACTTGTCAGCTCTGCAATTTTCTCACCAATATAGTGCTATCGTTCCGAACTTAATCCGATCATCGCCTTCTCTACTCTCCATAGTTAATCACAAAGTGGGAGTGCATCCTTATCCCAGTTCCGAAAAATTGGAGGAGAACAGTCTATTAACATTCTATCATTTACTCGAAGCCTCTTCCATTTGACTGGCAAATCACGGTATACGCAACTGAAGACTACGAAATATTCATCGAAGAACTTAGAACTTATACCAAACACACATCAGTTCCTCCAATAAAACGCTCATAGCAATCCCCACAACGATCCCTAAACTGACTAAAGTGCGTGATATTTCGGAAGGAAGAACCGGTGGTACGACATATCCATCCTCCATTTCATACAAGAGCAGGAAGATGTGGCTATAGAAGGGATCTAGGTACTAACCGCAAATGATTTTCTTTATTGTCTTCTATGCTGTAACTGTTCCGCTTGGGCATCGGAGTGATGTTATATTGAACTTGTAATCTTCGAAGCTTCGGTGGGCTTTCCGAACGCTTTTCCAGTCTCTGCATCTTCGACCATAACTGCTTCTGTTCTGTTTTTAGAATCATTTATCATGTGTCAGATTTATCAGATTTTATCATGTGTCTGCATTATTTTGTACCTACAGACGTGAGTTGGCGGCTTGCTGTAGCTTGTGCGATTCCACGCTAGCGCATCAGCTCGAGTGCTTCTGGAGACAGACATCTCTAGGTCACTCTCGAACTCTCAGCTTTCATAGTGCTAACGAGAAGATGTTGGATGAGCAGATCCTATTCTTCGTCGATGTTGTCGACAACGGCATCTTCCTTGCAACCGACTAGTGATTTGAATAAATCCCAGCTTTTGGTGGTTCTGGGGCTTTGGTTTTTCAATTTAGCCGCATTTTCTTCTTTTCGCGAGAAATAGAATCTAGCACGAATGAGGCGATGGTCTGACCCCGTGTAGAATACTGAGACAACAGCGACATCGATTTGGAAAACTATGATGACTTCCACTGAGGGATTCCCACATCCAGCCTTTAATATTAGACTTCTGGAATTGCAAGTTAAAATGAATGGTGGCCTACCCTGCTTGTTCCATTTCAATTCCAATGTGATGTTTTTCAAAAGTTTTTCTGGGTCCAGTCTTTGCGCTGAAATCTGAAACAATGACCTTAGAGAATGTGCGCATTTTTTTTTGTAGAAACCTTCCAAGTCCATTCGGAGCGCTTCGGCCTCCTCATCGTCGCAGCTCGATGACGGCGCGCAAAAAACGAACATTGTCCAAGCCGATATAGTGTTAACGAGAACGGCGACTCCACCGGCTCCTTTGCCGTCGCATGTTCCGAGGACCGGATTTTCTCCGCTATCTTAGACGGCACTGAAGAGGTGGAGTCTTTTTACCTCGTGCAACCCGATAACTACGTACCTTAATCTTCTTACCTTCATATTCAGGTTTTCTGCATAGAATCCACATGCAAGTAAGTGTGTGGATTGCAAATACATATCGCCTCCTTAGTCTTCAGAGAGTTAGGCAGAATAGTATGGCCACCCCTCCCAATGGTTTACCACCTCATGCGGCTGGGAGGCGTTCCTGGGTGCCGGACTGCGATGCACAGCGGGTGGATTCATCTTCCCGGCTGGGTCTCCCAAGATGAGAAGGAGTCCGACATTTCCATTATGCAACCTAGCTAAGAGTAAACCAATGTCAGGATTTACCACCGTCCTTATATTCAACTTTTCGCATGGTGGCAAATTTTCGCCTGATCCAAAAGGGCTACGATGGCCTGTCATGGTGACGACCTGAAGCAGACTTCGACCAGGCTGTCCTCGGAATTCCAGGAAACCACAATTGCTTAACTTGCAAATCTCTGGAAAATGGTGATTATGTTGGAGCCCGCACAACTAGTGAGGACCAGTTGTTGAAGTAAGGAGTAAGAAGAAGGATGGCCATGAGATTTTAGCAGCGTCTCCATACTTGTTCTTCACTAGTCGTCGTATCGTGAGCTTTTCTAGTTAGGGGAATGAGGCCCACTCATTTACTCTGTGTATGTACTCATTTGTTGATTGGTACCCACCTATACCTTGTAAGCCTGGGTGTACTCACGGGTAGCTTGCTAGTCTACTGCTTGTTGGAGACGACTCTTAACTGCATTCCATATAATTCTTACTTACTTTAGTGCAAGATTTTGGCCGAATTGAGTCATTAAATACAATATGCAAAACGAGAACAAACATGTATGCATGAAAACCTCCTCAGAAACACGGAAAGCTTTCGCCGAATCGGCTGAGCAGGAACAGAGAGTCCATAACATGCATCCACCTTCGTCTCAGGGATGCATAGGTTTGCTTTCTATCTGCGATTAACTCCCTTTCGCCACAACTTCTGGGACCGATTCTATCTTAGAGGTGATAGCGGGAAATTATAGTTATACAGATCTCCACACGATCGCTTCCGTCCAATACGTTTCTGAACCGCCTCCAACAACTTTTGTTACCGTGCCAATGAAAATCCATTTGCATGTACCTTCTACAGCTAGCATTCATTATCAGCTGTGGTAAGTCCATTGCAGTGGGATCAACGTTTTGTTTTACTTCCCTTACCCTTTATTCATTTTCGTTGGCCTTTATTATTTTGGCAAGGAATTTTGCAACAACGATTTTACAGAATTTTTCATTACAGATTGTTTCATAAAACTGGTTATAGAACGGTCCAGTTCGTCTTCGTCAGCCGTAAAAGGTTGCGAATACAATTTGTTGAATATCTCCTTCTTTTGACGAGCATATCGAAAAAGAATAGAGGCCGTATGAGGCAAAGATACCTTGTATGAGGTGGTTTTTTTTAAAAATAGACGACTTTCCATAAAGGAGCTTAAGAAAGAACAAATCTAATCCAGATTTCTTAAGGATAAGCTATTGTACTCCCATAGTAGAATTTCACATTTTCAGGTGACGCAAATTAGATCCATAATGGAATTTAAATCCTCAGGAAGAGGGAAGACATCTTGAAATGAAAAATATTGCTGAGAAACCTTCTAGAGTTTTTAAAGAAAAACAACACCTTGAAAAGAAACGGCCAAAATTTGTTACTGAACGGAACTCCTTTCGGCAACGCCATTTGGTTCAAGATAACCTCTCACAGCAAATTGAAAAACAAATCTAATCCAGATTTCTTAAGGATAAGCTATTGTACTCCCATAGTAGAATTTCACATTTTCAGGTGACGCAAATTAGATCCATAATGGAATTTAAATCCTCAGGAAGAGGGAAGACATCTTGAAATGAAAAATATTGCTGAGAAACCTTCTAGAGTTTTTAAAGAAAAACAACACCTTGAAAAGAAACGGCCAAAATTTGTTACTGAACGGAACTCCTTTCGGCAACGCCATTTGGTTCAAGATAACCTCTCACAGCAAATTGAAAACTCTACAGAGCGAATTTAGCCAAGGATCTTTGGTAAAATATTTGTTGAGAGCACAGAAATGATAAGTGTCCTTTTATGTTTAATTAGTTTACAAATAATTTATGAATAAGTCTGTCATATGGAAATTGTTCGGCAGAATTCGGATGAAAAGGCATAGAACAGGGCGAACAAAAGGGAGCACTTTAGCGATGTCTCTCGAACTCAGAGATAGTTGATTGAATCGCTGTGGACGGAATCGTTCATGATGGTGGCCGCTGGGTTGCCGATTGTCACTGTGCGAGACGGCCGTACAGATGGTGACGAGCTAGAAAATTGTAGTAAATTCAGTCACAAGATGATATGAGCATGTTTAACATGTTGTTACGTAAGCATTTTGGATAAGTAACTTTAGCAAAAAGTCGACGAGCTTTTCACTTTTTGTTAATTAGCTTTCTTCAAGATGAACTTACTCAACGACCATTGACGTCTTCCCATGGAGATGTAAACCGTGCTGATTTCTAAGTTCTTCAAACTCTTCGAACTCTTGCCAATGTCGTTCGCAAAACTCTTGCCAAAGCGCTTTCGTTACGTACACCACGACTATGTCGCCAGCATGATTAGCCATCATCCTTAGAATGAACACCTAAACATTATTTCGTCTCCTCTCATTTTATTCAAAAGTAAGTTAAAATTATATTTTATGCAAATTCATGTAATTTTTTTGTTGAAACATTAATTTCTACAGAGCACATAGCCCGTCATCACATCTACTGAGCGGACCCCAACACTTGCATTTGAGTCGGTTTTTTTCACATACAGCGTCCACAATGGTCTCCGAGCATTTTGCCTGCTGCTTCAGCTGCTGATTAGAGAGTTCATTTTTCTAAATGTCGTAGAAAGCTGGTCGACTCGATTTTCCTTTCCCTTTTGCAGATAGTCGATCTAGAGCGACGCCAAGTGTGTTGGAGGAGAGCGTTGGTTTATGGTGCAGCTAGCACCTTTGCTCCTTGATCGACAGCACCGCTAAACACAGCGCCACCTCCCTCTTCCCTTCCCGGTTCTTAAAAAGTAATAGACACTCTAAAACATGCACCCGATTAATTTTTATAAAACTAATAAGCCTTCACCTTAATCACTTGTGGAACCAATTTGGGCTATTACATCTGTAACACACCGTATGAGATGCAGTGTTTTTGCAGTCATTTTTGTTATTTCAATTGCATGAACGCGTCGCTACTTGCAATGAATGTGCAGAAATAGCTGACGAAGGGCTTTTCATGAAGCGTGACATTGCCACGTATCATCTTAATATGGAAAAACGACGAAGTATGGTGTCTGTGAAGTCGTCCTCGACCAATCGGTGGATTGTCAGCGTCGCAGAAATCGCGGGTCGTGGCAATTTCCTGGTTCCACATGACAAAGACTTAACAATGTCCTAGCATGGCTCTCTCAGAACTCCAGAAAAACCGTCTTCAAAAAGCATTTAGAGTCTTAGCCAAGATGAAGTGATACTGTTCCTAATGTCAAGCTCATAAGCGAGCACGAGCCGTAAATTTCTCATGGGTTTCGATAGAAACAGAACGAAACAGATGGTAGAACTTCTGGCGTAAGAGGAAATTGTTTGAGAAACCATGAAAACTAATATTAACTTTTTTATTTGCCGCTCAAAACAATTTTCACAGACGGGTATAATGTAGGATACAACCGCAATGATGCTGAGATAACTCCAAAACTCCGTGCCGTGGAGATCCAAGCACTCGCATAATGTGGTGGTTAACGCGTTAGCCCATGGAAGGTGTAATAGCTCGTTCGTTCCCACCGCAGACACCTTCGGTTCGGAGTTTTGCAAATATCCCGGCATCATTGTGGTTGTTCAGTTGAATTCTGTGATTTACTTCTCTTCTGTAGTTTTAAGCAGCGGCGTGCAGTAGAATACACTATTTGCAAGAGAAAGCTTACAGGTTCCATCTTGAATGACCTACAAAAGCAGAGCTCGGAAAATCTTTTTAACGCTTAGGTGAATCCAGATGTAATTCAGAACCCAAATAAAACGGTGAATTTACGTAAAATTAACCATCGCTGATAACATTCACTTTTTCTGTTGTCTTTTTTAGCATACAAATTTGTCCAATGGCTTTTAAAAAAGTCGAAGGACTCAGCCTTCTTACTTGGCAAACGACAAAAGTCGTAATAAACTACGATCTAATCTTGACATCTTCTTTATACCCTTTAACCATAAGAAACCTAAGTTGTTACAGAGTATGGCGACTCCGATCCTAAGTCAATAATAAACCTACAATGTTTAATGGATTCCTGATTTATCTTACCACAAAGCTCTACAAATTTCTAACTGCTAAATATAACAGGGGTCGTTTTTACGATGCGATATAGTGCACCCGGATTACTAAGACAAGGTGACGCTGTTAGGTCGGTTCCCTCTGTGAAACACCTACAGTAAAACAGGGCAGAAAAAGTTTATTGTAAGATAAAGCAATTAGTATTATATATTGCCGTATTATATTATTATATATTGTTGCTGAGGGCGCGTGTAGCGTAGTGGTCGGAGGCGCCCTGCAACACGCAACAGGGATCGATTCCTGCTCCCATGGCTCACCAAGCTTTCCATCTCACCTGGATCGCCAAATCGGTACCAGACTTGTCTAGGAAGATAACTGCACTGGCTAGATACATCAGTAGGCCAACGCGAGTCATTCCAAAGGCCAGATATGCATTCAATTATCCCCAAACGATGCATAAGGAAGTCCAATGCACGGCGCAATTTGTTCATCGTCGTGAGCTTTGTCTTTTTTCATATTGTTGCAGAATAGCGAAGAAGTTATTATAAATTGAGGTGAAATTCCCAATAGTGTTTTATTACAAAACCTTCAAAATTTTTGAAAAAAAGCAACTGAAACAAATGGAAAAATAATGTTTGCATAATCAGTAGGATATACTGAAGCAGCTGACCCCATCTGACTTAAGGAATTGCAGAACGAAGCGGTCAAGGAGATGCGGAACGAACGGTATCACTGAGTAGACACGCTCGATTGAGTTGTCCTGAAAATTTGGATAGCTTTAAAAAAATGTGCCTTTTTAACTCCACTAGCAAACTCTATAAAGCCGAAAGTTTACATGCTAATCTATACCATAGGAATCCGGATAGTCTTGCTATAATTCGATGAGCATTATATTTTTCCCGCCGAATCCGAAGTCTTCCCATCAAGCTGATAGAAATTTTGCTGCGAATTTGAGATAATTCTTGCTTAAAGTTTTTCTAAGAGAGATCACTTCTTCGCTCCATCTGATTGTTGACTGATTGACATATGCGGCGGTGGCTTCAATCACTAATAGTTAACGTAAGTCACAACTTCGGATTTCCTCCATCACCTAATACATGCTCATTTACTTGGATAGCTGAAAGATTCGTCTTCACAAGTGTTGCAAATATCGGAGAAAATTCTATTTTCTCCATTATCGCGCGTGACGATGTGCCGATTCGAGCATGGGATCTGCTTTCTAAAACACTTGCAAGTGCGAATACGGCTGCCTCATTTTGCTTAAAAAATTTTTTTCTGTGGTCATAAACTTGTTGGTTATCCTAAAAAACCCTGGAATCCTCGCAGGCTCCACTTCAGAGCTTTTTTCGTCAATCTGGAATCTGTTCTTCTTATAACAACTCAAAAGTCTGACTTTCTATAAAATTCGGCATACATAGTTGATATTGGTACTTATATGATATTGTAAGGTTAAAGTTGGTCGGAGATCTTTACGAAGAGAGAACGATGTGATGCTCGACGAGTCCCTAGAGCGAGCAGAAAACCCACTGGGCAGCTCTTGCACACGACACGGAGAAATGGAAGATTTACTGGCGCCCGCTCGATTCACTCATCAACATAACTAAAGGTGATACAGGTGATGATCTTATAAACTGATCTTCTTAAGCTGATGAGAGGTTGATATAGGTCTTCGTTGTCGTTGTTTCTGTTGGTGTGGTTTGTCGATGGCTGAAGTCTCGGCGATTTCGCCTTCCTCAGAGCCGTGATGTTACGAGTGTTCTTCTTTTTATACGGCGGGTTCGACCATGTTCCATTATCAATGTGTAATAAGTGACCTATGTTTCGAAGATGGGACAAACTTCGAAGATTTGAGCTCCGCACTCCGATGTGATGATGATGATTAGATGTGCTTTGTGGCTGTTATACTTCAGAACACATCGTTCAAACGCTCTGTGAGTAGTGAACGTTATCCTTCATGTTGTTGAAGTATTAGCCCACGACTGCACTACGTAACAGAACGTTGAGAAGACTGCTGAGTGCAATAGATGGAAGCGGATTTTTGGGTTCGTTAGTGCGCCGGTGGCTTTCATGAAAAGCTCCAATGCATCCCATGCTGTTGTCTTCGTTCTATTCAATTTCACCCTTCATGTTTTTCCCCACGTTTACTGAGCGCCCAAGGCACATGTGCGAAGTGATCTCCGTAATCAATTCGATTATTTCGATTGTTAACCATCCTACCATGGGTTTCTCAAGAGCTATGCCTTCCAGATTAGGCGTAGCCCGAAATTTTCTTTTCTTGCATCGATGATCTCATTGATCACCATCTCTAGTTTATTGGTACTTCTTGAAAATGTAACAAAATCATCAGCAAAGCTGAGATTTCATAATGGTTTTCTATCAATAGATATGCCTCTCTTGTCTCAATTGAATGTCTTTATTCTCTACCGCAATGCGGTAATAAACTGCTTTGTAGATACAATGTCGCTCTGCCAAATACCCGTTTTTATGGGTACCACAAAAGGTCGGTGGAAGAGGTATATTTTGGTAGCGCAACTCATATACTGGTATATGCAGTAAAAAAAAAAGTGTAGAAAAAAGTGTTTGCTGAATTGGTTACGCTACATCAATTTTTATTGACATGAGGGAGAGAACAATCTTCCTGAAGAGCTAGTAAAGTGCACTGAACAAGCATATCGGACGATAACCACAAGGATCCCTTCGGGCATATTCCTTGAATAAGGTAACCTTGCGCAATGTCTCCCATCGGTCTGGGATCTTTCGCTTTTGAAGGTAACATGATATGTACTTTGCAAAAACTATATTAAATTTATGCCTCCCACCTCGAATAAAGCGAGCTGTAATATTACTTGGCGATGATGCTGTGCCTTTTCTTCACGCTTTCTATCGCAACTCAACCTCGGAGAAAAGAATCCTAAGCGAATTTTTTCCAGCAGGAATTCTTGCGCCCCAGAACAAGCATTATGGAAAGAAAATAGTTGCTATAGCTCTTTTCTGGCATAAATTCCACGTAGTGGCGAAATTTTTGCTGAAAGTGCGACATTTTGCTCGAATAAATGCCACTATTGGAATAGATTGTGCTTGATCTGATTCTAAGAGTATTCTCTGCTTGCAGCGGCGGATATCGCTTTGCCAAGGTTTTTGCAACTGATATTTATTGCTAGCCGTGCGTTGCAGTAGGGTCTATCTTCAGTTACCTTTTCTTCTCGAGCAACTTCTTAGTGGTAATGGAAATGCGATCTGGTCTACTTGCTTGAGGAAGTGGCGCAAATTTAGCACAGTTTCTAAGTGCCCCGACAAGCAGCTCGCAGAGTTCGGTTGGGCTCTTGTTTAATATGTTAGTCAGGCGCCAATAGTACTTTGTTCAGAGGGCTACCGTCATTATACCGTCTGACTTCTTTTTCTTAATGGATAATATGGATTCTTTTCAAGCTTACGGGTGAAGCTAGCCTTCGCGCAAAGAACGCAGTGATCGGATCCGGTAGAGAATGATGGAACTACGGATGTGTTAAGGGTAACCATCTTCTGCTTGTCAGAATATGATCGATTTTTCATGAGTCGTGTCATTAGGAGACTGTCATCTCCAGTGGTTACTTTCTCTCCTCCGGAAAAAAGAGTCTTCATAGAAGAGACGAACAGCAAAAAGAAATCCTGCATGTTCGCTCTTTTCGGCCCTTCCTATTCCAAAGTTAAGTTCTTCGACAAAAAATTTGTGATACGATTTGTCATTACGAATATCTATCTCCAATTGATAGTAGAACTCACGTAATTCGTACTCATCAGCTGTATTGGCCGGTGACTAGCAACTGATGATATTGATGTTGTTAGGGCACATTGGTTGAGGAAGAGGGATGACAAAGCGAGAAGAAATAACCACGTACAAATTTACAAGATTGGTCCGACGGGTGGACGACAAAGCCCACCTCACAAACATTTTGTGACGGGACTTTTTTCCGTGAATGACAAAGGTAGCGGTGTTTAGCTGGCGTCTGTTAGTCATCCTAGTTTTTTTTTCCTATAAGGTGATAACTTGGAATTTGACGAAATTTTCAGCTTTAAGAAGAGCTTGAAGATCTGCGGCCGAGAAGGATTTTCAGGTATTTTTTATACCACCTGATTTTCACATCTACTGTGTGGATCTCACCCTCTACTCTTTTCCTCACATCTGTCACACATGAAGGCCTTTCAACAGTTACGTGTTGTTTCGGCAGCTGGTTGAGAATTTACCTTTTATCTTGAATTTCGTTAGAATTGTGGTCGAGTCGATTCTTTTTGGAGTCCTGAGATAGTCGAGCTATGGCGTTCCCACTTTCATCACAGGGAGTGAGTTGTTCACAGCATAAGTCCGGCACCAATTTCACGACCCTGGAAAGATGAGAGGTTTCGTGAACCCGGAGCTGGATCGGAGTAGCATCGTGCTCGTGAATTTTTTTGCATCATACGTGCAGCATAAGAAACGGTATCATAGCGTGTCGTTGGAGTGTTCGTAAATTCGGGCTCCAGTGAAAGCGCTCAATCTGAGGTTTCGTTGCCTCTTGTCTGTCAGCTCACTGCGTGAGGTCATGGAGTCCAACATCCAGTGTGGTTGGTACTGAAAACAATCCCATTGCTAGTTGGGCATTTTGTTATTCCCTGTTCTTCTAACGTAACGTTGCCAGCGCATCCTCATGCCCTCACAACGGTTTCCTAACGATTACAGTTTTGGTGCCCAGGTCAAGGCAGGAAGTATTCCACAGTAGAAAAAATGGACCATGGCAGTGTTCTATGTCTTGTTTCTTTTCCTTCGAAGCCTTTATAAGTTTCTTGAAGGATTCGTTTTCATTTTGATCAGTTTTACAGCTAAGTGGTCCAGTATGTTCTCATCGCAAATATACATAACTGAAGCGTTCGTAGATAATCTTTATATTGAACGTGAAGGGAGTAGCAAAAACGAATCAGTTCCTACCAGTATGACTTTCTTTCACAGACGATGGCGAAGTGCTCTCGACTTTGACCGCTATGTTATCCCAGTACAGTTTTTCGTGATATTCCGTATTATGGTTGTTCGTAATTCTTGCGAGTTCGTATCCTTTACCGAACTCATCTCTTTACGTCAATAATAATCTCATCTGAGACTGGTGAAATGATGGTTGTGAATATCTTAAATTTTGCTTTCTGCCTGCTGTTTTTCATAGAAGCTTACTACTTAAAATATAATCACAAAGACGATGAGCAAAATTCTAAATTTCAGGTGGGTTTCGTACCTGCTATAGCCGCTTTCAGAGGCTCACGTGTTATCCAATACACCAACCGAAACCCTTAGTTTCTCCCTCTTAGCCATGTTTTTACTTCATCTGTGCTATCAGCAAACACCCGTCAACGGAGGTGGTAAAATGAAGAATCGAACTACTATGAAAGTTTGTTTGTTAACAACGGTATATCCTCGAAGACAGGAGAAAGATGTGAATAATTCCCAATCCATGAACGTTTCGAGATTTTCCATTCCGAGGTTCAGAGCTTGGAACGATAATGACAGAATACTTTTTAAGCAAATTTATGTCTTAAAACTAAGAAACAAGTAAATAAATTTAAATAAACAACTTGAGAGCTTGCCTTGAGAAATTTAATCTGCTTCTTTATATCGCTTGAGTGAGCAATTTGCATAAATTTGAACACATAGTCGATCTTTTCTGAAGGCAGCAACATGTTCATCAACCAGCAAAACGTAGAAAGGCTGGAAATCGTCCAATATATATATTTTCAAAAAATGAAAGCGGTTTTTCAAACCGAAGGAAACTAAAAGTTATAGACCATACATTCAGCGCACGGCAACGAGTACTGGAAAATACAAAAATTAAAGCCGCATACCTTGTGATAATGACAAGAAGCAGATACCAGCACCAAAGGAATGCGAACACTTTCTCATTGATGATGTTAATGAGAAGAGCGCATTGCACAGTGTACCTAAATCGATTAAACAGTATATTCACTTAATCTCTCGGCGTTGATCAATCCTTGAGGGATGCGCTATGCATTCGACTTCATTAAGCATCGTTTAAAGATGATTGTATGCATATTTGGCCTTTACAATAACTCACGGTGCCTACCGATGTATCGAGCTAGTGCTAGCCAGTCCTCTCAGACAACTCTGGTACCAATTTCCCGACTTCGAAGAAATGGAAGGCTTGGTGGGGCATGGACGTGGGGATCGATCCACGTGTGTGTTTCAGGACGCCTCCGATCACTGCGCCATACGCGCCCTTTGCGTATATTTGTTAGAAAAGAAAATTACAAAAGGTTAATGTAACGTCCTGTACAATATTCTTTTTTCTCACTTGTAAATTCGTGATTATAATTCATGTTATTTGGTCTTCATGAAACATTCGATCACTTAATGGCGAACTGCTTCAAATTGCTTTGAGCGACAGCTAACCCTGACAATCTACCACACACGAATGCATAGATGTAAAAACATACATACATAAACATATGTACATACACTTGCAATGTACATATGGATTCTTCGATATACTTCTTAAAGGTTTTCTACCGGCAGTCTGCACCTGTCATGAAAAGTAGGAACAGTGTGCAGTTAGTAATTAAGAAGTAAACTGTTTTACAACGGCGATAAAACGAGGCTCGTTTAGAAAATGCGATCAACGACGAACGATTCACTTTTCTTCAAACTTAAGATAACGCCGATTTAACCGGAATAACACGCCAGCTGTTCAGTTCTGCAAAGACAATTAACATTTGCTCAACTGTACAAGGAAATATTTGGATATTTTAGGACTTTGCCCTAATAACTTCGTGAGAGAAAAGTGCCATTGCTTTGTTAAGCTAATGAGCAATGGAAGACAATGTTAGCTTTTTTATTTACTGCCTATTACAGTTTTTTACGGAATGGTGTTATTTGTGACCCAACAACAATGATGCCAAGATGCTTGCAAAACTCCGAGCCGCAGGTGTCTGCAGTGGGTCAAGAACGCATTATCACCCTTTCTGGAGTTTAAACAGCTCACCACCACACCTTGCGGGTCCTTCGTTTCGCCTTTGTCTCAGTTAGTTTTCTATCTACAGAAGCCATCAACAATCATCCGTCAATGGGATTGGCATGAGAATCTCAAATCGGCAATCAACCCAGTTAAACGGAGGGTTTAGTCGAAATCACAGTGGAAACTTTTTTATGGGAAGACATTTCATTAAAGTGTTAGATGGCACACGTTCATTGTGAGATCGATGATGTAATAATTGGAAAGCAAATATGTTATGATTCGCTAATGTGTGAAGAGTTAAATAATTCAAGAGATATTAGAAGTGTGAATGACGTGATAGTGATAGAGAAACAAGTGAAGTAGAACAGATGCAAGTGAACCCTATAAGAACAGGGACGTAAGGAAACACAAACTGTCGCCTAGATTGCCAAAGTAGGTGCTCCAATATCAGCATTACAGCGCAACGATCTCATGAACAACTCTTAGCAAAACTATCTCTGATAAATAAGTGTTAGAAGCTGCCTTTGAATGTGATGCCGCAGCACAACGCCAAAGTACTAGTTTCTTCACACATCAAGGAACAAAATGCAAAACGTTCCAAGCCCTTGGCTTTCGTAACTCAAGAAACCAAGTCGTCGACCACGAAAGAATAGAAGACTTTGTTGATTCAGAGTACGCCAAAGAAGCAGCGAACAAAACAGTGTAATTGGCAGAGCATCTCTAACCATTGTGCCACACACACAATGCGAAATTACAATCGGTAGTTTTATCAGCGCTCTTCACAGAAAAACAAGTTCTTTCCTGTGTGATTTAGCCAAGCTGCTTTTACAGCTATAAGCAAAAATTGATTTGTTCTTAAAGGAAACGAGGGGTTCATCCACAACCACAAACACCAATTATTACTCATTCTTATATGCCCAGATTATTTACGTGTTCGATGTCTGTGGCCGAATGCGAGGATTGAAGCGGGGAGAACCACAAATAATCCATCAAACTAAGAGTTGCTCACTCCATAAAGGATAAAAAGGCCAAAGCTCTCGGCATTGATCACAATCCCTGAGGGATGCGCCATGCATTCAACTCCATTAAGCATCGATTGGAGGTGATTGAATGCGTGTCTGGCCTTTACAATGGCTTGCGGTGGTCTACCGATGTATCGAGCTAGTGCTGCTATCCTCCCAGAGACAAGTCTGGTGCCAATTTGTCGACCGCGGAAGGATGGAGAGCTTGGCGGGTCATGGGTGCGAGGATCGATTCTACGTGTGTGTTGCAGGGCGCCTCCAACCACTGCGCCACACGCATCCTTCAGAAACACTCAACACTCATACAGCCTCCCCATACTTCAAAAAAAAAATTCAAGATTGGAGTGTTTGCATGTCGAGTACGTGTATCTGACCAATCATCCATCAAATAGTTCAAAACCAAAGAACACGTACAGCGAAAAATGTCAAAAGCTCATGTGTAAACGATTACCTGTTCAGATTTGCTAAGTACCGCACTTCGAAGTCACAAAGAGTGACACGCGGAAAGTGCCCGGATTCTGTCCATGGCTTACCATTCATCAGATCTTGTAGCACCTACAAGTTTTTGTAGTTTTTTTTTCCTCTATATGCGGCCTTCTATGACAATGAATCGATGACCTGAAATCCAAAAAAGAGATACTCGTCGGACTTGAGGCACGCGTTGAGGATCACGAACTGGACGACAATATTCATCATGTAGAGGAGTTTTGTCAACAGATAGAGCGTAGAAATGTAGTGACCAGATAAAAATCTGAAAGAAGTAGCGGGATGGGAAGTAGGGATCATTTCGAAAAACTCTTTTAATTGCCTCTTGCATTTGAATTTGGCAATGAAGCTTCGTCGTAAGTCATTATTTGGTGACTGCAAATCGAGATTGTCGACGAAGCATGAAGAAAGCGCTTGAATAGCCTGAAATATAGCCAGTGACGAGTTTCTATGAAACTGAAACGTTGCTCCAGATTAGCTCACTTTCTAAAGAGCTTTGCCAGTTTGCATTCTCTGAAATACAATTGGTTGCTCTCCTACCAAATTTTAACCTTCCTCATCGAACTTTGGTTAGCACAGCAGCGGTTATTGAGATAAACCAATCAGGTGTAATGCAACGAACTCATGCTACCCAAAGTTCGGTGGTGCCAATTTGCCGAACCTACAAGGATACAAGGCTTAGTTACAAAGGGTGCGACATTTATGTTTTTGCAAAGGAGCTCTATTATTACGTAACGCACTCTGCCAGTTACATATATAATCAAAGTTTTCTTCTAGCATATATCGAAATTGGGCAATAAAACAAAACAGAGGTAGGATCTAAAACAGATCACAACTGTGTAAATAAGAGCGACATGCAACCAAAATAAAAGTAGTCATCTTTTTTTTTAGATCGCGTTTTGATAAGCATAATGAAACCATTCGCTAATGCTTTGTGTGCACAATACGGATTCATCGAGTATTAGCGGAGTTAGCACCAACTGAGAAACGCGGTCTCCCCGATTTTACATGAATGATTGCCGTTGATGAGTTATGGATCCGCTCGGGATTATGAAATAAATCCCTGCTTGCTTCTTCCTGTTTTATATTGGAGCTTCTCTACCTCACAAAAGTAGCGATTGGTGCAAGGTTGACACACAGTACATTTTTGAGGTATAGCATTAACACCTTATTTACAAGGACCGTTAGCACAAGCATTACGAGCAGGTGAAAAATCCAACGTGCTTCTCAGCGCAGCGACCTCAGTGGACCCTCACGGCCTCTGCCTAGGAGAGAAGATGTTAACCTGCGTTCGAAATCACTGAAATTCAAGTGGAAAAAGACTCCTCGTATTCAGAATGCCGAACTGACGTAGAGTATTGTATTTAAAAGACATATGGATGCTTCTGCTTATTCATTTGCGCATGAACGAAATGTATATTACATATCGATCCATTTAGAAGTTTGCAATCAGGCCATAGGGAATGTATGACATATCGTTTGGATGCTCTCATCAAATAAGCAAGTCTGTAGAAAGCAGAATGAGTTTAGAGGTTTGCTAAAGCCATAGGGTTAGCCTAAATTTCTCAAATCCACAGGGTTCCTGGAGACGACCAGTACTTGCGTTTTACCTGTGCTAGCACCTGAATCACTGTAGATAGGATGAAGGATAACGCTCTCGGCGTTGATCAATCCCTGAGGGATGCGCCATGCATTCGACTTCATTAAGTATCGTTGGAGGTGACTGAATGCATATCTGGCCTTTACAATGACTCGCGGTTGCCTGACGATGTATCAAGCCACTGCTGCTATCCTCCCAGACGAGTCTGGTACCAATTTGCCGACCCCAGAGGGATGGAAGGCTTGGTGGGCCATGGGCGCAGGAATCGATTCCAAGTGCGTGTAGCACTGGCGCCTCCAACCATTGCGCCACACACGCCCCGCGCCACTGTACTATCTAGTAATGCAGACAACGACTGAGCAAAAACATCAGGCTGGACGAAGCTGGAAATCACAACCCAAATATTGTAATTACATTGAAAAAAACCATCATTCGAAGTTTAGGTAGAAAAATATAGGAGTGGCAAGAGTTACAGTCTTCGTCAACAGAGAACAGATGTCAACCAACTAATTCCGACCCAGACCGTTTTCGTCGCCTGAGCTTCAGCGTCAAAGTGTTACGAATAGGAAACAAAAGTTTCCTATGTAAACTTATACATGTTGTGTAGAAAAGGTCATTCATTCCGGAAAAATACTATTGGCTATTTCAAAGCTTTCAAAGCAAGAGTTGGCAACGGGGTGAAATCCAAGCAACGTGGCATCGGGACATGCAGATTAGAAAAGAATGAGCAAGCTGATGAGCTCTCCGACTTACGATGACAGTCAACATCGTTCATGACAATTGCCAATTTCAGAACCTTTCGTCTCAGCCGTGGATGCAGAGATTTCTAAATAGAGAGAAACACAACGTTGATAGTAAATTGATGATCTGCATAGCTGCCACCGAAATGCTCTCAAATTTTTACTTGGAATAGGACAATTGACTTCTCCGCACAAGATTCTTTTTTTGCACAAAGGTGGGAAATTGGCGAAACTCAGAAAACGATATTCTGAGACCATAGCAAGTTGGGATTTGTTCACATAATTAGACAGTTTATGAGAAAGTGCCACTGCCGGAAATGGTGAGTAGTACAACCAAATTAAACAACACCTTCAACCCAAACTGAAGATTTTGCATAACATGTTATCCGGAAGTTTTGCATTGCTTCAGTTTATTACTTTCTATTTTTGAACTTGTAAAAATCGCCAGAGAAGCGAAGAAGGAAATTCTTCAAAAAAAAGCTTTGGTGCTAGATGAAGCTACAGAGGCTGGAAATAACATCAGAAAAGCAATGGAGCAAGTAACCAACAGCCTCGACTTCAAAGTTGTTGATATCAGCGTTCACCTCTCGATATCAAAGCAAGAAAAATAGATGTGGTCTCTTAACAATTAAACCATCTAAATTATGACAAGCCATATCGCCGTTGGAAAAAAATTGTTCACCACTACCTGCACCAAATAGGATTGTACCAAAATATTTGAGGAAGCTAGCGCCTTTCAACAGACTTGCCTAGAAAGGTGACTTGCCAATGCACAGGATTTCAGAGCAACGCAAAATCTTTTGCTATACTGCAATGCTACGCAAAAGAAAGAGCTAAGCGACATGGTTAACTGCAGCAAAAAAAAAAATCTGACAGTGGCACGGTATCAGTTCAGCGACTCCCAACTTATGTAATACTTAAAAAGAGGTGATATATCATTGGATGAAGTACAGTCATGTGAGCAAGCAAGAATTTCGGATGCGTTTGATCACATTCGCATAACAGAACTCATTGAAACATCGCCAGAATATAACCGCTTTAAAGAATTAAAAAATCTGGTGATTCCCTTCAGATAGAAGCAGTAATGAAAGCTATGGAAAGATTAGTGTATAAAAATTCTCCGTACACGACGCACCACTTTCACACCAGAACTGAAAATTCATGAAAAACATTGTTGAGATTTAAGGCTCCAAGGAAAGGGTTCGACAAGCAACACGATGTGTACTCCATCTGTAATCGAAAGCATAGGAATGAAAGTCGAAAACCGGCAGCTCCACCACTGTGTTTTGGTGAAAACATCTTTCTTATTAAGCTGGAGGAACAAAAGGCGGCCATCTTCGTAAGCGGTTGCTCAAACGCTGGTTTTCGATCCATTCTCACGAAGAATATCTCCATGAAAAACGGATTTGTTTACAATGTACCATTTGTGCTCAATAGATTGAATATTTTTAAACGCTCTACGTGTGGTATCTGAGTCGCAAAGTCAATATGATGAAGGAGCCTTAAGGCTGGGTAGGTGAATGAAAGTGGCACGCAAAAACATCGAAGATGCAGTGAAGAAGAGATGGAATGAACGACTGCGAGTCCACCTTTATTGCACTCCGATTATTCTTGTCTTAAACTTTACACCGAAAACCTAGTCCTAACACTTGGACGCACAACGGGATAAAAGATTGCTAAATAATATAAGAGCTAAAATGTATATACTAAGACCAACATATAACTGAAGAAAAAATCTCAAGTTCAGAACTGTGCAGACGTTCAAAGGCCAGAAATATGCCGCATGTGCCAAGGTAGATGAGAAAAAGCACTAAAGAACGCAATATGCGTCTTCACACAGCAGCTGGAGATTAGCCGTTCGTATTTAAGGCCCCTAAAAATGTCAAGCACATTTAAGAAAAACTACTGTTCTCGATGGTTCGATTTTTTTAAACCAACTTTCTATACGAAAAATGTGACGTTCCACGAGTTCTTGAAGCAACCTGGAAACACTGGGCTAATCGTACAGGCGATAGGAATAAATGGAGAACTTATGGACTTACTGGCACTTTTTCGCGACACTCAAAGTTGATCGAAGCACAGACGGAAAGTAATAATGCTGTTAAAGGTCTTATTATTAATAAAAATATTGCCTTTTGACGCTCCATGGGGTCGACAACAGCCTGAGTGTCGCAAGCTGCGTTGATGAGGTGTTGGATATTGAGACCTGAAATGATGAAGGGCTAATCGAGTAATTCGCAAATTTGGAAAACTTCTGCAGAGAAATAAAAAAAAACGGAAAAAGAGCAATGTATTTAAGCAATGGAAGTTTCTTCAGTCGTGAATTCAGATTTCAAGACAGGGTGGAAAGACCGATCACAAGATTTGTTGCCCTGGCAAGAACCGCTATTATTCTAAACAAGCACTAGCCGTAATTTCGCCAATATCCTTTTATTCATAAAAACTGGCAACTATCACTGGCAAGAGATTGGAAATCCACTTGCATGTGTACCTAGGGATTGCAGGAGAAACCTTTTTTCTAGGCTTCAAAATGCAATGTGCAGTGAAGATTCACTTTTAAAATAAAATCCTACAAGATGCGATCGAGGCCGACGTTTTCGTCCAGAACTCCAGATCAGGTGGTATTTATGCCGGGAATCACATCAAGAGAAAAAATTTGCTACCTAGCTAACAAATGTAACAATTGGGGAACACCGCGCTTGTTCTCACACGATTCAAAAATAAGGCCTAACAAGAAATAAAGTTCTCTGCATAAGGTAAGAATAAGAAGGACATATATCACGCTTTAACTGAGTTTTCCGATTTATATTTTCTAGAATATAAAATTGAAAACAGTGCTTTAAAGGGCAAAGACCAATCGATAAGTTTTTGATAGATTATTTTTATTGATTTAGCATTTTACAAAGCTTGCTCGTTACGAGATCTTGTGAGATTTTAAACCTGTCAAACACTACGAAATATTGGATTTATTAATAAGGTCCTGATCCTGCGAAAAGATCTGCTGGGTAACAAAATTGTCTTCTTCGTATGCCGCAAGCATCTTCCTTTTCATAAGTTGAATTCACTGTCCTGTAATCGCCATCCACGAAGGTAGTCGTATCCTTCTACGTGTGAGGTCTCGAAGTGAAGATTTCCATTTTTCTTTCCAATATGGGGAATGCTAATTCACGTAATTTTATACAGCATTGTCGGGTTGCCAAGTCATCACCGAACACAGTCGTCAGCCCATCTGAATCGGTGGAAAATCCGGTTCCTATAGGAGTACAGCGAATCCCACTGTTAATGAAGGGCTCGACGTAACCAAGAAGTCCCTATTGCGCTAAATAAAATGTCTAGCACTTTTTCAAAATCGCTAGGCAAAACATTAGCAGTTTAGACAAACCGGATTGCCATGAAAGCAGTCGCCAAAAAATACACGGCATTGAGAACATGAGTGCTTCAGCAATAAGAATGAACGGCACCCATTGATAGTATCCGATTTGCTTCTCTGCAATAAACGACGCAATCACTTGTGCCAACGGCTATGCAACTAAAACAGTACAACATCAAACCTTCTCTGGTAGTATGATCGTCTGGGATGTTTTCGTACATGGGAACCCAGTAGGTGTTTTGAATCCAGCAATAGCTCTCGATGTACTCTTCCATACTCTCACGGGAATGCGGATTCACCCAACACTCGATCGGCGTTCCACCATACTGTGGGCAGATCACACATGAGTTTTTCTTCGGCGCCAGACAAGTAACAGAAAGACTTTTTTTGCTAGAATTTGTTTCCTCTTTTTCTTTCCTTAATGATAATGTTTAATAATTCGTGCATTTTTTTAAGTGAGGAAAACCTGTACCGTTTAATAATTGTGTGAACCAGTTTCGTGTGTACATTTTGGCGTAAGCCACGCATTGGCTTGTACTAACGCCGTGGAATTAATTTGAATGGTACTTAAAATAGATTACGAGAAAATATTGGACCATAAAGTTAAGATTTATGTCTTCACAAACAAGTCCATTACCAATTTGGAATCCTCAGAGGGATGGGGTCTTAGCAGAGGGCGTGTGATCGAACCAACGACCATGTTTATTTCAGGACAATCCCGACCAGTAAGCTACACGAGTCTGACACATTAACGCAAATGCTTGACAAAGCAGAAAATAACGTAATAGTTTTTGATATATTAATTGTTTTTTAATTATGAAATCGAAGAAAAATACCCGATAGCCACCGAAGGTAATAAATATTGTACCAACCACCATGCTGAAATTTGTGTGTTCAAAAACGTCACATGACAATGATTGCAAATGGATAATAGGCAGGAAAAAGCTTTCGTTGTAATAAAATTCGGGCTTTTCTAAACTTTTCATCCCTCCGGAATGAGGAAATTGGTACCGGACTTATCTGTGAAAAAAGCCACTCTCTTGATTTCAATTGGGAACGCTCCAACCCGTCTATCTCAGGACTCCTGGGAGAATTGCTCGAACATCATTCTACGACATTCAAAATGAAACGAAAATCTTCAAGCAGCAACCGAAGCCACACGTAAAAGTTGGAGGTTTTTCGTGGGCAATGGATGCGCGGAAACGGATCGAATATGAAAAGTACCGTGATCGGCAGAAGTGAAGTCGGTTCATATAAAATAAAATAAAAAAAAAGCGCGATTACTTATTTGGCACGAAGTTGCGACTACTACGATCACCGGAGACGTATCATTAGTCAAGTTAGCATTAACAAATGCAAGCGCATTTTTACAAACATTCTTTATTGTCTGGTGGACAACAAGTATTCCAGGTGGCAAGCTTTTATTTTCTGAATGTTACTTTTATGAAGGAAAAAATGGTACGTGAAGAAGGCCATTCAAACGTCGTACCACAGAACATTTCTTGAAATGAATGCTGTTCATTTTCATTCTATCCTTAGCTTCATGAATAGATGAAGAATTGTGTTGCAGTAGAACATTCGACACGAGTAAACGAGTTCTTGTTGTTCAATAGCAGAAGGTGTTACCATTCTCATATTCAGTGCAAACGTGTCATCAGAGGTGTATAGAAGCTGGAAACCGGATTCTTCCTAAGCTAATTCTAGAATATCGTGATTTTTTCTACCACTGAATTCACCCCGTGCACAGCTTCGATAACTTATTGGTTTTTTCTTGTGAGCTGTAGATCATGCTTAAATAAAGGCTAATTTGTTTCTATTTTTTATTCATATCACATTAATTTAGTTATTTCTGCCACTCATTTTTAGTCCGAGTTTGGACGATACTGTGCAAACGTAAATCAAGAAATTGCGCCCATCGTTTTACGTACAACACGAGTTACAGTACTGCCGATTAGGTGTCAGGAAGTATACCTGTTTGGCGCTGATGACGACGCATGCGATGCTGAGCATGATCGGCGTGTAGTAATAGTTGAGTCGGTCAACAACGTCGTCGTCGCCGCGGAGCGATAGCGCGTTGATGAAGGAGCGCGCGAGGGTCGCTTGGAAGAACATGTTGTTCCTCGCTGCACCCACCACTCCACCGCTGAAAATACCGGCAAGATGTTGTATATCTTCCATCAAAGTGCCCTTATAAGAAAGTCATTGAAAGCCAATCGCATCCTCTGCATGAAGATATGTTGTCTACGGTAACGAAATCCTGCTGCTGTACAGAAATAGTTTCCTTTCTATTAAAATCATTGAGAAGCTTTTTCAACGTTACCTGAAGTCTCGCTGGATTTTCATTCTCTTCTTCGATCATTTATTTTTTTCTATAAAGCATTTTGTAGCTTACTTGGGCACTTGGATAGTTGGATACCAATCTTTACAAGTTGTGCGGACGCCAACACAATCTCTATTTTTCTTTTTTTTTTTGGAGACTTGCCAGTTGTGCCATTGTGTTTCCCTGGGATCCCGAGATCAGCCTGGTCAAT
>MQTX01000184.1:101357-126186 GCA_009735665.1 Angiostrongylus cantonensis | reverse complement strand
TGTGTGTGTGTGTGTGTGTGTGTGTGTGTGTGTGTGTGTGTGTGTGTGTGTGTGTGTGTGTGTGTGTGTGTGTGTGTGTGTGTGTGTGTGTGTGTGTGTGTTGCAGAACATCTTTAAACACCGTCCTGAACGATAAGTTGGGAGTGCTACCGACGCATCAGGTAGGTTTTTCTTTCATTCCAGGCAACTCTGGTACTAATTCTGCGACTCCTAAGGGATAGAGGGCACGATAGACCTGGGAGTGGGATCGGACAAATAGACAAGAATCCAAATGAACGACTTCAAGGCGACGGTGGCCAACGGCTTCAAATACTGAATTTTGCCTAAGTGATCAAACATCAACGAGACAGCGTAGGTTTGTAACCTACAGTTGTGCCGAAGGCGTTTGAAGTACCTAAATGAATGAATAACTGGATGATTGTCGATAAAATTCTTGAAAATGGAAATGTAAGTCACCCTAATAATATTTCAAAGGTATCATAATAGAAATGCACTTAAGGAGAAAGAAAAAGATACATTTTCTGTTACTGCAATTACGCACTTTGAAAGCGAAATAAAAAAAACCGTGTGCAAATAAATAAAGGACAGTTCTAAAAGCTAAAAATGATTAAACGCAAGTATGCGTATATTTGCAAAATCTAGCTGAAAGGCAGTCCCCGGAAAGGGTAATAGCGCGTTCGTTCCCCACCCCAGACACCTCTCAGTATCATCAGTAAATCAGTCAGTATCATTATCAGTATCATCAGTATCTCAGTAAATATCTCAGTATCATTGTAGTTGAATCACTCGTAATGCCCTGCTGTGTAAAACTGTAATAAGCAGTAAATAAAAAGTTAACATTAAAAATGTTTACTCCAGTGTAATGATTTTCCCTGCTGTGGCATAACGAAAAGGTTCTCGCTTTCTCGCATTCGATCCTGAACGATGTTGAAAACCCGGAAAATTTTCTCTCGTCCAGAAGTACCATTGGATGATTGACTGATTCATCAATATAATATTGCTTTTCTCAAGATTTTGACACATACGATATCATAAGCGCCAATTTCAAGGGTTTTCTTCCCAAATGCTTTCCTTTAAATACGAGCGTTTCTTGAGAGAACTTTGAATTAACTATGCGCTAAAATTAAAGAAGTCGGCTTGATTTGTTTCAAACTTAAGTTTATGGTTGGAATCTATCTATTTCTACCAATTTCTCTTTTAAAGATAAACTTTGATTAAACCTTGAAATGAATGACTAACATTATGTTGTACTGATGAGTTCATATTAGTTCGGTTGTTACAGAAAACTGCTTGTTGCGGGTCTGCGTCTTTCGCCTTTTTCAGAGCCACAGTGAATAGGACCTTTCCAAGAGTCACCTCTTCCCTTGTAGGACCTCGTCGTTGCTCCGAATCGAATCCACTGGGGTGAGGCGCCGCTCGATTTGCAAACACGAAATGCATATTTCTTTACTCTGTTGGCACAGAATAGTGGTGTACAGAATATTTATACCGCATGCAACCAACTCTTAAAGCAGCGGTTTGATTTTTGATGGTTTTCACGAGCTGTATCTGTTAAAAGTCTTAAAGAAAAAGTTTGTTGGTTAGCAAGAGACGAGTACGGTGACTGAGAAAGGGTTTCATAGCTCATAGCTCAACCTGTGCAGCTGCACTTGAGCTACTTGTGATCGAGCATTGTGTTGAAAGAGGATAGTGCTGTGAACTGTTGCGAATGGTACAAATGCTAATGGAAACTTTATGGTTTTTTGCAATTCTAAAAGCTAATTTTCTTATTATACCATGACGAAGTTCTAATTTTCTAAAGGTAAAAGAAGTGATTTTTTTTTCTTGCTTTTTAGGGTCGTATTTCGAACCCAGGGATTTCGTTCAACAAGAAACGGTGGTGTTCACTAATGTAATTATGGTGTTTGTAGATTCCACAATTGGTTTGGAGAGCTTAAAAATCCACACTGACTTCCATTTCTCGAAAGCCTTGGTTTTAAACGAAGTCAAAATCAACGAGCACTTCATAAGAAAAATATAGTTCGTGGTAAGCAAGCAGGTAAGTACAAAGCCCTTAAAAAATTCGTTATGCGATAGAGCAAAGTTTCCTCTACAGGCCTGTGAACACTCAGCTTCCTAACTACTCTGGCGGTCGATTAAATTATCATCAGTTGTTGAAAAACTTCCTTTAAATTTTTTTAATGAATATGTTAATTTAAAACTTTGCACGGCTATTGTAATCTAGTTTATATTCCGTTTTCGCATCGTCGTAGTGAGATCTGATGAAAAAAGTGTGTTCTCACCGAATTGCAAATGCATTAATTGATGAACACAGGCGTACGGGCTAAAATTCGTAATGGAGCACTTGGGTCCAAGACGATGACTGCACGTTAGATGATTAAGAGCCGAGTGAAGACTAATGTCATAGCCTCTTAGATTCCTCCACCAGAATGTGTGACATCGTAAACCCTACGATACGCAAATCCCATAGCTTCAAGTAATAACGAAAACATCGTTCTGTTCACATCCTGTTATACGATACAAAGTGTAGTAGTGGCTATTAAGTTTTTTGGAAGGTAAATGGATTGCTCTATTGTCTCCATAAACAGCATATTTTTCGTGTTTCGTTAACATTTTGCAAAAAACACGACCCACAGAGGAGAACTTCTTATTCCACAGATGCAAAGTGTTTTTGTAGACTAAGGAGAAGATAATGCGTTCGCCGTTAATCAAGCCCATTGGTGCTCGCATGCAATGAACTCCATTCGTAGCATCGCAGAGATGGTTGAAAGCATTTATAGAAATGTGGCTTGCGGGGTCCTACCTGTAAACCAAGTCTCTGTATCTATTGTCTCAGAGGAAAATGAGTTCATTAGCTTGCTCCACCGGCGAGGAAGTGCCGGTGGTTTAGTGGGACTAGGAAACAGAATTGAACCGATGACAATATACGAATTGTTAGCCACCTGTAGCCGCTGTGCTACACGAATCCATGTTTTCTTATGAGATCACTTTATGTTGCGCTCAGTGACAAGATTTCTTTCTACGACGTCTGCGATAGTACTCAAAAGTCCTCAGAAGCGCCATGGGATGGGAGTGTCTTCGATTCACTCCCCATCCAAACATTTGTATACGAGCAAGATCATTTTGCTACTGATCCCCACAAGACTTTAAACGAGTGAGAGCCACAGGCGTCCTTCACATTGGTAAATAAGGATCCTATAAAAAGCAAACACGAAAAATACACTTTTCAACGTCAGCTCTCCAACTATTATAAAGTTGACCAACTGGAAGAAGTACCTGAGATTAACTCAGAGATACGGTAATACAAACTGTTGAGTTCCAATGTTTGCTTGGAATACACTGCATTTTATATTGGTAGATAACTTACACATTGCCAAAATATGCGATGACCAAGAAACAAATACAGTCACCTTTTATATAAAACTCCTCTGGGTGGCATTCTTATTTATTTTGTATTTTTTACAACCTTCTTAGCCAGCTCTGCATGAAAGTCTTGGTTTCTCAAGGCAACCTTTTTAGAATTACTTATTTTTTTTCCCAAACCACATTTTCTGGGAGTCACTAGAGGAAAGTATAACATTGTTGTTTCGCAAAGGTCGAATGCTTTTCTGTAGATATTTCTAGTGGTGTTTCGAATGGTTCATTGCTCTCTTCCTCTTCTTCTTCTTCTCTGTCGAAACACTTTTTGAATAGCACCTCGGGGTTTCTTACAGGAATCAGTTATTTTTAGGCTTGCGTACAGCTTTCCGTGAGATCCGAATCGTTCGTGTGTTGTCTTCAGCCCTATCTCTTCACCGTAATTTCATACTTATTTTGCTCTTAAGCACTTCACAGTGGTGTTCGTGGTTGATTAGATTGAAGAGATTGCTCACTGTACACTGCCGTATAACAACATCGCCAGCAGGTACAATCACTTCCTTTTTCATGACTGTTGCTCTCTCGGACGCTTCTGCTATACCTTTGTTCATCACTCTTATAAACTAAGCATGAGGGGCATATAGGAACACCACTGTTTTACATTTGAAGATACGCCGATGCTTTGCGATATATATTGCATGCAACCCAACACGTCTTATGGTGGTGCGAAAAATCTCTGATGACGGCTTCTTCGTGATTCTCGTGACCCACTGTGATGGGTTTCCAGCCACTTCATTTAGCGTTCACCAATAACTTGGCGGCAAACATCGCTTAGAATTCTGTCACAAACGAAGATGTTCGACTTTGGGATTTATTATTAAATGTTCGTCGGTATCAATGGAATTTGTGTCCATTGTTCCTCGCGTTGAACCTCATGTGCTTTTGGTGAGATGCATAGTAACTTGTTAGCATTAATGGCTTTCTCTAAATTAAAATTTCTTGGTTAGAGGTGTCTTGTCGATATTCTCAATAAGTCAACCATAAAAATTGACGCTGCTGCACCTGATTATGACGTTATTTACATTAGGTCGTTAAGTGATCCGTCCACAGTTTTCTCAAAAAATGGTGTGGTGGTGACATTGTTAGCTCTGGAAAGGGTAATTGCGCTTTCGTTCCCAACGCTGACACCTGCGGCCCGGCGTTTTGCAAATATCTTGGCATCATTTTGGTTGTATCAGACGTAATACTCTGCCAATAAAAACTTGTAATAGGCAGTAAATATAAAGTTAGCACTATGATTCCGACTATAGCATCAGCTTAACTGAGTTCATTGCCGATTCGGGCCATCTAGATCAATTCAGCTGACGGGTGATTGCTGATGGCTCTGATCGATAGAACTAGCTGAGAGAAATGCGAAGCGAACGACCCGCATAGTGTGGTAGTGAGCGCTTGAGACCCGGAAATGGTAATAACGCGTTTGTTCCCCATCGCGGACACCTGCCGTCCGGAGTTTTGCAAATACTTTCAGCCTTCATTTTTTGTTCTTGAATAAATAAGTATTGTTACGTTTAACGTCTATTATTTGCGATCGCTCCGAAGCAGTAAAATCGCTGAGGAAACTGTGTGTTTTTCTTGTAGTTCTCATTTAGTCATCAATTAAAATTTGGATGGCTTAGATTAACTTAACCGCCTGATGAGGCTGTTCATCATTGCTGTCTTAGCAGAAAATCTTTGTCATTGAAAAATCCAGCACGGCTTACCTTAGTTTAATTGGAATCTTTGTTGCAGTTTTCAAGTTAGTTATGTTAAAAAGAATGTGTATAACAAGAAACTTATTGGTAAATGAAGGTGCTCATTGACATTTTAACTAATGGATGTTCCCAGGTCCGACTTTCTATTAACCTCGGCATTGGAACATCCATTAGTAGTTTTCTTGTTCAGCAATCGCGAGATTGTTATACAGCATACATTTACTTCCATAGAAAAACACAATACAATACAACACAACAGTAGCTGACGCTTCGGCAGTATCGTCTTCTTCAGAGCCGCTTTTTTTTACATGACTTCCAATGAGGAAGGTTTGAACAGCTGATTATAGTCGCATATGGTTCTACCATGGTTGAAGCGCCGAAACGTCAGCTACTGTTGTGTTGTATTGTATTGTGTGCTTTTCTATGGAAGTAAATGTATGCTGTATGACAACCTCGCGATTGCTCAACAAGAAAACTACTAATGGATGTTTTATTCCCTTTTACGGGTTCGACAGACGTGCCTTTTCAAAACATTCAGTGGTCTCCTTCTAATGTGTCATAATAAGGTCCATGATGTGGTGTCTCCTAATCCTACGCCGTATTAAATAGGTAAAAACTTAACGATCGACGCCGATTTTAACAAAAGCTCGCCGATTCACCAGCTGTCTTCATTCTTACTCATACATAAAATACTCTAGTTGATTGAATTCACCAAAGTAAGCAACTGATTAACACACAACGAACGATATGGATGTATACATCCATACTTAGCCCCGCGAGTGGCCTATGATTTCTACGGGGCTATTTTACTTGTGGTGGCTTATCTTTCATTAAGTGAAATTCGCCTAGAATCTTTTTACCACAGTTCCTTGGAACCACTTTTCTTTGGAAAGGCTAGACTTTCGATAGCAGAGCAATTTAGAGCACGTTTGCTGGGAAAGGAATTCTTCACACTAAATGATTTGCAAAGAAACTTTTTCGGGACAATTTAATTGACCGCTAATTTCAGTTATAATTAACCACCACTACTTCGCTTCGTAATTCCACATTGAATCAATAAGATAAGTCGTGATTATTGGCAAGTAATTTTCAACTACAAAAAATGCGGTGATATTTCGTCCTTTTCTTTACTGACTTTTCGGTCGGCGAATTTCGCCTTCTTCAGAGCCTCGAAAGGTGAAGTTGAATGCAATCCACCCAGCCAAACACCTCCATAACCAAGACAGGAAAACACTAAACCAACATATGAATCACATTCAACACAGAATGGCTTCTTTGCACATTCATCGCTTTCTATCAGTCTTTCAATGAATAGTTTACACGGAGTCTAACGGCACGGAGTTCACTTGGAAGCGTAATGTGCCTCTCAAGTTAAAATACATTTTAATCTGTCAAAACGTGAGTCATTGTAAGTAAATAATTAATATATAGTAGCAAATTCGTATGTGCCAATCACGATTATGGCGAATCAATCATCAATGCCGAGGTTAGTAGAAATTTGATCTTGGTAATAAAGAAATAGGTTTAAAATAAGTGCTGAACCTCACCAAATTCTGACAGCAAGCATGGAAACAATAGTAAAACATAAAGGATAAAAAGGACAAAGCATTCGATGTTGATCAATCCTTGAGGGATGCGCCATGCATTCGACTTCAATAAGTATCGTTGGAGGTGATTGAATGTATATCTGGTCTTTAAAATGACTCGCGATGGTTTACCGATATATCTAGCCAGCTCTGGTATCCTGCTAGACAAGTCTGGTACCAACTTGCCAACTCCGGTGAGATGGAAGGCTTGTTGAGCCATGAGCGTGAGAGTCGATTCTACGTGTGTGTCGCAATGGCGCTTCCAACCACTGCGCCACACCTTCCCATGGTAAAGCATAGGAAATAATAATATGCATAGCAGTCATACTAACATCTCTTCTTTACTGCTTTTATCCTCACAGCCTTTCAAGTCTTCTAGTTATCATAAAAAGATTCTTTAATATTAAAAAACTGATAAGTCCACAAACACTGGAAATTAGGCCTCATCAAGGCGGCGAGATCACTATCACAGGGCTTATGAGCTACTCCAAATAAAAGATAATAGTCACACAATAAGCCAAAGTTGTTACGAACCAGGCTACTAAAATACATCTCTACCTTAATATCAATCCCTAGTGCAATCTTAAGCCTAACCTTAAGCAGGAGCTGTCATTGCACCGGTTTTGACTTGTTTGTCAGTTTCTGTTAGAGAAAAGCAATTAATCAGATAAGGAGGAAACCTTCTACTGGTTCAGAAAAAAAAAGAAAGAAAAGTGCTTAATTGTTAGTAGTGGTTAGGTGAAATCTGTAATTAGCATTTTTATTAATTAGGCAGTTGAAATCGCTGTACAAAATGACGAATTACATTTATGTAATACATTTTTCGCTAGAGGTGAATCGTCGCCAGATAATCAAGTAACTGTTGCCGCAAGATCTAAAGAATTTTCCATATTTAGAAGAAATGCAGTTGAAGCACTTTTGTAGAAAAAAATTACTTGGGACATTTATTGCCACTGCTTGAATAACTCGTGGATGTCAGAAAGAGGAGCATCATGTGACAGTGGATGAAACGCACCAAGTCCAGCAAAAATAGCGTGTGAATCGCACTAAGTCCAATAAAATTCTGCTGAAGTTTTCATCTTATTAGTGCTTTATGAAACAGAAAACGAATAAACAATGAGAGGATAGAAATAAATATAATGAAGATCATTAGGACTTAATATGCCACATGATCATAGAAATGAGCGAATGAGTGATGGAGGATAATGGGCCAGCCGATCGGCAGCATTTTACTCCGACGACGACTAGCTTCATGACGATGGCGCATAATTTCTCCGGCTTCGCCAACACGTGGATGCACTTAATGGATGACTTGGGTTGAAACATCTGCCACGTTCTGCCGGAGACGACAATGAACGACTGAACGAAAATCCTTAGACTTCGATGGGGCATCACTGTAACCTGGATCTCCCTTATCGTTGAAGGGCGAGCAACACGTCGTGGCGACACGAATTCCATGCACGCAATATAACTGTCGTCGGAGACGATAATTGAAGAATCAATTCCCATAGAACACAAAGTGGACGAAAATGTTTATAACCAGAATGCTGTCTCGACTAAAAATGATACGATTTCACATAGAAAAAATTAGTGGATCGGGAAACATTCCGTCGTAGGTGTCCTTTTTCGTCCATCGTCTCATTGAGATTGTACACTATTGTTGAACTCTCATTTAAATGTAGTTCAATCTACTAATGTGACTAATGCGAAAAATCAATAGCTCACTGGTAGCTATACCGCTCAGTACATGCCTAGTTCGCCCTGCTCCCCGACTTCCCGCGGAAAGGAATTTGCCACGAGACTCGTCTGGTATCATGTTGCTTCCTCAATCAACAACGCCTATGCTTGTGATAAACATTTGGAACGGCGTACGATAGCTACCCTAGGATTGCACAGAGAGAGCAAATTAAACCACCATTTAAATGCAAAGAAAAGAAGACACGAGTCCTTAAAAGGCAGCGGATCCATGCGAAAAAATCCGAAGAGCTTCGTGGAATACGTGTGTGGGAAAATGAACAGGATGTAGGAAATTTTGTGACGCTCTCAGTATATGTGATGCTGAGTCGTGTAAAATGAAAAAAAAATCACAAGGAATGATGCAGTGGATGGTGGTGATCTCTAAAGAACACATGTTAGTCAGTTTTTCCCCTCAGTAACCGAACTCTTCAAGCCTCCGAAGTCCATAAATTGGCATGATACCTGCATGATGAGAGATCGATAGGCTCTGAACGTCGTTACATAGGCCAAACATGCACACGTCTACGATTCTGCCAACAGAATATATGCATGGCTGTGGGATTGGGACTCTCTATGGGATTGACTAAAGCCGAATGCTCAATTCCTTAATATACGTTAATGTAGATAGTAGCAAGTAGCTAAGAAGATTTCCTCCCACATAAGATGAATGAATAACCTCACTGCATAGGAGAAAGCCGAATGAAGAATAATGAAAATTGATACGTTGTTTTCTTGTTCAGCAATAGTGAAGTTGCATACAGCATATATTTATTTCCATAGAAAAACACAATACAATACAACAGTAGCTGACGTTTCGGCAAAGTCGCCTTTTTCAGAGCCTGGAAGGGTACACTAATACGCAACTCACTAGGTCAAACACTTCAACAGCACAAACAGAAAGATGAAAATCTGAGCGATAATTACAAGATCTACGGCTTCATGAAATACCCACCGTTTCTTCACATGACTTCCAATGAGGAAGGTAAAAACAGCTGATTATAGTCGCATATGGTTGACGACTGCGCCGCCCCGCATCAGAAATTGATCCGAAGAGACGATTTTGAAGCTAAAGTTATTAACCTCGCACAGGAGACCAAAACATCAGCGCGCAAACTCCTTGAGGCTTTTTAGATAAATGCCAAAAATCCCGCAATGAATAGCAGGGAGGAATGCCCAGAGGTCACACGCGACCCAGCCTTTTATCTTCTGATCAATTTCTGATGTGGGGTGGCGCAGTCATCAACCATATGCGACTATAATCAGCTGTTCTCACCTTCCTCATTTGGAGTCACGAAAAAATTGGTAAGTTCTTCGAGAAGCTGTTGGTCATGCAACTGCCAAAGAGTTTTTTTGGTAAGTGTTACTGAAGTATTTGGCCTAATAAATTGTATATCAGTATACCCTTCCAGGCTCTGAAGAAGGCGATACTGCCGAAACGTCAGCTACTGTTGTGTTGTATTGTATTGTGTGTTTTTCAGTGGAAGTAAATGTATGCTGCATAACAACCTCGCAATTGCTGAACAAGAAGACAACGTATTCATATTCCAATGCCGAGGTTGATAGAAAGTCGATCCTGGGAAATGAAACTTAACTTTACGTGAAACGAAGAAATGTTAAACTTCAATACCGTAGTTCCCAGATCATTCGGGTTGAAACCTGTTTGCTGATAGCACCGATAGAGCAGAAACATGACTGAAAGAAAGGCAAATCAAGAGCGTCAGCTCGGTTGTCTTGGATAGTACGTGGGTCGCCGGAGAGGGTAATCGCTCTTTCGAAGCGCACTCGAGGTTTCGAGTTTCGTTGATATCTCTGCATTCTCACGGTGGAAATTCGGAGTAGTTTGACGTTTTTACTTAGTGAGAAAGAGGAGAGCATCTAACATCGGCTCTTTCACGGAAATTATGAAATTGTCGACTGTTTGTCGTCATCAAGTCAATGGATAAATTGATTAGTGAAAGAGACAAATAACAACACAAAACTTACCGAACCTTTGCGGTTTGAGAACCCCAGATAGAGAATACTCTATGAAATACGCTAAATCCCTTAAAGCTTCTATGAAGAAGAATATAGTAATGTATTATTATGAAGGTACCATATTATGAAGGCATTTTTAATCAAACTAAAAAAAATGTGGCAGCAATATCGGTGCATTCAAATATCATAGGCAAGAAGGTCTGAAGTTACGACGAATACTAACTGCACACGCTCACACGAGCTCACTTTCGTGAGATCTATGTAGTGCTCCGCATAGAATCCTCGTTCTTAGATCCAAATCCAGAACGTCGGCGACCATAGTTCATTCGTCGATACTAACGCAAACCCACAAATTTCGAGAAAGTAAGAGGTGGAAACATTCTGGGTAGAGAGTAGGATTTACTACTGTAAAATATTCTAGACAAGCTGCCGCCGAACAGTGGTTTTTTTTGAGTTTTTCACTCTTCCATCCAACATGGGTGCGACTCAAAATCGTGAAGAGTTTCTGATTTATTACCACCTATGAATTAACGAAAGACTTTATTATTAGGAAGAAATGCAAAGGGATGTAGGTGACAACCCTGCAGCGGGACCCTTGTTGTAAATGATGGTTTCTCTCTCTATTGGGTTATTATGTCCACCATCGTCTCTTAATCGTCAAATGCCTAATAGAGGTTTTTCTGAGAAGCAAAATCACACTTTGATTTTATTGAGACTTTTAGGTCGTTTCTGACGTATAGGCAACTGCTATTAATCAAAGCAGACGTTTACAAAAGACTGGTGCGGCAAGAGCTGAACTAAATTGAGTTTACAATCCTATGCCACGGTCGACCCATTCCATTTCACTCAGCTTTCTCAATTGCCTTATATCGGCTCAACTGATGTCTCTCCCGGAAAAATGGCAAAAAAAAGGCAAGTGTCATTTTGGTCCGTAGAGGTTTTCCTATAAGAAAGCCAATCGCTATAGTGGTTGCAGCGATGATGGTGACAATAGGATTACTTCAGTTGATTGAACGGTGAATTGCGTCTGCAACAAATTCTCACTGACGAGCCTTCGTCAGCTCGTTGATTCAAACCTCTCGAGGGTGAGAATTTCACCGACTTTGTCATGCTCAACTGTTTTTCGGACCTCATGCATTCGATGTTAAAGGGAACGAAGTAGCTCCGTTCATTATCCGACCACATTCACTTTAGTGACGAATTTTTCTTCACCGCCCACTTTTCAATACTGCTTTTCACTGGCCTGTGATCTTTTAACCTGACTCGTTATCGTCACTGTCGTCTGCTAGTAGAATTTAAAAACTTTTAGAAGGATAAACTTACAAGTTTTTGTTGAAAACAAGAATTCTTTGCTTCTGGAAAACCAATATTTAACTAAAAAGGTAGTTAAGAGAATAATGACTTTCTTATAAGATAAGATAAAACAGAATAAAGAATAAAGCTCTCGACGCTGATCAATGCTCATCATGCCTGAAGGATGCGCCATGCATTCGACTTCATTAAGTATCGTTGGAAGTGATTGAATGCATATTTGGCCTTTATAATGACTCGTGGTGACCTACCGATGTATAAAAGCAGCGCTGCTATTCTGCCTGACAAGTCTGGTACCAATTTGCTGAACCTGGAGATAGAAGGTTTGGTGGGCCATGGGCAAGGGGATCGATTCCACGTGTGTGTTACAGAGTGCCACCGACCAGTGCGACACGCGCCCGTAAAATCAGATAAAATACATAAAACCAATTTTTTCAAATAGAACGGAATCTTGTTTTTAGTAAAAAAAAAACTAGCCTTATCATTAGAGCGCTTTTATTAGTAATAGGAAAATCTGGCTTTGTCAACAAAATCTTATCGCCGCCCGAGACAGTGGTTGTTCATCTCCTCTATCTTTCTTTCTTTTTTTATAATTATAAGCGCAGAGGACTTCATATTGAAAAAGTAAGGAGCCACATTGAAAATTTTTAAAATCGCACTGTAGTATTTACTGCAGCCGAATTGAAAAAATATTTCCTCCCCTTCTTTCGAGTCAACTACTTCACGTGCAGCGCAGCGGTTCGGGTTGCGCTACAAATTCACACGCAGTAGTCGGCTCAATCCTTTGCTCAGTGCGAATCGAGCCACCCAATGGTACTGATTTGCACACCAGTACTCTGTAAGAGTAAAAAACCTAGCTTCGAGGTTTTGTTACATTTTTTATTCTAAGGAAATTCCTGCTCTCAAAGCTACGATTTTCGGTTAGCCGGCTTGTTGATAAATTAGTTGGCTAAGCTCCATAAATGGCGCTGTTGGTACATTTCAATCTGCTCTTACCCAAACCTTTTAAAATAAAAAAGAACAAGACAAAGCATACAAAAGGGCTCTGGGCCACATCTAACGATGAACGTCCTTCTTTCCGATCTCCAGTCTTCAACAAGTTGAGCAAATTCAGCTGGAAAATTTGAATTGTTTTCAACCATAGAAAGGTCGTGAATAGATCCAAGCTACACACCTACCAATAAAACCTCATACAAAATGAGAAAGGTCAGGAGTGATAACGAAGAAAAGCAGCAAGCAAAAGAAAAAGAACTTTTCAAACTTGTTAAGGAGGTCTGGTCACTGGGATAAAAGGTTTTCTTATCCAGACAAGCGGCGTACTTTCTCAGCCACTGCCCTAATCGGCCAATTATTTCCAGTTTTGTCAAATGAAGACAACTACAAGAGCTATACGGTCTAGAAGAGGAGTGCCAAAAAGTGCTGGACATCGAAATGCGTGTACTACGCTTTTGCTAACAGCACAACGAGCACAAATTGCTCACTGAAGTGCAAGAGCACGTTTTTGGAAAAAACATTTAGGCTCAGTATTTGGAAGATCACCTCCGGAGGTAAATAATGGGCTTTGATGAAGGCGAAGTCGACCAGACGTCAGCCGTTCTTGTGAAGAAAGTTTTTATTAACAACCTCATGTCTGTTCAAGAAGAAAACATTAATTGACCAATGCCGAGGTTAATAGAAAGTCGATACTGGAAACAAAAATAAGCGGGGTTGTGCAAGAGAAAAGATCAAATAAGAAATAGCTGTTTGAAGTAAGAGCAGAACTACGGAAACGAAAAAAAAAATGAAATGAAACGACAAAAAATGTTGAAGTCATGAGAGACGCGAAATAACTTTTGGGATTCCGGACAATGAGTGGCGAAAATAGAAAATCGAAAGCCTAAAATTACTAAGGCACCTTTTGAAATCATCATTTATTATTACGAAAACGTTTAGAGTTTTCCTAAAAACATAGGATGAACGTCCATAGCTATGGGCAGAGACACTTGGTCGTCACGTCAATCGGCATCGGCTGGTTGCGGTATATAAGAAAGCCAATCATTCTTTCAATGGTTGCTCAAGATTTCTTCCATAAAGTAAAATAACGTTGCATTGCTTAACAATTATAAAGCACATGTAAATAAAGATGCTGAAGGATATCAATCATCGGTGGACAAAAATAATACGCTGAAACCTTGATGTGTCCACTACAAAAACGACTGGAGACTACCGAATACGATGTCATACGACTGAACTCACTTCTTGCTCATATCTCTTTCATCGTGGACAAAAAACTGCAATGAAAAAGCTCTATGGAGAAGTTAGGGCAAAATTCGTGGCAACTGGCAAAAAGGCAAAAAACGATGCTGACATCTTTCAGTCCATGAGATGAAGAAGACTGTTTGATTTTTCGTAGACAAAGCTGCCACCAATTCATCAGCGTTACCAATGGCTAGTGGTGACGGAATTCGTTGGATTAGAACTCGCCCCGTAGTTGTTTCTAATGGTCATCTTTTTGTGGAGCTCCAGTTTCTCTTCAATCTCTGCCTGAACGATAGCAAGAGTTAACGGTCGCTGCTTGGTTCGCAGTTACCAATTCAGAAATAAGAACTTGTGTGGTTTTTAATATAAAGAAGGATACAAAAGAGGCAACGAGAACTCTTTCCGATATCGTTTTAAACGTTTTCTGTTCAAGCTGCCTAAAGTCATTATTTCAGGATGATGTTTCAAACCAGTAATTGGCCGCTATAGTTGCAGCAGAGACGGCTAGCTTTCGTGGACCATGGACTGACTAGATAAAATCACGAAAGAATAGCCCTGTGAGGAATTTCTTTCTACTATAACAAAACGCTTTCAAGACGAGATTAACGAGATCCAGACGGACGACTCATTGGAAGAAGATGAAACTACTGCGACGTGGTGTTCACTGATTGGATGATTATGTGAGTGTGAGAATAGACAGCTTCACCTGCCCCCTTTCTTGTTCCAAGCTCTTGAACATCCCTAATGGGAACGATGGCGTTTCTAATCGCTCTCTCGTCGTCATCCCACTAATCGAACGGCTTTCGTCCATTTATAACTCATTGAGCCGAGGATGCTTCCTCACTAATAAGTAGTTCATTAGTGAGACTTATCGCTCGAGGTGGCGGTAATCCTGTGTAAATAACGAAGGGAAGGTAGGATGAAGTGTCAGAAGAGGCGTGGGTAAACCATTAGGGAAGCCATCGTTCTGAACCAATTTTTCGAAACTTTTGAGAGTAGTGAAAGTAAAAACGTAAATAATATCTTGAATGAACGACTGCTTTGCAACTCACATACTTTACCAACATGCTCTTCAACAACTTCAGCGTCATTAGAAAGTAACTACCAAAAACTTTCAGCAGCTTCAGATCTTAGGCAGTAGAAGCGTAGAAAATTAGAAAAAACATTTAGTGTAATTCCACTTCAGATAGAATGACTATAATAGTCTGTGAGTTCACTAGTTAACACGCATTCCGTTTTTCAACGAGACGAATGACACGAAAAGCATCATAATACTTGAGTCAGATCTGTTATTTCTATGATTCTTCAAATTGAAGTATAATTGTCACAAGAAGCTTTCTAGCACTACCTAGTCGCAAGGCTAACTTTGGGCTTGGAACGTGGAAAAACAGCACTTAATGTTGATTAAGCTCTCAAGGATGCACCGCACATTCGATGACCTTTGGATGCCCTTAGATGCATCATGTCAGTATTTTATTGCATTACAAAGGTTTTGGCATCACGTTTATCGAGTCTTCAAGTGCGGGGCGCATGGTTATCGTCGGGCTTGTAGTTGAGCTTGGGACGAGCATCCATTTTCTTGGAACACATCTAAGCACCTCGTTGAACTCACCCCCATTCTGGAGAGCGTATAAATAGAAATGTCGTTTGGCGACAAACATGAATACACTCGTCGTTTTACAGCTGGAAATCCGAACCCAATTCCACATTCAGCTTTGATTTAGTTTGATAATTACTCCGAAAGTATAACTATTAATAGATGATATCTCAGTTCAGGTATGATCTTCGATGCTATGAACAGAAGTGAAGTATGTAGCAAAAATATCACAAATTTGACTACAAAAAGTAGGGAATTTCAATAGAAAAATGATAAACTACTAAAATAGTCTACAATCAGTTTTATAAATGCACCACATCGAGATAAGGAGCAACTGTAGTCCACAATCTGATCCTTTCTATCGAGGTGGCAATCACCTGCTTTACAGGTACCAACCGAAAATAGGCAAATGGACATCCAAAAGAGCATTAGAAATCCAAGTCTTGACAGTAGACCTCTTAACTTTTACTACAGGTTTTTTATTTAACAACATTTGTTTTGAATGCCTTTGTTGTACTCTTCTTCATGTTAATAATCTCCATTTCTACAACAAAACGTCTAACAAATACCGAAAACAAGAAAAAGAAGCCATAATTCCCAAATTTTACTTTTTTTAAAACGCTTTTTCTTTAAGACATTATTAATAGGGTTGCGTATTGAGTGCCAAGATCATTGAGATAATGAAACTGCGCAATGGAAAGCGCCTTTCCATGTCGACGTTTCACGATTCGACAATTAGGCTAATGACAGATCCGGTTGCCTCAGAAATGCTTTCGTGTATATACTTTTTTGCTAATAACTAACGAGTCACGAAACCATGCAAAATTTTCGTGACGGCTTATGGAAAAAGCTCTCTATAAAGCTCTCGGCGTTGATCAATCCCTGAGGGATGCGCCATGCATTCGACTACATTAAGTATCGTTGGAGGTGATTGAATGCATAGCTGGCCTTTACAATGACTCGCGGTGGCCTGCCGATGTATCGAGCCAGTGCTGCTATCCTCCCAGACAAGTCTGGTACCAATTTGCCGACCCCGGAGAGATGGAAGGTTTGGTGGGCCATGGGCGCAGGAATCGATTCCACGTGGGTGTCGCAGTGGCGCCTCCAACCACTGCACCACACGTGCCCCTACAGCTTATGGATAGTGCAGTTAATGTTTGATATCGTCAGATCACATTCAAAACCACATTTTGTAGTGCATTTAATCTTCTACGACCTCATTGCTCAATATTTGATGGCTTCTTTCCGCTCGGTACGATGATTTTGTGCTTGAATAACCTTAGTCGAGTCCATTTTCATTTGGAGCCAACTAATCAAACTTTCTTCTAATCGTCCAATGTTTTGAAAAATGTTGGCCACTTTACTGCCGAGGTTAAACGACGGTCGATTTGCAAGATGTTTTACTATTCCCTTTGTGCTAACTAACATAATACTGACTAAGGCAGAGTGGATTATCAGTTGAAAGACAAGCCTTTATAAACGGATAGTCTTATCAACAACAACCACTAGAAGAACATCGCCTAGAGAGTGCGGCACATTCGAGAGAGATGCTTCACTGAGCATGATCTGGCTCGATGAGCGACGAAGGCGCCACCTCTAGAACACGAACAACTATTGACCGTCGACTTGGATCACCGGCTCAAATGAAGACGAAACCGTCGAAATGTTAATGAAATAAACACTTTTATCAACCTCATGTAAGCTCAACAATTCAAAAACGTGTTAGTTAAATACGTTCGCGAAGAAACTGGTTTTTCGACAACAGACAAAAATTGTTGTTTTAGTTTGATATAGCAATCAGTAAAACTCAATATGACCTGAGATATATTAATTTTTTTTAAAGCGGCCATTCTTTTTGCATCAGATGACTTCTGTGGAGGATACGTCGCCTATTCCGTGTTAGAATGGATTCCCCTGTATGAGGTGTTATAAAGAACTGATAAACAAATCGCCTATGCCGAATCCATCCATACATGCAAGCTCAAAGGAAGATAAGTCGAAGATGGATTAAGCGGAACCTCTTCACGAAGTAAACTTTATCCTTTATTCTCTATTTGTCGGCAAACATCCTTAGTTACTCGTTGATTCCCATAGTTCTTTAGCACTTCCGATTCATTCCGTGCAAGTCGCCAGCGACGACTACGTTATCCAATTCACTACCGGTAATGCCCTTCTTGTAGTTTCAATGTTATTCCTAAGATAACATCGCAATTTCTCTTTCCCACTAAATCAGACTCAACTCGAAAATTTCAGTGTGGGTCGAAAAATGCTACTGTGTTCAATATTCGGAGAGTATTTGGAGAGACTGCAAGAGAATAATGGGTAGGTCAGCGTTGATTCGCAACTTCATTAGATCAGATGCTGAAGAGAAACACCGCTGAGGCCAGACGAGTTACGGTAGGGTCAATAATGTGCAAGAAAAATGAAAAATTAGGCTGCGTGAATTTTTCTTAAGTGGCACACTCGCTATTGGAATTGGGTCAAAGTTTCTTAGCAGCTGATCCCACTTTTTGGGTGTCTTTGGGTTGCATGCAGCTTGCATCAACTTCAAGAACGAATCCGTTGCAAGGTAGAGCCGAAGTGCTAAATAGGAGCGATCAGCAAAAAATAAGGGCATTGCCACTACGCCATTTCTTCAACTATTCTTTATATAGCGAGAATTCAATAATGAAGCTGATAAAAAACTTCAGATACATATGTCCTAAAATTTCGAAACCCTTGATCACTGCCACTCGAGGAAACTTCGCTCCAACTACACAGAAATAAAAAATGTGCCGTAAGATGGTCTGGACAGCTAATAAGATTAAAAACATTAAACTATCTGTTATTGATAAAGCTGAAGAGTTTATAGTAGTGCCTTATCAGTTAAAGGCTCAGATATCCAAAAATCACCTAGAAGATGCTTTCCTTCATCGCCCATCATACGAGAAGAAAATCCAGAGCAATCCTGAAAATTAAATTATGAATGGGTCAAAGTGGCAAAAGTGGCTGGTATAAACCCATCAGATATTCCTCAATTCGAAGTTAAATTGCCAAGATGTCTCGCTCCTACACTTATTTATCAAAAGTCATAAGTTAGTATCCACTGATGATCATGGGTCTACCGATTCACTATTATTTAAAGTTAGACCGATTTTCGACAGTGTGGACGAGCCAACGGATAGAATAACATAGGCCATAATACTTACCCAATTGTGAAAGCACATTCCAGCACATCTTACGAACATCCAGATGTTCCTAGACCATATATGCAACGCTCGTCCTGCCAGAGCCCATTTGATGGAATCTTCCGACGTTACCGCCATTTATACAAACTTGTCGAGCGACTCCGCTATGCAATCCATCCTCTAACTCATGCAATACGAAACAGCAATAAACGTGCATGGCTTTACGATACAGCAGTTGGTGAAACTCTTTAAGGAGTGCCTAGGCCGCTCAATCTTCAGATGGGCCGGGATACATTCCGCGTAAACAAGAGTGTTGGTAATGGGACGGCGGCTGGCTGGCACCAAGGCATTTATATCCAAAATAGAAATGCCAGTAATCTATCCAGGCTATTAATCTGCTTTTGTTGTATATATATATATATATATATATATATGATTGCATCATTACATGATCCAAGCATGATGAGATGGACAAATACTTTGAGTTATTGATTGGTCAGCCAACAGTACATAAAACTCACCAGAAAGAAACCGAGAGGAAGGTGATTACTATTTCTGGATCTTCAAATTGGCCTATCCGTGAACAGCTACATTACCAAATGGTATCGAAAACTATGCAGCGAATCCGATCCTTTGTAAAGCGCGCTGGGACGAATATGTTAATGGAACGGGTAGACTTTTCCGTATCCGTGTAAAATAGCACTTAATTGAGAAACTTAAAGTCAAACAAAACATTACACTGGGTGCGCATAGAATAGTGATACATAACGTGGAAGGCCTTTAATTGGAAGTCACTGCTCTCGTTAAGGTATCCACAACCTCTGGGCGTGAAACCTTCGAGAGATTTTACATAAATTCGAAGAATTCAAAACCACAACACGAGGAGGAATATCTCGTTATCACGCGTACTCTCACACAATGTCTCGAGTGGATATTTTAACGTAAGAGGTGCACATTGCCAAGCCACGTGAACTGTGTCCGGTTACCTTTCTTTGTACGGCTGATTTCCACATGGAATACTCAATGAATGACCAGGAAAGATGAGTGAGTAGAGGAGCTGTTTTGTTACCAACTTTACTGGAACCAAGGTAACACGGTTTTTTGTCCACTTTAGACAAGTATTTGGTTGATTAGATTGTAGTCAACTTGGTCTTTTCTAGCTCTGAAGAAAAAGAGATACACCTAAACATCAGCTTTTGTGAATGCACAACATAAAATAACGACGTCGTTTATGCTACCAAGAAAGTAGAAAGCAATAATTTATGCCATGCACCATTTCCCAAAAGAATTAAGCGTGAGGAAGCAGTTAAAATAAATGAATTCGAAAAGCACTCTGACAACACACCTATAATTTTTGAAAGCTAATTCTACTCTAAAATACTACCTTCATAAACTGTGTAATTGGACGTGCATACTAATCAAAGTGTGTTACGCAGTTTCCCTTTATTTGAATGCCCTCATGGAAATCTCATACTCATTTTTTAGTTTCCTTTCCTCTAAGTAAACAAAAACTCGAAATTCACCATGTCCAAATGGTTTTCGAGGTCCTCCTCCAGTGCATTGGTAACCTTCTCATCCGCTACCTAATTTACGTGGATATCTTTTTTCACTACTATCAACGTGAGTAATTTCCGTTCTGTATGCTTAAACGATGACAGGATAAAGCTATCGGCGATGATCAATCACTGAGGGTTGTGCCATGGATTCTACTTCATTCGGCATCGTTTAGAGATGGCCGTTGCAATGACTTGGGTTGGCCTGCCGATGTATTGAGCCAGTGCTGCTATCCTCCCACACAAGTCTCGTTACAATTTACGGACCTCAGAGAGGCGGAAGGCTTGGTGGGCCATGGGCGCATTTCACGTGCGCGCCGCAATGGCTCCTCCAACCAGTGCGCCACACGCACCCTACTACGAACATGTATCATATGTAAACATTGCTTCTACTTCGTTTGTTAACTTAACATTTTTTTACTTATTTACTTGTTACTTGAAGGGCTCGTTCTCACTGATTGTGCGGGCTCCTGAGTAATCTCCATTTTTCGGAGAATTGCTAGTTTAAGTCAATGTGGTTCCCTGGAAGCCCGAGGTCAGCCTGGTCAATGTCTACCCCAGTTCTTCACCATCACAAGCAGTCGCAACCCTAATAGATCGGTGGCAGCTTGGCCACCATGCTACCTTGATGCCAGGATAGTGGTGGATCCTGATATTAGTTTATTTGCTCTTGGCTAGGCGTCTTGATGGAAACGCTGCACTTCTTTTCAGCTAGGGAGAGCGTGCCATGAGATAATTCCCCCGCTTTACATCGCAATCCGACACCCAAGAATATCTGAGCAGCGATGAAGTGACCGTTGAGAGGATAAAGGTTTTGGACGGTATAAATTTTAAAAGACATAATAAGATTGGTAATAAGGCATACCGTTGGGAAACATCGATAAACTCGTAGATCTTCCGCAGATAATAAATTTGCCGACGACAGGTGTACAACTATATCAGAATTTTTCTTATAACTAGTGATTGTAGGCTAAAATTAGAAGCTCTTAGTGAGCAATGATAATAGCAAGTAAGTCTGCAGCTTCTATATAAGGGCTGCTAATAGTAGATGGAATATGTAAATTATATGTATGTGTGTATACGAAGTGCATGACAGCACACCATAAAGAAAAAGTGATGAAGCGCATTGATGGACGATTATTTTGGGAAGATAGAACCACTCTAAAGATTTCTCCTTAGTGATTCATCATCTTATCCTAGCGAATTACGTTTTCTAGGTGGCTAACTTCAGTGTTGAAGTACGGCAGAGACGACTCTTTCTTCCTGAAAGGCAACAGTTTCTGTGGTGCGGACTCTTGTCAGAAGCATCAGTCCTTCGCCCATCAAATGCAATTGTCCGAGAAGATTTTCCTATAATTTAATAAGTGTGAAATCATTAGGAAGAAACTATCCCATGAATAATGAAGAAGAGGAAATACACCAAAACATCAGCTTTTGTGAATGCACAACATAAAATAACGACGTCGTTTATGCTACCAAGAAAGTAGCAAGCAATAATTTACGCCATGCACCATTTCCCAAAAGAATTAAGCGTGAGGAAGCAGTTAAAATAAATGAATTCGAAAAGCACTCTGACAACACACCTATAATTTTTGAAAGCTAATTCTACTCTGAAATACTAATACTAAATATGTTGTGCCATTTATATTTTTGTGTGATGATACCGTGAATTTCCAACAGCTTAGTATGGGCACGTGGCCATGCGGGTTTCCCCAGCATGGAAAATTTCACCCACCAGCAAACTACAGCCAGATGGAAATTGACCAAACGCTCAGGCAATGATTTCTTTTCCAGTTTTACACCTGATTTTGATAGAGGCATTAATAAAGCGCAACGATCCAAATCCTTTTATGACATTTCCATATTGTGCTGTTTCCTCAGGACAAATTAAGGGATTAAACCCGATATTTACAGATGTCTAAGGAACACAATCTAAAGCGGGAACTGAATGAGCTCATAAAGAAACGTGCTCAAATAGCTAAAACTTTGGAGGCGCTGGAGAATCAGATTTACAACTTTGATGGGTCGTATCCTGAGGAATCTAGTAGTTTTGTCTCACAGTCTTTCACCTCATCATAACGTGTTTTGGTCGAAAATTGATTGATTAGATGTAAAACAACACAAATAGAGTAAATGTCACAACGATTTCCTTCACTATTTGATTTCCTGAAGTATTCGATAGCTTTTATGGACGTCGTCCTGCGGAAGCCATCATTCACCAAGGCATCCGCTCGCAATCAAATTCAGAATGTTAATGCAGAAATACGAAATCGACGATGTGATAGTAGACATTCTGAAAACGTCCGGTGCTATTCATGAATGTTCTGCAAAGCACAATCGAGAATTTCACCTCACCTCTTGACGCTGAAGCCCTAGTTTGGTCAGTTCAATGCTTCAATTCATTTGCTCACTATCCGCTCACTCATTTGTAAGCGCACAATTTTAGGATTATTTTTGTGATTGTGAACTTTCTCATACTGACCAGAACTCATCTGTTACTCGTCATTCTCCGCTGGACTCCACTTTTTCTAACCATATGCTTCTTCGTGTTTAGAAATGGCATCAACGGTGGTCTCAAAGTAGGTTTATTCACTCAGAAAAAATAATCATAGAAAATGTAAAAGTTATAGAAAGTGGTTACTTCAATCAGAATAGAGACAGTCAAGGAGTAAATCTCACCTGACAGCCAAACAATCTCTACATATGGCTGTTGCAACTCATTGAAACTAATGGGACCCATATAAGTCATATGAAAACATGTCATTCTATTAACTAAACATCATTCTGATATGATCCAAACTAAAACCTACGAGGATAGATTAGATTTGTTATTTAAGGAAAAGCTGCTGTTTCAGCGAATTCCCCTTCTTCAGAGCGTTGAAAAATCAAACTGACTGAAATTTACCCAGCTAAACATCTCCATAACCGAAACAGAAAAAACACGAAATTAAGATTTCAATCATACTTATCCTTTGACCCATAATCACTTTTTTCGATTTTATGCCTGTTGTTATAAGAAAGGTATATACTCGGTACTTGAATGACCCGACCACACTGGTTGTGTGGACCCCAGCATATTCTTCATTCTTTTTTTCGCGAAATTGCTGGTTAGGCTTGTGGTTCTCTAGAACTCCGAGTCCATCTTGGCAAAAGTGTGCTCACCACCACATGCAGTCGCAGCCTTTGTGGATAAGAGGGAGATTTGCCACAATGCGACTACTTTGACACCAGGGCGCTGGTGGATCCTGGTATTGGTTTACTATTAGTTAGGCTTCCTGATGGAAATGCCTGATTTCTCCTCAGTTTCGGAAACCCTACTAGAGGGATGAATCCTTCGGTGTACATCGCAGCCCGGCACTCAGGAACACCTCTCAGCCACTGCGAGCCGGCAAACCGTTGAGAGCTATGAGACTCTCTCTCTCCCTTTTTACGAGAAAGAAAAACTAAAAAACATTAAGGAATGGGCACGTTTCATTGCAGAATCGATTTAGACACCTAACATATAGGTGAACTATTTTTATGAGTTACCCCATCTTTTTCGAAGTGCACGTGTGGCGTCGGTAAATTGGTACCAGACTTGCCTGGGATAATAATAGCACTGCTTCGAGTAGAGGTCAGATATGCATTCGTTCACTTAGAAAGGCTACTTAGTAAAGTCGAATGCGTGGTGTATCACTCAGGGATTGATCAACGCCGAAAGCTTTGACCTTTGTTTTTTTTATCTAATTTTTTTCACATGTTTAACCTTTCTTAAAAAAGTTGGAGAAAATAGCTGGATTTATTCTTCCTCTACGAGCCGAAATTCAAAAATAACGTCTAGAAGAAAGATAATTTTAGATTTAATTTGATGCAATTCTTCGTATTCCTCTTTAGCAATCGCGGAGTGAAATAACACCTCGCGTTTGCTCAACAAGAATACGAAGAATCACTTGATCAATGCCAAGGTTAATAGAAAGTCAGTCGTGGGATTTAATTTAAAGCTTTGCTCATTTAACGGATACGATTGTCAATTGCCTTTCGTCGCTAAGGAAATGCTTTGACGAAATTTCTTTAATCATTTGGCTGCATTACAGCAAACAGTGAAATAAAAAAATGTAAGCTCTTCCTATACTTTCGTCTACGAGCACCATGAAGTGTCCTCGCTTTCGCTCGAGTGGTCGAAGGTTTAGTTACCCAATCCAGTAGGAGTAGTAGTAGTAAAGCGAATTATTTCCTCATGTCGTTTTTGTAATGCCATTTTATTAAAAACCTGTAGTGAATCAATGTTTATTGTTTGTTGATGCCTTCTCGTTTTGTGTTTAACGAAGGGTGAGAGGTTAAAGCGTTTACTGCTAATCGATCCGTCAAGAATGTACCAGGCATTCGACCCCATTAACCACTACAGAGGTGACTGACTGAATATCTATCTCGCTATGCAATTACCTTCTGTTGCTTTCCAGTGTATCAGTCCAGTGGTATTACACTCCAAAAAGTTTCTTTCAAACTCTCTTATCTCGGAGACATGGTTGACTAAGCTGTATGTGTTCATTCAAGTCAGATACCATCTGCATAATCAGAG
>MQTX01000184.1:50346-94740 GCA_009735665.1 Angiostrongylus cantonensis | reverse complement strand
TATATATATATATATATATCATCGACGAGCGTGTTTGGACTGGTAGTTTGCCGCATTTTGTTATGAAGGGCTTGACTTACAGAAAATTTGTTAGACTCCTCAAAAGTTTACCTAGTGAGCTCTGGTGTGGTAACAACGCCGAAGCACCGTTTAAGTATTTGACAGTCAAATGGTTATGAACTTTTACCAGAATAGACGTGCAGACTACAATTCGCTTTTAGATAATACTAGCGCACATTCGCCTGGATATATATATATATATATATATGTATATTAGAAAGAATGACTCTATCCAATACAGATGAAGCAGAAAGCTTTTCGCTGAATGCGTTTCATGACACAGTCGCTCTTGCTGCACCCCTAGTCAATCGTCAATGGATACATCATTGGTGAACCAAGACTCCTGTCTTTATGTAGTCGGAAAACTGTGCCAAACGTGCGTGGGAAAAACTCCTCATCCATAATGGTCGGCGGCTTTAACCAAAATTCTGCGACGGTAGTGAAGATAACAAGCCACTCCGATTGTAGCCCAATTCTGAACACTGTCGTGGATAGCGAGTGAAGAACAGCGGACCGAGTTGAAAAAAAATGCTTGAATTTTCGTACTTTGTGAAAGCTGGTAATATAAACAAGTTACTATACTCATACCACAACCTCACAACGAATCGGCTGAAATTTTCGGCATTGGGAACGTTCTTGACATGACACTAACGACATTAACGATAGTGGTCGTTACTTTTTGCGTGTTATTGTGCCTTCCACGATCGCATCTATAACTTTCTTCGACAACATGATTATTGATGTTGCAGTGGTCCACAGCTTTATCCTGCCCAGATTTATAGGCGCCGATGTACTTTTCATGGACCGTGAGGATTTCAGCGTGTCAGTGCTCTACTGTATCTCCAATTTATAACTACAGCATAACACGTTTGTTTCCTCTTTTAGGAATTTTGTCGCCTCGGCGGAATCGAAGAATATAAAAGTCGTGGCATTGTCGGTTAACAGCGTAGTTGAGAAAAATTGGATGAGTGAATTCGTCAAGGTGAGCGTGAGCTTCCAAATAACTGTGAAACTTGTACTATTGCCAAGAAACTATGCTAAAGGTAAATTTGGAACTTTCAAATTTTTCATTTGGTGGCGATGGAGACGCTATGATGAGTAGTGAATAGTAACTAAACACTTACCGTACCTAGGTCTTGTTATTTCGAGAATTTCTGTAAATCGATAGCTTAGCTTTCATAAAGCTAAAAGGATAAACCATCCCTGTGGGATACACCATGCATTCGACTTCACTAAGTACCGTTGGAGGTGATTGAATTAATATCTGGCCTTTACAATCGCGGTGGTCTGCCGATGTATCGAACCAGTGCTGCTATCTTTCTAGACGAGTATGGTACCAATTTGCCGACCCCGGAGGCTTGGAGGGCCGTGGATGCATGGACTGATTCCACGTGCGTGTTGCAAGGCTCGTCCGCCCACTGCGCCACACGCGCTCCTTGTTTAATAACGAATCGAAAATTCTGGAAGTGCCTAGAAGGAAACTAAAATCACAAAAAGTGTTTCGAAACATTGCAGTTATTTTTCATTCAGTGCACTCTAACATTTACTATGGTAGTTTTGAGGATAAGAGCAAAATTTATACGCGAATGCCACATCAGGATTCTGTGCGAAGAATGCAACATCATAATAGAAGTCTGTGAAAAAAAATTCACACCAAAATAAAAGTTGGAATGCCATCAGTATGCTCTTTCTGGACAGTTTTGTGAACTTTTATATATCGTCTTCTTTCCAGATTCCGTTCTTCACCAAAAAAGGACCAATCAACACTGAATCTTGAGGACCCATTACTAATAAAAACGACTTGATAATAAATTTGGTTGATATAAAACTAGTTCGGCTGGTGTGTAAAAATCAATCAATCAAATTCTCTAACAATTCGTAAGATGGAAAGATGCAGAGTGGAGAACAAGTTGTCGTCATTGAAGCTCTCGAGAGTCGGACTGTAGCATTTGCACTTTTCTACGGCGCTGTTTAACCTTTTCAGGACAGGACAGCGGTCATTTTCTCGTATCTGTCTAGTCGGCCCCTCGTCTCATTAGAGCACAGTTGAGATGTGCAGTAAAATCAATATGTACGCTCCGAAAAACGTACCGCGTCTCATTGGAGCACAATTCAGACGTGCATTGAAATCAAGATATACGATCCGAAACCTACCGCAGCGTACATATTAAAATCAATGCGCTTGATCGTGAAACGGTTAGCTTTGGAAAAAAAACATAAAGCAAAACGAAAAAGAAGAAAATTTGATCAAATAGTTAAGTGCCGGCAACGTCTGACAGAAAAACCACGGAAGTAAACTCTATTTCCAACTTTTTGAAAACACCCTTCAAGAAGTCTATCTGCCAGTTGCGGTTGAAACGATCCACAGAAAATTTCCGGCTTCCTTTGTTCATAATGGGTTGAGGCGTATTTAATATAATGTTTGCCAATAAAGATCGAATTCAATCGTTCACTTTCTTCATATAATTAACTGGACTACATTTATGAAGCTACAAATCTCCCTGAAATTTAATCGATTAGTTGCACCATGTGGCATGTCTTCATAATGCTAGACAATATAGACAAAAGCTGTATTCACTTAACTTGCTACTGCTTCAACACGTGATACCAGGAGCCAAATTCTTCTCCCTTTTGGAGCTAATTGATCTCCACTTCTCAATCATTATAAAAAATGAAAAAAATTTTCGATGGATATATTTTGACGTTCACAAGTACTTCTTCTAAATGCTAATTTACGCGAGGAGCTAAGTGACAGGATGGGTTCCGGTAGAAATGGCCTTCATAGCCATAAAGCTAATTAGCTTTTACATGCACTGTTCAGTTATAGATGTTTCTTGTATGTTCTATTGCGGTGGCTTACGCTATAAAAATCCTAATTTATTATTTGTTTGAGTTGCTACCTAAATACTTCCTCACTGCTTACGACTACTATTGATACCATTGAATATCTTGACGTTATCCAAAAGACTTCTTAAACGTACCTAGTCAGGACCTCTGCTGTTGGAAATCATGAAAAGCGACCAACTTCAGCACGTCCCGTTATTTTAACCAAATTTCTTCATTTAAAAGCTTAAGGCAAATTTTTTCCAACAAAAAGCTTAACCAAACCTTAGGATGAGAATTTCCCTTTGAAGAACGACTTACAAGAGAACAAATGCACAAACACCCTTCCAAGCCTATCGAATGTCCTACGTTAGTCAATTTATTGATCGTCAGACTTTGAACTCGAAAGAAAAAGCTGCTTGGTGATAAACTACATAAAATTCGTTTATGGAAGAAAGTGGATTCAAGTCCTGTATGGAACCCTAAGTGTTTACGTGGTTGCGTTTCTCGTTCATTCATCCAATTAAGTTTGTGACGACGAAATATCGCCTGCCTACATATTTCTTTCATTACGTTTTAGAGCTTTCCAAACACCCTCTCCCTTCTTTCTTCCTAAAATCTGACATTAGTTGTGAAATCCTCTTATAATCTTTTTGGATTCACTAGCCTTAGAATAGAGTAACGAAATGGACTACAAAGTGGACACCTATGAACTTCGCCTCCCTACTTCTTGGCTGGCTCTGAAAAATTCTTCGTGTTTTAGCCCGTATAATTCCTTTCCACTACTTAATTTCCTATTTTGCTCCAACATTACCTGCACAGAACCTGAACTATTTTAGTTCAATCATATGATATTTTCTGATGTTCTCGTTGCTAGTCTCTTAGCAAATCGTAAACATTCCGTCACGGAATTACCACATGACAGAGTCCCACGTGTTTTCGGTTTTCCGGTACAAGTATACTCAGAAAAAGTGAACAAAAAACACTATAACCCGATAGTATACGAACATTTTCCCTCTCGAATTGATAAAAATCTAATTAAGACACATGTAAGTGAAATGCTCAAATGCTAAGCAATACGAAAAGTACAGCTTAGCACTTAATTTATCCCACAAAAAACTTTTCGATGACATCGGTTTGAAGGAAAAAGCCATCCGTTGCAGATTACTTTTGTTCCAAAGCGATGAAGCGAAATGAATGACTGATTTCTTTCCATTTCTTTTCACAGTAATTATTTGTAGCGGCCAAATTGCAAGCTTCTCTCGTCTTTACAGTTTTTCATCGTCAACCGGTTCAAACTTGTTAGCGTGTTTTAGATTTTAGTGATTGCATTTGCAGTTCTGCAAGTATAACCTTTTTTTGGAAATGTTTCGAAAAAAAATCTTTGCCAAAGCAGATTGCCTGTGCCAGACGATTTCCCTGACAGGCACACTTTTCTTCGATGGCCATTGAATCAACAAATTATTCATGACATCCCAAACATCTTTAATAAGCAATTTCGACTGATTCTGCTCATTTCAAAATTAAGGCGTCGTTGTGTCACAGACACTAAAAAGGAAAATCCCATTTGAGGAAAATTCGTCTTATTATCATCTCAGCACTTTTACAAAGAGTGTTGATGATCTCTTGGATTTTAAACGCTTTCTCGAATATCAACTCAATAATAACAGACAAGAGACAATGTGCATTGATTTAAATGCATGCGTTCTAAGGCCATTTCAACTTTAAGCGAAGATATCCCACTCATCGGAAATTTTCCTTATTGGAACATAAAGCATTAGGATCAGCTGATCATTGCCATTGTGAGCAGCAAATCAATTTAGTAGTTGGGAAAGAAAAGTAGAGTATGTATGTATCAGTATCCAGGATCGACTTTCTATTAATCTCGGCATTGAATTATGAATTCATCGTTTTCTCTCTCAGCAATCGCGAGGTTGTTAAACAGCATACGTTTACTTCCATACAATAATACACATATAACACAATCGTAGCTGACGTTTCGGCAGAATCGCCTTCTTCAGAGCCGCTTTTTCATCTGTCTTCCACTGAGGAAGAACAGCCGCTCAGAGTCGCATATGGCTGACGACACGTCGTATGTATCGCTGGTTTTTGCAAATGTCGAACTACTATTCAAAACCATCGTTGTTGAATTCCTGATTATAAAAAGCTTGAATCACTAAGGACTATGTATTCCTTCCGTGATAAGCTTGTACGAGGTTGACACATAATCATTGTTCGGCTAACGTTCCGACAGTTTCGTACTCATCTGAGCCGATGATCCGAGTCGATGCTCCATAGTTGCTCGTGTTCTCGACGTGGTGTCTTCATCGCACATCGAGCCGGATCTTTTCCAGTGGAGCATCTCTATCGAATAAGCCGTACTCACCTTTTATACAGAATGCTGGCTGTTGATAGTAGTGATTGTCTTGTGATAACAACTTGTTTTTCCGGACAATCTATTCAGTAGAATTCGGTGTCAGCTAGCAGCTTTCCTTTAACCTCGTATAACTAATCAATATGTATTCTTTTCTTGAAAAGCTTGCTCGAGGCTGATGCATAGTCTTACTAAAGAATATGTTAAGAAAAAACCTAGGAATATGTTATGAAAGTTTTATACAAATGAAGCCTATCCTATAGGTTTATCAAATTTTTAGTTTAGCTATGAGAAAATTGTCAGCAATCAGATGTTATCAGAAGATCAGCATGTCCTTTATCTGTTAAAATATTCACCGTAGCCGTTCTGCCGTTTTTGACCTAATGACTAAAAAGTACTGCTCCCTCTATCAGATCAGTCCAAATGTTTTGCTCACCTTTTAATTTCAAAACGCTAAAATCAACAAAACGTATTGTTTGCTAGATGTTTCCTTTCTTTCTTCATTAAAATGTCTACATGAATGTCTAAATGTAGTTAACCACTTTGTTGGACTTCCTCGGCTTCAATTCCCCTCTGAATTTCGTCTCAACGAGTTCCACTCAGTTTTCCGAAATATCGTAAAATTTTTATCGTGTTGGTCTCCTTCTGTCATATCCACTTAGTTGCTTGAATAACTTGCCTTTATAAAGAATATTATATGTCTCAGCTAATCATTTGGCCAGTGATTTATTATTTGAACTGAATTTCCTTTTTCATTGTCTTGAGATAGAAGAGTGGTAAGCTTTCCCAAGTCTAAATCTAGGTATCCACCGGTCTTTGTCACCAAGTCAATTGGTGATCTTATAACTAAATTGCTACTAGGGCTGCGGTAATTCTTTGGTCTTCAAAAACACCCACTAGCCAAAAAAGAGGCAATGAAGGATATTTTGTAAAAGCGCTTCAACGAGTGATTTTTTAAGAAAAAAACTTGCTGACCCGCTTGTTGCCGCTTTTTCAGCAGAGCACTCGGCCGAAAGCCCCAGTTACTGGTGGTGAATCCAACAGGAACCTTATCGTTTACTCCGTAAATCTTTTGATAACGTAGAAAAATTGGTCCATTCATGCTCGGATGTGTTTCTATTTTTGTTAGAGAACAAGCCACTCTTAAACTTCATCAGGTATCATAAAATTGTCTTTAGCACATTTGATGACAGCCACTGTTCCGAGGGAAGTTCACCCAGCGATGTGCCTGCATTTGTCGACAACTTTTTGGACACTTCGAAATGAACAGCGAGAATGAAGATTGCCTAAATAACTTTGGTGGTCGAATATTTGTGTAATTGTGCTTTGAGTTAATCCTAAGCGATTGAAGGAAATGGAAACCAAGATATTTCACAGCTGTGGAGTGTGATGAGTTCTGAGTTCATGTTAAGCTGAACTGCATGTTCTTTTACATGCTGAGTTCTTAATGTTGAATTTCGACATCAAAATGAGCTTTCAGAGAGAATCATGTGTGTTGCGAATGACATCGACACATATTTCCAGAAGCCCATTAAAGAGTAGATCATAGCAATCACCACTGAAGAGAGTTTAGTCCGAACATAGTAAATTTCACTGGACTCGACGATTCAGGATTGTTCTGTCACGGTTTCTCTCACAACGGAGAGGAGGAAGTTCCAAACCAGCTACGTTCCTGGAAAATGTGTATGAATTTGAGAGATTCTTCATGAAGAGGAAACATCGAGGGATACCTTCGCCACAGCTTGCACCGATTTCAACAATTGCACCTCTAAAGTTTAAAAACTCACATCTCAGCTCGTAGTGAAGTGAAATGTGAAGAAAATGTTGAAAGGAAGACTAGATAAGCTTCAAAGAGGAAAGAAAGTCTGTTCTTCTTCATATGTTCTAACATCGCTATAAACTCTTTTGCATCTCAAACCAACCACAAGGATTTTTTTCTTCTCATAATTTAATTTACAAGACTTCTATGCTAATTCACTGCTGTTTCGTTTTTATCGTTCTCAGGCGAAACATACGCCTTCGAATAACTAGAAAATCGTCTTAGAATCCTTCCTTCGTCCTTTGCTGTCTTCATTCACAACACAGCCACATACACAATTTTCTCAGTTTTTTTAGGTATATTTATATTCAAGGACTGCACCTATTTATTATTTATTATTTACTTGTACGACCCAATTTCACATATTACGCGGAACTGAGCACTTTTTCATTCGGTTTTCTGAGACGGCCGCGGTAGCATCCACTCCCAAGTCGTCATTACAAGCAGTCGAAAATTTTTGTGCATGAGAGCGAATTTTTACCAAACAGGTTGGCATCAGTTTGCAAATCCCGGAGGGATATTGGCAGGCACTAGGATGGGATCGTACCACGCGCCATGCTTGCATTGCATGTCATCTATAATGGCAAAGTGCTTCCTGCGATGCTACTTTTTCTTATTAGTTTTGTCATCTCTTTAACACGATGAATGTGACATGATTGATAAGCTAAGCAAAAAACAACAAAGTTTGCGACAAGAAAGATTTGTAGTCGAAAAGAGTTTGTTGTTTCAAAGGCAAAAAAGACGCAATCACGCAATTTGCCCTAAAACAAGAAATTCTTTATGACTATTTGTCCAGACGAATGTATTTACTATTGGAAGAGCTGTTATCATTAGAATCAGAATCGGTATTCATCTCTACACAGGCATAAAATTCTACTAACACTTTTCGGTTATTCTTCGCATTCTTGCTGAGCAAACGCGAGGTTTTATTTATATTCTTTATTCTCGAATAAGCTGACGTTTCGGCGGACTTCGCCTTCCTCAGAGCCCACCGACCTCTAGAGGCGGTTCGCCAAGTGGACGAAATGCGAGACGAAGGAAAACTTTGCGCTCAGTATTTGTCCTCTAAGTGGGTAGGCTCTGAGGAAGGCGAAGTCCGCCGAAACGTCAGCTTATTCGAGAATAAAGAATATAAATAAAACCTCGCGTTTGCTCAGCAAGAATGCGAAGAATAACCGAAAAGTGTTAGTAGAATTTTATGCCTGTGTAGAGATGAATACCGATTCTGATTCTAATGATAACAGCTCTTCCAATAGTAAATACATTCGTCTGGACAAATAGTCATAAAGAATTTCTTGTTTTAGGGCAAATTGCGTGATTGCGTCTTTTTTGCCTTTGAAACAACAAACTCTTTTCGACTACAAGTCTTTCTTGTCGCAAACTTTGTTGTCTTTTGCTTAGCTTATCAATTATGTGCCACATTCTTGAACCACGACATAAAGTTGCACTTGTTCAGAAGGATATCTTTTTCTCTCTTGTCATATTTTTAGTCGTTTCACTGAGTTTGTGCTCAGAAGGCAATCTCCATGACCGCTTCAGACGACTTTTGCATAGATTCCATAGCTGCTTCTTCAGAGTATGAATACGTTGCCATAGATAATTTTCCTTGAGAGCACGTCATATTTATGTTTCTTCCACAAGATGTTCGTATTTTTGCAACTGATAGTGCAATATGGAAAGGAGGCATGCTCATTACAGTCCTATTACCTTGGATGCTATTTGCTCAAGCCCATTGGATTCTGAATATTCTTCTTCCTCTTTTCTATAGCATTAGCAGTACCACTCTAGATTTCTGTCTTAATTTCAATGAGCTCCAGCTCAACTAAGTGCGCTATTTTCTGGGATTTTTGAGGTGAGAAATGGTCCTAATAACTATTTCGTAACTTGGGAGATGGAAGCCACAATCCCATCAGATTTAATTCAGTAGTGTCAAAACGGCGGATAAAACTCGATTTTAAACACCTTTTCACAGCTTCTCCTACTAACACGCGTTTTTGTCTCACGTTTCTTAAAGTACGGAAACTAAAGAATTCAGAATGGAGAATGTACCTTCTAAAATTTAAGAGATAAGTTGCTAACCAACTGAATGATGAGCTCCAGCTATTCCAACGAAACATCTGGCGTCTTTGCTAAGAGCTTCAAACTGTTCTTCATGAAACATTCTTCATTACTTACTCACTTTTCTTACATTCTTCGACAGAATACTGTCGACATTGAGATATTCGAATAACTTCTAACTTTCTAATGTTTTTAATTTGATAGTTATAACTACACTTATGTTCCCATTCTCCGATTCTGAACATCCAATTATCCGTTCTGCACTAACTCTTTAATGATGTTGACAGAGGTTTAGAGTCAAAAGTGCATTAATATAGGATAAGAATAAAGCTTTCAGTGTTGTTCATTTTCTATGAGATACGCCGTATATTCGATCTGTTAAGTAAAGTAAAGGTGAACTGATGTATACTTGGCCTATGCAACGATTTAGAGAACATCCTGAGATAAATTTTTTGGCGGCTATTTACCGAGCACAAAATTATTAGAGTTTGGTTTGCTCAGGACAAATGATCGAATCAACTTCCTGCGTTGTTTTCAAGGCATGTCTAACCACTACGCCTATAAGCGCTTCTTAATTGCAATAGAGCTTACAATTCAGCTAGGAAGGGACCGTAAATGCCACAGTTTGGTGTATATCGTCGCCCTATAGTGTTAAACGTCACCTAGCACGTGGTCGATAATGGTATCCTGTCTGTGCACATCTAATCATTCGCCTTGAATTCGACCTCCACGTTGAATTCCCAATTTAGTAAGCCGTGTCTCCTCAAAAATTCACTAGCTCACATCAGTGAAATTATTCGCATCAGTGATTGCATAGATTCACTCAACCGTCAGATGGGTTTGCTTATTTCTAATAGATAATATTTTCACCCTTGGTGTAATTATCGTACTTTCAGTGCAATTCAGAAGTAGTGGATCTACTTTGAGAACTCATTATGCCACAACATAAAACTCTGATAAACGATAAAGCTCTTAGCGTTCATCAATCTTTAAGGGAGGTGCCATGCATTGGACTCCATTAAGCATCGTTGGAGGAGATTGAAGGCACATCTGGCCTATACACTGACTCGCAGTGACTTACCAATGTATCGTGTCAGTGCTGCAAATTTCCTAGACAGGTCTAATAGCAAACCCGCCTAACCCGCAAGGATGAAAGGCTTGCTGAGTATGGAGCACTGGATCGAACCCATGTGCATTGCAGAGTGTCACCACGCTATACGCGCCTGTGTAACATAACGACTTTCCACCGGATGATTGGAAGGCCTGGTGAGCCTGAGATGTGGGATCGAACCAGAAATCAATCAAGTGTCTATTGAAAGGCAACCTCAACCACAGTGCTTCCAACCCCTTTTTGTCATCCTACTGGAGTTAGTTGGCACGAAGCCACTGGTATGTTCTCGCTACCTTTTCTCAATATTTGATCACAAATTTTGAAGCTGAAGAAAAAAAACGTTGGGAGTTTATTGAATAAGCCATCGTCGAGTAAGGTTTAAACCTAACTATTTCCTGATAGTTTATATTCACGTTAGAAAATTTAGTTGTCTTGTAAGAAGAAAACGTGAGAACCTTAAAAAACAAATTAGCTCCTAACATTCCGAAAGGAGTGAAAAATTTTTTTTACCTTTAATCTTAACATTTAAACAACTGTGTTCTATCAAAACCAATTTTTTTTTGGGCACCTTTGTTTCTTTTAAGGTATTCTTATGAATGAAAATGCTCCTCCATTTTTCTAACGATTTCTTTTTGTCGATCTGAGATTTTATCTTAACTTGTTTTCAACACTTCATTAAATCAGAAATCTTCCGATAGAATAGAAATGTGTAATATTTTTTCTTACCAAGCAAAACTATCCAAAAATGACAGTGGAATGACCTTAATGCTTTCTATTTTTCTCTTGTGAACTTTAGATTTCGAAAAATCTCACTTTATGGTGAGATCAAGTCCGTCGCTGAGCTCACTAATGCGGGTCATCTCCAAGGTGATGTTTGTCTCACAGAAGTAAGAACACGCTTTCCAGCATGGCCATCTTTGCGAGGGTCGTTGTAAAGGAAAAACTTTTGAATGAGCCTTTTGTTTGCTGTTTACTCGTTGTTGTTTCCCTCACAAAATCCGGATAGAATATTACTATGCGAAATGTCGCACGGGACCGACATCCGCCCATCAAAGGTAATGAACCAAGAAACCGGAAGAGCTCCAATGCACCGGCTTTACATTAGTCATATGAAAAGCACGAAGAAAAAAATGGAAACAAGCGATTTTCCCATTACCTAAAGTTTTTCGAAACGCTTAAATTTTAAGTTTTTTCGAGTGTACACGTCACGTTTGAACTAGTTCTACTACGGGTTGGGGTGCTATCCTTCCGGAATAAAATCCATTCTCTCAACTGTTAACTTTGTGGATTGCATAACTCAAAACAGCCATCGAGAGATATTCCAGTTACGAGGAAGTCTTTCTGCTTTTGCAGAGAACTGTCTCTTCATTTTCTCTTATTTTATTGCTCTCTCCTTATTCTTTTTCACCTTATTCAAGTCTCAGTGATCTTTCCTACAAACTTTTTAGAAGATTTTCGAATTTGCCTCTGTTTTTTTTGTTTATCGGATTGCATTTTTACAGCGTATAACACCTCTTTTCAGTACTACACACATCCCTTTAAAGACGTGACAAAAAGCGATGACAGTTTTTAAAGTTGAAAGAAGAATTTAAAAGAGCCAAAATTAATCAACTACCCTTTCACCAGTGTTATTTATGCTTCCGTCAGTCATATAGAGACTCGAGCCGGAAGTAGTAAAATCTCCATTCGCTTATATCACTCGCCAAAGCCCCCAATAGGTTCTGCTCTCTCATGGAATACGAGTAGCATCACACTTTTGTTTTGAACTTGTTTTTTTTCTCGAATTTGATGGAGACGTAGCTACATACACCTTGTTGAGTCTTACCGTGGCATAAGCCTCTACTCTGAATTTGGCCTCAGGGGCAAATGTTCAAAGTAATTGCTGGATTTATTCATCGCAGAAAGACGAAGGAGACTCGAAGAGTCGCCGATGATTGACTAAAATAAAGAAGAAGAAGAGTGATTGTAATCCCGGCCATTCATCAATGCTTTCTAAAAGTGACACGTTTAAACTGTCGCTTCAAGCCCTACATCGGTGAAAAACATTTCAGCGCTTTCTGTTTTTCTGTACTCTTCATATCGTCATTCCCCAAACATTATTAAGTCGTCTTTTTTTCTTAAATAAAGTTAAAAAAGCTGGTGCTACTGGAGAGTCTTTTAAAGTGCAGTGAGTGGTTTTCATATCTTGCAACATTCACTGCTTCGAGTCCTCAGTTTTGACAACCAGTCCTTCCATCCATGAAGAGTGAAAAACTGGAATCGGACACGTTTAAGAGAATATTAAATGTAAAGAATAATAAACAATGACTTTATGCAGTAGTAGGCCCGGAAAGTCACTAATATAGAGTGAGCATGCATTCAATCACGTGTGTTATGCAACGAATGAGCTGGAATGTATGGCAGATCTCTGAAAGGGCTCCTCATGATTCTTCGCGTTTTCTTCACGTAAAGTGAAAGAACTAATTTCATTTATACTCACAAAATAAATTAATTTTTAATATAACGAGGACAAATAAATACGACTGAAAAATTGACACACTGAAAGGCGCGCGTGGCGCAGTGGTCGGGGATGCAGTGCAACACACACGTGGAATCCATTCTCTCGCCCACGGCCTAACAAGCCCTCCATCCTTCCGGGGTCGGCAAATTGGTACCAGCCTTGTCTGGGAGGATAGCAACACTGGCTTGTTACGCCGGTTGGCCACCACGAGTCATTGTAAAGGCCAGATATGCACTCAGCCACCTCCAAACGATGCTTAATAAAGTCGAATACATGACGCATTGCTAAGAAATTGTTGAACGCCGAGAGCTTAATCCTTTATCCTTGCCGACAAACGTTCTTTGATGAACTTACATGAAATTATTAGCACGTATTTGATGTTCGATGGCAAACGTTTCAGCGTCTTCGCCTTCATCGAGCCGCAGATAGGTTGACACATGGCCTCATCCTCTTGTATTCCATGAATATCCCATAATCCTGACGATAACCTAGTGTTCAAACAAATCCTCATTCTACTGATTTGACTGAATATCACTCACTATTGCTCATCGTGTTATATGAACAACATACATGTAGCTCACTTTTTAAAAGCGATGAAGATGAATGTGATCATTTCTAAAAGGACCAAAGTTTGGCTGAAAAATCTAAACGGCTATACTTACTGTTCATGCCGCAGTTAAGTGGAAGTCAGCATAGTAAAGCATTGTTTCGCTATGTAGTAGCCATTATATTACCGATCGCTACCGAATTTATTGTCGACATGAAAATTAACCATAGCCAGTTGACAACTAGCCGTTTCGAGCAAAAGGGCATAGCTGAGTGAGGTTACTTCATTCAAGCATTGCTCCACTTAAAGAGATTCGCGTCGATGCGACTACAAAGACCCAAAGTCAAAGACCCTAAAAAGGATTAAACAAATACAATTGTGATAACCACCGGTTCCAGCGTGAATCATTAGATTCCGCAGCGCAGTTGTCGAATTTTTAAATGATTGACGTAAAATAGAATTAAGTCAAGTCACGTGGGATAAAGCAACAATCTTTGATTAATCTATGATTTTTCTATTACTCATTGGCAAAAGTGGAATCAGTAAAGCACTAATTTGGTTCCCAGAAAATTTGAGCACGTGAAGCTTTTCCGGCTCTCTCTGGTTGTGATGTCAGCTACGTATTTCTGGTGCTGAGCACTCCTATTCGAACCTTCTACACCGACAGAATCACGGTATCCTAAATAACAGCAATAAAATGCTTATTGATGCTTGCTCTCACTTTAGTTTGTGAAGAATTTTAGTTATTTAGTTATCACTTAGATGAAAAAAGGATAAAGCTCTCGGCGTTGATCAATCCCTGAGGGATGCGCCATGCATTCGACTTCATTAAGTACCGTTGGAAGTGATTGAATGCATGTTTGGCCTTTACAATGACTTGCGGTGGCCTACCGATGTATCGAACCAGTGCTGCTACCGTTCCAGACAAGTTTGGTATCGATTTGCTGACGCCAGAGAGATGGAAGAGTCGGTGGGCTATGCGCGTGGATCGATTCCACGTGTGTATTGCAGGTCGCTTCCGACCACTGCGCCACACATGCCCTTTTATCACTCGCACATGGATTTAATTATGCACCTAATTATGGTCGAAAAATTTTAAGGAATCTGCGAACTAGGATGAACTGAACCAGGAATAGAGTGGCCCGGTCCCTTACGTGTGCCGTTTTTTTTTTGACACTTATTTACTCCCCCGTGTTGTTATTGTAGAGGTAGGAATCATTAACTGTGAGTACAACTAGTGCACGCCACGTCGACGACGTGACGTGTAAGCGTAACAGTGCAAGGAAATACTGGCTATTTATGCTAAGGTCAAATGATGCCCACTTTCTTTTAGAATATTTATACGCTGCATGCTACCTTACAAAGCACTGAATTGTGCAGGATGCACTGGCACCGTGAAAACATATCCTACTGATTGGAAAATGCTCAGCAACCATTTTGCTTAAAAGGGACTGTGAGCACAAAACATTAAAAGCTTCAATCACCGCTACAGTTTTGCAGTGGGTTCAGACACATCTTTAAGTGATTAATTAAGACTGAACGCTTTCTCTTTTTCATTGAGCTCGAAGGTTAATACATCACAAATGTCGTTCGCGTTTTACTTGTCGTAAACATGCGTAGTTTCATATAATATTTTTTTATCCTTTCGTCCAATAGAAAACATCTCAGCGTCTCGAGAAGAGACGTCTAAACCTCCCTGGTCATATGCGACCGTTCACTTACCACTCTTACCCATGAACCATGAAGTTTTCCTACCACGACAAACGCCCTCCAAATGCCCCAAAAGTCACAGAAAAGTACGAAAAAGGTTAAAGTGCTTTTAAAAGGATATCGTCATAAAGGAAATCAAGAGCTCATTGACCTTCTAGTCAGAAAGATATCAAGTAGATTATCCACACATTGACGGAAGTCATAGTTTGTTCCAACTGTAGACAATAAACCAAGTTTAATACGCTTGCCAGTGTTCTACAAAATCATATGCTTCTGTGTTCTCTAGCTGTTCAAGGATCTTAGAAAACATTGCTACAACTCGTCGAACTTAGAGCAGAATAGTGCCATGTCCTTTCTTCGCGTCCATGGTCTTAGATGACAACCGACGATAATCAGCACAGTGGTTACACCCAAATGGAGCTTGTAACACTTTCAAACCCCTGTTCAGATAAACAGAAGATGGTGGTGATTATTTCGTGGTCAGCAATCAGATTGTTCCCTATCAGCACTTTCTATTTCCTGGTGAAACGATCACGAATGAGAAGTATGACGTCATAACATCGTTGATATAGTCAACAAAAAATATCCAGTCCACTTCAACTCCAAATTCCACAACTCTTGCTACATAGACATCAATTCCCTGCAATACATCGTAATCCATCGGCCAGTCCATCATTCCTTTGCATTTACTTTTTTATGTGAGTAATTTAAGCATAAAAATTACAAAGAAGTGGAGAAAAATATAATTGAAGATGTGTTGTATAATATATTATTTATTTATTTATGATCTTATAAACTGATCTTCTTTAGCTGCTGTGAGGCTGGTATAGGTCTTCGTAGTCGTTGTTGTTGTATTTTTATTTTCTTTTCGTGCTCTACGAGCAACTCGAGAATGGCTTGCATTGCGGAGTCATTTGACACGTTGGTATAAAGTGAAGTAACATCGAATGACTCCATTACATGCGAGCTGTTTGGTTGCGCGCACCGTAGGTGGTCTAGAAATATTTTTGTGTTAGGTAGATGTTGTATAATAGTGTTGCTACTAGAAAAGCGGCTTTCAATGCCACTGATACCAATTGTTTTTTTGGGTCCTTCAGTTGGAATTACGGAAGTGTTTGACTGAGTGGAAATGCATGTCAAATTGACCTTTCGAGGTTCTGCATAAGGCGAAATCAGCCGAAACGTCGGGTATTGTTGATAAGTACTGTAACTACAACATCGTGTAGACTCATAAACAGCAAATTCGTTATTGGTGTCGTCCCTGAAAACCTCTTCTTTAAAATTTGATGTTAACCAACAACCTCTTCCAACGGTTTATCACCCGCGTTTCTATCAGGATGCCCAGCCAAGAGTAAACCAATACCAAGATCAGTCACCTTCTTGGTATCAAACTAGTCACATGATGGCAAAGCTTCCTCTGCTCCACAAATACGGCGACTACCCGTTGTTTTAATGACGAGGGGCAGACCTTGGCCTAGCTGATCTCTTGACTCCAGGAAACCACAATGGCTAAATCAGCAAATCTCCGTAGAAGGGAATTTACTCTGAGGGCCGCACAACCAGTGAAGACGGGACATCCATGCACCGAACTATCCAAGTAACTAACAACCCAAATATGAAACAATGTGGAATTCACCAACTGTAAAGTTTCATCTCGCTAAAAAAAGAATTGCAGACCAGACAAAGGAATTTGTTTTGATTATTGTTTAAGATGAACCGAGATATTCTCGTTTAGAAATTGAAAGCTTGGAAAACTGGATTTTAAGCATTCGGTCACGCATGAGTCATATTTGGCTCATTGTGTCGTGGAAGCATTAATAATATTTTAAGTGCCGTTCTCTCTAAATATTAAAGCAAAAATACTAAGTTCAAAGGATTAAGTTGGGTTCATGCAGCGCAATGGCTAGAGGTGCTCTGTTATACACACTGGGTTAGACGCTGGTCCGCTTTCCCGTGTTAGGCTTGTCAAAACCTCTATCCCTTTGGAGCCGGCAAATTGGTACCAGATTTACCTGGCGGAACGGAAGCAGCTATTTAACGTATTTATACGTTCCTGTAAGCCGCTGTATCGACCACTTCTACGGCGCTACGAAGGGAATCCAACCCATGGAGTATAGAAGAGAGATTAGGTAAGGCTGCACGCCTAATCGTTTCCATTTCCTTATAGGAAAAAGTAAACAAACGCATGCTGTGGCCTGCAATAGAAGTATAGCTCACTATTCGTGCAGTTTTTGAAATTTTCTTGCTATTAGGCTCACCGTACATGGGCGATTTTTCATCATATCACGAAAAGGTGTTAGCTGTTCTGAAATAGTATAAAGTTGCCTACAGTGAAACAATTTTATGTTTTCCTAAAAGATCTATACGCTCAAATAGAATACGTATCGATGCCTTATAAAGTAAAAAATTGCTGAAAGCTTTTTGTCTTTCAAGATACTGCGGTAGCAAACTAGTAAGATACTAGACTAGTGTGTTCGTAACGCTGACGATCTTCGACGGAATTTTATTTGCATGAAGGTGAAGGATGTTCATGAAGAACAGATTGGTTTCGTTTGCGCCATTCACGCTCAACGGAACGAATATCTCCGAATGCTCCAGTTATGTCTATCTAGGTCGGGGAATCAATATGATGAACGACTTAGCTCCAGAGCTGAGCAGAAGGAAACGAGCGGCTTGGGGAGCTTCCAAGAGCATCGACGATGTAGTGAAGAGGACAAAGAACACCAAACTCCGTGCCTACCTTTTCGACTCAACGGTTCTTCCTGCCCTAAAGTATGCGTCAGAAACTTGGTCGCTACGTAAGCAGGATGAAAGATCACTCAGCGTTATCGAACGCTCAGTCGAAAGGACGATGCTAGGAGTATCCCGTTCCGCACAAGTAAGGGATGGGATCCGAAGCTCCGATCTACGTCAACGATCGAAAATCAAAGATGCCGTTCTATACGCCAAACAGTCGAAGATAAGGTGGGCCGGACACGTAATGCATATGAATGATAACCGATGGACAAGGGCTGTTAGTGACTGGATTCCTTGGGATGTCAAACGTACTGCAGGAAGACCACCGACTCGATGGTCAGAGTTCTTCACGAAAAGCCTAGAAGAAAGATATGATGCTCGACGAGTTCCTAAAGCAAGGAGAACCCATTGGGTTACTCTTGCCCGCGATAGGGAAAAATGGAGGATTTACTGGCGCCTGCTCGAGTCACTCGACGATCAACGGGACTACAGGTGATACAGGTGATACAGGTGAAGGTGCTTGCCTAAATCGAATAGCCTAACCCACCTTGCGTTGATGAAAATTTCTTTCCGCCTAACTGAATGTAGGGACGATGACGTCTTTCCAAGAACGACTTTCTATCAACGTCGGCATTGGATTACAGATGTGTCGCTTTCTTTTTTAGCAATCGCGAGGTTATTATTCAACACACGTTTACTATCGTTCGCATAGAACACACACAACACAACGGTAATTGTCGTTTCGGCAGTACCGCCTTCTTTAGAGCCTGGAAGGGTCATCAATACGCAGGTTACCAGATCAAACACTTCAACAGCTCATATAGAAAGATGAAAATCTAAACAGTAATTACACGAGCAGCAGCTTCTCGGAAAACGCACCCCTTTTTACCCGCCTTCCACCGAGGAAGAACAGCCGCTCAGTGCTCGTCGTTGCTTTCATTGTGCTGTTTAATTATGAAAAGACCATAAACAACCAAGCATTCTGAAACAGAAGTGTTCTTACGAAAATGCAAATATTTATAATTTTTTTAGCACAGTAATCTCCATACAACGAAATACTAACGAATTTTCACTAATAGAGAAAATATTCTGGTTCTAAGCTTAAGGGTGAAATACACATGCCGACTTTATTTTCGCAAGCGAACACATACCACCACAGTACCGGAGGTCTCTTCAACAGAATTCTTTGGAAAAATATTTGCATATTTACAAATCTATGTTTATTTATTTGTTATTTTTAAATTTTCATTGAATTTGCTATATATTAATTTCTTCATTTCCGGCGCCTAGACATCTCAGAACACCAAATTTTTCGAGCGCACTGAATGCATTCTTAAGTTGAAGTTGACGAAAATGAAATCTCCTTATCGTCGTAAATGTTTTAAAAAAATCTCTCTCATTCTCTCTGTGCAGAGCGATGACCTATCAATAAACCTTATTGCATTGATTCCACAAACTTTTGTCTTCGCGGTTTGAGCAAGCATAACCCGCTTCCACTGTGTGTTCACCAACTCAAAGAAGATTTCACTAGAAGCTGTAAAGCTTCAAAAAATAATTTGAAATCTTTTAAATTTTTTATTTGTTGATTTTATTTTTTTAAAGCTCAAAAATATTTCTACGCCTTTTTTATTAGCAGGGTTCATATTTCGAACTCCGAAACCGTTGAATAATCGGGTTATCATCAAACCCAAATGCGTAGTTAGTGCGTGTGATGGCCGCATTTCTCTCAAGAAATTTCTGCATTCCTGTCTTTTTTAAGCTATTTTTAATAAAATTTTAAGTTTTATGTGTACTTAAATGTAAGACGCCATTTGAGACAAATTGAAGATGAGTTTAGATTAGAAGAAGCGAAACTTCTCCTATCACTTTCTCGCGTTCTAGGCTTTCAAGTGCTTCAAGTGTCATGACTTAAAAACAACTTTTATCCTTAGAATACAGCCCTACTCCATCATCACGAAGTGTATTTTTATTTGCTAGTTTAACCAAGCAGTTGTACTCCTAACTGGTTTTTAGTCGAATTGCGTGAGTCCTAGCGAATAAGTGAATGGCTGCTTCAGCACTAATCATAAATTAAGTGAGAGCACAAATCGCAGCTTGAACCATTTCAAAAATTGTCACCAAAGACCAAAATCTAAAACTCAAATTGAACGGAGACGGGACGGAACTGAAAAGGATGACTTTCGGCTTCATCTCGTTCCTTATGTCAATCACATTTTCACTTGAGCACTCTGAACACTGTGGTGCTGTCAAGCATTGTGAGACTGTGGGCTGAGCAATATGCCCGTCAGACAGGATTTTTGCGAAGCGTGGTAAAAAAAACTCGACGTAACTAGGAAATGGAAGGATTCTGACCACATTTTCTTTTTGCTCATCACCCCTTGGTGTCGCTCTCGTTCAATTCTTCATGCGATACACTGAGCGCTCAAGAGCTCATTGTGTTGCTGCCCCTTAAGATGAAATTGTCAGCTTAGCGTTGAAATGCACAGTTCCGTGATTCATTCTGGTAAAATGTCCAAAGTGACTTTTGTTCTCGATCGAACATTACATAATCAAATTTTTTCCCTAGTCACTACTAAGCTGCGAGGTTATTTATATTCGACAACTTTCTCAGTGTTCTATAAACGCTTTACCTTGATCAGTTCTTCTTTCTTCAGCCCTTGACATACAAGAGAAATTCCAAACTTTGTTTCATGCAAACCGTCAAATTCGATTTTGACCAGGCGACGCAAGCGTCTCCCTATATTTTTAACACTGGTGAAAACTTCATTAAATTCGGCAGCAAATAGTCCAATTGTTATGTGGAGTCGATGAAAATCTTCACGAAAGCCTCAATGAGATTTCAAATGAAACTGCCCGAAATGGCTAGATCCTCTTAATCTGCTCAAGAATAGTTGATCTTTCCCACTTTTTACACCACTCTTTAAAATTGTGTTAATTTTTCTGGTATTCTAAATCCTGTAGAGCCTCAATCTTCTCTATTCTTTTTTCTTCATGGAATTCCTTAAAAAAATCCTTCAGCTATCTTCCTTAATTACACCACTTCAAATCAAGTCTAGCTTGTATGAAATCCCTGCATGGTCCAATAGTTTCCTTACCGTAATATTTATTTTTGACAAAAATTTATAGGTGAATTAACGCAAACATTTTTAAATCTCCATTGTTTTATTAAAAATCTCAAAAATCCATCAACTTGTTTAAAACCTTTCCAAGACGGGCTGGTGGACCGTTCGTCGACTCTGCTCTTACGACCCGTCGATAAAATGTTGTTTTCTGTTCTCTTGGTAAATATCAGAAATTAAGCAATATTAGCAGATGTACTTTTTTATTCATAAGCTAACCAAGGTTGGTAAAAAAAAACTGTATTGAACTAATGTTTCGGCATCTTCGCCTTCTTCATAGTCGTGTTGGTCTCAGTCGATTGTCCACAGTTCTTTCTTCACCCTGTGTGGATCTTCGTTACCGTATCGAGTCGAATTCAGTGAAGCACCGCTCGAATGAAGAACTCGCTCGGCAATGGTCTTTTAGATAGTCCAGTGGTTGTTGATAGCAATCGTCTGTTGATAACAGTCTGTTTCCTGCTGACCATCCATCCTACAGCAGTCAGTATCATCATCGGTCAGCAAAGAGCAGGGAAAAATTTTAAAAAAAAACCAGCTTCTCTTCAACCTCTATAATCAATATCTATTCTTTTAATAAAATTTTATTCTTTGGCCGAATAAATTTCTTTGTCGACCTTGTGTTACCGTATCACTCACGGAATACCTGCTGAATAATCATGTTGTTGCTAAGGGAAAGTTGGTTCTTGAAATCTTAACAGCGCTTGCAATTTTTTCAGTTGCCGGAAGTTAAACAACATATCAATCATACAAGTTTTCCTGGTAATCACAGCATGTTGGATCTTAGTTTCTTATCCTCCTCAATCTCTCAAAACGCCTATTTTCACTACCAATCATTTGGCTCAAAGCGCGGAACTCTTTTCAAGTTTTCGTTTACCTCACACCTGCTTAAGTTCTTTTTTGGAAATTATACTCAGGTACGACTGACTAATCTACCGATAATTCGTTTTGTTTTACTCACTCCTAATTTGTTGCTCATCCTTTTCTATTCCGTTCTTCCCGTCCATTTTTCGTCTAACCTACCCTGCATTCCTTAATCATATTCGAAGCAGTTCAAAGAAGTGTGGTCTAGATTACACTTTCGATCACTGATGCTTTACTTAGTGACTATACTTATCTACCAATGCAGTTCATTTAGCTTCGGAAACTTTAGAACTACTTTGAAACCGTTTCTCATAATACTTTGCCCCATATTTGGGTCCTAAACCAAGGCTTAATAGTCTATGCAGTGCCATATTGCCATATAAGTTCACCGTTTGCATCCTGAATACTGAATTTCATTTGAATGGGAACCCTAGAGTGATGATTCGTTTTTCTATATACCTAATTGTTACTGCCTGCCTATGGCAGCGATAAGGGATTCCTCAAAACAGTAAAAGTTTGCCTAGGTGTCAGTAAGTTTATGTGAAAACTAGCTGGAACTTACGTGATGCGCGAAACGAGACATCCATTATCCAAATGTCTTGCCGATTTTGTGACTCCAGTCAATGCAATTTTTGTTCGCTATTTGAACAATGAAGGAAACGTAGAGGGTACTTGCTTGCTCTAAAACGACAATCTCCTGGATAGATGAAGGTGCTTGCACCTTACGCAAGCGGGCGCGATTTGTGGGACATTGAGTCGCACTCTTACATGTATGCGGTTGTTACTATATAGTGTTTTTTCCCAACAGTCGTTTAGAACTGGATTTTTCTCATAAATTTTTCATCGTTTCTCTTCATAACCAACATGAGAATTCATAAATCCACTGACGTCTGAAAGCCAATTAAACGCTAACCGTATAAGTTCATGAGATTTTTCTTAGATTATAGACTATCTTTCATGCTGTTTAACACCAATTTTCCCCAAAACTTGTTGGACATTAGCTGCTCGCAGTGATTTACATGATGTCATTGTGAATAGAAATCCCATCCATGTAGTGTTTGTGCTCCCAGTATTTTCGCCGCATTGCTCAGCTGGTTTCAATTCATATTTAGAAAAACAGACCACATCAATTCCAAGTTCGAAAATTCGTTAAGTTTTTAGCTAAGTGAAGTGCATTTCTCATTGAAACCATCGAAATAAATTACTTGCACTTTTATAATGATTAAAGCTTCTAAATGTTAAGCATCTTTCGGGCGAATGGCGCAATGCTTACACTATTCCTTTTATACAGTTTGTTCAGTTTCTAAGAGATAAACGATAAAGAACACAAGGATTTCTAATGGTTGCGTGTGGCGCAGTGGTTGAAGGTGGCATTGCGACACACTCGTGGAATTGATCCTCGCACCCATGGACCACCAAGCGTTCCATTCCTCCGAGGTCGGCAAATTGGTGCCAGGCTTGTCTGGGAGGATAGCAGAACTGGCTCGATACATCGGTAAGCCACTGCGAGTCATTGTGAAGGCCAGATATACATTCAGTCACCTCCAACGGTACTTAATGAATTCGAATGCAAGGCGCATTCCTCAGGGATTAATCAACGCCGAGAGCTTTATCATTTATCCTTCTATTCCTTTTCTAAATAGCTTGTGACTCATCACTTCTTGACAAAACGGAATTTCACAGTCTCAGAATTTTTTCTTGCATTGGTTCGTAGACTTTTTATTGCTAAACCACGATCGTGCCTAACTTTACTGTAATCCCATTGCTGAAACTCTTCGACCGGAAGCCAAGCCTGGTTTCACTCATCGTTGTCTTTTTCTGTCGACATTCTGCTACAGATTGTGTGACGTGTGCTTGTGACACAGAATGCTACCCAGTCCAGACGCAGACCCCATTAGAGCTGCCATTATTTTTTTGGTCGTTTTCATTTCATCCCATTAATTTTAATACTATACCATCATGTTTTTTCTAAGGGTTCGTCTTCCGATCTCATAATTTTATGTGATCTTGGTTGCACGTTAAGTTTTGCGACAAAATATAGGTGCCATATAAAAACAAAGCTTTCGCAGTTTTGCAAACTCAGATGACACTTGTTTTCGAGCTGACAAATTTCAGTTCCCAAGATCGACTTTCTATTAACTTTGGCATTGGATTATGAATTCGTCGTTTTCTCTCTTAGCAATCGCGAGGTTGTTAAACAGCATACGTTTACTTCCATACAATAACACACATACAACATAATCGTAGATGACGTTTCGGCAGAATCGTCTTCTTCAGAGTCTGGAAGGGCATAGTGATATGCAATTTACTAGTTCAAACGCCTACATAACATATACAGAAAGATGAGAATCTAAATAGTAATCACAGGGTCAACTGTTTCTCGAAAAACCCACCGTTTTTTCTACGTGCCTTCCATTGAGGAAGAACAGCCGCTCAGAGTCGCATATGGTTGACGACTCTGAACAAGGCGATTCTGCCGAAACGTCGGCTACGGTTGTGTTGTATGTGTGTCATTGTAGAAAAGTAAACGTATGCCGTTTAACAACCACGCGATTGTTGAGAAAGAAAACGACAGAAATTTCATTTTTGCTATGCTAAGCTTAGTGTTGAACGCAGAAATTAACACGATTGAACTGAATCAAACATATTGAAAGTGTTTGGTGAAAAGACAAAGGTAAAAGAATAAAGGCCCCAACATTAATTCATCAGAAAAGATGATTTCAGATGCACCGTGCGTTCGACTTTATCAAGTATCTTACAAGTGATTGGTATCTGGTCTATGCTATGACTCGCGGTGGCCTAGCAATGTATGGAGTCAGTGCTGCTTTCCCAGACAGGTCTGGTAGCAACTTGTCCACACCAGATGGATACAAAGCTTTGTGAGCTCAGAGCCCTGGATCGAACTCATGTGTTTTTTGGGACACCTCTAACCAATTGTCTACCTAGGCATCTTTTAGCTGTATTGGAGTCGATATGACGCCACAGCGTGGATCTCCGTGCTATACTAGCAATACCCTCAACACCAGGGCGCTGCTTGCCTTAGTTTTCTTACAAAGTCTCCGACTACTACCTTTTGATTGAGGTTCCATTAATTTGATATTTTGTGTGCGGGACAACTAGATTTTGTAGGCAGAGTTGTGCGTGACAAAGGACCACCTGAGAGTGATTAAAACAATAAACTTTTCTCGCCAATGCAAGCCACTATACCTCAAAATAGTATTCAAAGATACAGAGAGTTCCTATTGAGCCAATAGAGATTTGTATCTATGAGACTCTGAAAAACGAAATACTTTATCATCTAGCAATTTAAAAGTGCGACCTTATCACTATACATTACATGACGAAACATCTCGTATAATGTGAGTCCTAACACTTCTTTCGCCTTTGGTCTCGCTTTCGTCATCCATAAAAGTTTTCAGTTTTACGCTTGCGTTTTGCAGATATTTAATTATATCGTGCCCTTCATACTCCCAGTAGAATGTCGGTCGAAGCGGTCTTCTTGGAATTTTAGGACGGGCCTGCAAGGTCGTTTCCTGGTCCTTACCACGGCGAGACGCCTGAGTTTGTGAATCGTAGGGTGCCTTTTTTAAACTAGGCTGGTGTCCTTTTCCTAAAATCGGAGGAATGAAAAGTTTGCTTAACACGAGCCAATGTCACATCAGCAGCCATGAGTGGATTAGGAAGCGTAATTGACTACTGCGCTTCCTATGTTCATTTTTTCCAGTTTGTAAGCCCTAAACGTTTTCATGTCTAGAAGCGCGATGATAGAAATAGCTGCAAGAGAAAAAAAAAGCGCGAGTAGCACTCATCTACACCTTTGGTTTGCAAGAACGTCTAAAACGCTCCATCTTATCAACGAGTCCATAGCACTATTCACTCCTCGACATCCATTGAATAATGTTGAAGAACTACTAAGAAGCACTTTAAAAAGGTAAAAATTTGATCTGAAGCCATTGGTGTCGACGTTTGATAAAAAGGTTGAAGGATAAAGCTTTCGGCGTTGATCAATCCCTGAGGAATACGCCATACATTCGACTTCACTAAGCATCGTTTGCAGGTGAATGAACGCATATCTGGCCTTTACAGTGCCTCGCGGTGGCCTGCCGATGTATCGAGCAGTGCTGCTTCAGAGCCGGGGAAGTCAAGATAACCGCAACCTAGCCAGCCAAATTCCTCTGTAACCCCAATAGAAAAACCGCGACGCTTAATTTTCGATCGCACTGGGAATAAAACAGCTTTTTCACATTCTCCTTTTTCTATGAAACCTCTAATTTAGTATTCCACGTAGAAAAAAAAAGCCAAAAAGTTAACATGGATGGGTAGTGTGCCTATCTATCGTCTTATCTGCCACCTCTTTTCTCTACCTTTACCACCTCATCGTTTTCTACGTCGGCTTTTCAAATTCTTACGTGAAGCAGCCATAATAATTCAAACTTGCATCGAAACATAGAACACGAAGTGAGCTTCGGAAGGCCCAGTACCCAGAGTGTTGAAAAAATATTGGACTTAAGAAATGAACATTCCTGACGAAGATCATCGTCCACGCCTACCAGCAGTGGATGACGACCATGTGAAGATTTCCAAACCAAAAATCAGCTGAAAGATTTTAAAAGCACCCAACAGTAACCGCAAGCAATAGCTTATCATTAAGAAGGCGTTGAAGAAATGAAAGACCTTCACAAATGGCTCTCAGATCGCCATCACGAACTTCGCCCTATAACCTTTTGCACAAGAAAAAAACGACCCAGTGTGGACTACGTTTTGACGGGCGGTGACAGCTGGATCATCTACGACAACAGCCCGCAGTTGTTTCAATGATTGGTCAAGGTTAAAACTATGCGTTTTTTTGAACTAAATTTGCCTGAGGAGTGCATCTCACTATTATATCCTTTCTGACAAAGAGAGTTATCTAATAAAACATCTTGAACCTTGGAAAAGTGATCACAGCAGATAAGTACTGTAAGAAAATCGGTAGAATAATCTTCCAAAAACTACGGCATAGTGTTTGGAGACGGCCAAGAGAATAGATCCAATCTTCTTGCACGGTAGTACTTCACAACAAGTTGCGGAACTAACACTGCAAATGTTGCACGAGTTGAGCTATGAAACTCTTTCTCGCCACCCAAAGTGCTAGCCGAATCTCTCGCCAATCAACTATGTTTTCTCTTTAGTATCTGTTATCTCGTTCTCAAAAAATTTTCATGAATTTTTCGTGCCAATTAAGTTTGAAAGACAAAACGGAATGATGACAAATGACGATAAGTAATCAACCAGCTGCTCAACGATGCACTCGGTAACTCGGCCAGCCTCCTATTCATCACTGCTTTCACTTCAACTAGCACATGAACCGTTTATTTGAACGTCCTCGACTTGTTTGATAAACAAGAAAGAAAACACCGTTCAAATTTTTTGCACCCAGAAAGGAATAGCGGAAGCTCAACATAGTAGACGGAGCTTGATTAGTGCAATTTCCGAAACCTAATTTGGAATAGTCGATTTCACGAGAACCAACACCGTTGATCGTAATTTTTCGAAAGTGCATTGTAGTAAACAGAACTTCCTGAGCAATCGATCACTCTGCTTTTGTTGTTACATAGATATTTTTTCAGTTAAAAAATTACAACGTTGACGACGTACTTTCGAAATGTCGGACTGCACTGATGTCACGGAGTTCGTTGTTAAAGAGATAACCTTGATCACTGTCTCTCTTGTTGAATCACTCGGATAAACAGGATGATTATTAAATGCTTTAAATTTTATGAAAATTTAGACATAAGGTTAAACAATGGACTAGTTCAATAATGTAAGATCGAGACATTATAGCGCTTTCCTTTATTCCTGGAATGTTACTATTCCCCGTTAACGTCTACCTATACGCCTCATCTTTGTCAGAAAACTAGTTTCCAAAAGGAATTTCTTCTCTTAATTATTCATCCGTTCTCCAAAAGTTATGCCGAGATTCCTGATTGCAATAGAAGGACAGAATATTAACCTTTAACGTTGACCATTTTCTGAGGGATGAACCACACGTTCAGTGAATGCACGTCTCGTTTATACAGTGGCTTACAGAAGCCTACTGTTGTATCAACTTAGTCATAACTTATCGTTGAAGAGGGTGTCCACTTAGTTTTTCTTTCAGACAAATCTAGTACAAGTTTGCTGAAAAGAGAATGTGAAGGGCCTTTTGGCTTGACCAGAACACGGGTTCGTTTTCCCAATTTACCCCTCAGTTTGTTACTACGCAGTAAAGTAAGTATGTTTTGCTACCTTCAAACTACCAAAAACGTCATCAGATTGTCTACCGTGCTTCGCATTGAATCATCGGGTATATCGCAACACAGCCCAACGATACCCAAGAATTTCAGTTAAGCTTGGCTTAAACTTTTGATGTATCTCACGACTGAACGAGGTACGAGGTACTCAGTGCAACTAATCTTTTGAATTAATACAGAAATTATCACGGATTTTCTTGCACTAACATCAAGGCTGTGAATAACTTTTATTTAATATCTATTTTTACATGGATTCGAGAGATGCACCACAGAAGAACGTCCGGCTCCGTCGAAACGTTAGCCTAATAAAACTAATTTATCAACCTCGCATAAGCTCAAAAAATCCAAATACACGAGTGACTACCGAGTTCAATTGAGGGCCGGTTTCAAAATTACTGCCTACTGTTTTTTCATGGTATGGTAACAGAGATGCTGAAGATGATGAGGAGACCCGACTAAAAAAGTGATTGGGTGAAATGTAAAGTGAGAGCCTCAGTTGTGCAGATGGTAACGGATGAACCTCTAGAAGAGGTACTCATGGCATCGAATGCGGCTTGGAGACTGAGTTTTGCATATATCTCATCATCATTGTAGTTCTAAAGATTCAAGACTGTTTGCTTAACTATTTCTATGGTGTAAGAAAGTTTCTTATAAGGTTTCCAATAAATAAAAAATTAAATAATAATAAATAGTTCTGTCCTTTTGGTAACATTAAGCGGCATTAATGAGCATTTTTTCTGATGAAAGAGGTTTGGGTTTCCGTCTGCCAATTCATGGAATGTATAAAGGCGATCACATGAGAACAGTTGCTGAGTCCACAATCTAATTCAACCCCCATCATTGCACCTTGTCCATCTCAATCACCACTACTACCGGGTTCGCAGTTCTTTTGTTTTCCAGGAACAGTCTCAAGTTCTCGAAGTCTTCTAAAATTTAGAATTTCTCGCTTCTACTTAATGTCTACTATTTTTTCGTGGCATTTTTGGTACCACGTGAAATACAACTTCAAGGATGCTAAAAGATATGACCAAAACTCAATACCTCTGGAGCCTTTCAATAACGAACTAATAAGTGATTGCTGATAGCACCAATAGAGTCAAAAAAAACTTCATGGGGGAAAGGCAAAGCAAGGGCCGTTTGGTGGAGAGCACGTGAGTCTCCGAAAAGGATAATCGCCGGTTCCGATTCTAGGTGTGGCCCGAGTTTTGCTCATATCTCAGTATATTTGCGGTTGATCCGAAATCAGCTGCTTCTGCCGCTAACGCTTCCATTTTTTTCAACCACCTGTTACTGAAAGATACTAAGCAAATTGTAAGTTCCAAGACTATTTGAAATTTGCTTGTATTCCATTTGATATCATAAGTTCGTAGAAGGTTACCAGCTTCATTGTGAAGTAAAAAGAAGATTTAAATCTCCCGCCATTCATCTATGACTGTCCAAGTGACTTTGAAAAACAACGAATGAAAGCTTTGTTGTGACATTATTTGAATGAGCCAAAATAGACGAAATTTGATGAGAGAGATTAATCAAATCAAACAGTTATAATGAATCGAGATGTTATTATAAAAGAAGTTGTCATTTGAAGTGAAATGAAACATGAATATTGGACCTGGCTTTTTAACCAAAGTGTAACCCACCTCGACTTCTTTCTGCCTTTTTCCCTCTCTCTCTCTCTTCTTTCATCTAGTTCTATCTCTCTCCCTTTCTCTCTCTGCATATTTGTTCAAATGCGCCTGAAACTATTTGGGATCAAGTGGATTCTCATGAAATATGTTTTGTAGCGACATTATCTCATGTCACCTTCTGCTTTTATCTACTCTTTTCGCAGTTATTCGCTCAGCATCAACAGAAATCGACATTATAAATCTGTGTTCTCTTTTTTAAAACAATCGCAAGGTTGTTATTTAGCACACCTTTACTTCCTTACGAATATGACAAATACAACACAACGGTAGCTGACGTTTCGACAGTATCGCCTTCTTCAGAGTCCGGAAGGGTACACTAACATGCAATTTACTAGGACAAACGCTTCAACATCGCAAACAAAAAGATGAAAATCTGAGCAATAATTACGCGATCAGCGGCTTCTCGAAAAACCCACCGTTTTTATCTGTTTTCACCAAGGAAGAACAGCTTAGAGTCACATATGGCTGATTGCTGCACCACCCCACATCAAAAATCAGTTCTGAGATGCGGGGCTAAATCACGCGTTATTCCAGGCCATTCTCTGCTATTCATTCTCGGATTTTTGGAACTTATCCAAAAAGCCTCGAAAAATTTGCGCGTCTGTGTTTTAGTCTCCTGTGGGAGGAGAACGACTTTTGCAACAAAATCTCCCTCGTTATGTATTTGTATCCTATGCGTCCCTAGTGGCATGCCTTGTCTTGCTTTTCGTTTGCCATCTAGGTGTTCTTTCATGCGGATACATAAAGGTCTGACCGTTTCGCCAATATGTTCGTCTCCGCATGTACCACAAGAGATCAGCTCGACCGAACCTGAACTCAAGCAGTCACCGTGCCTGCCATAAGGGCAGATTACGCAGTTTTCTGTTTCACATAGACGGTCATACAAGCGGTTACGAACTAACTGACGACGAGGAGTATTCGGTGGTATTTCTCCTATCTCAACCAATTCTTCTTGATCTGCTCTTCTTAAGCATCATCGCTACACTTATTTCATCGCTAATGAAGGGCAAGATAAACGGGACCTTGTTTTGACCAAACCGTTCCTTTTGGAGCGGTCGCTCTCCCTCGAAAATTATCTCGTGTGGTTACAATTTCGTAGCCATTGGAGGTGGCTATTTGCCGAGGCAAGTCGCGCGATTCTTCTCTTAGTTCCCTACTTGTGCACACAGAGGTGGCTGTTTGAAACATGTTTCTCACAAGCGCCCTCTTTATGAAGGGTGACAAGAAAGGGAGTGAACCAGGATGTTTTTGCTACTTGGTTTTCGGTACCACTTTATCATGTAACCGCTACTTGACAAGTTAATTTGAACGTTTAGAAACGGGAGCCAGTCGTCCTTCGGTTTCTCCCGGGTGAACTTGATGTACTCTGACTACTCGTTCAATAATTCAAGGCATTTGTCCATCTCCTCCTGTGTAGAGAAGCCGACAAAACAATCGTCTATATATCCGCAGTAGAGCAACGGCCGGAGACCGAGAACGGGGCTTCACTCTAGACATAAATGCAATGGCAAGGCTTGGTGCCAGTCGCTCTCCCATTGCCAGCCCTCTTATTTGTGCCCTTCCAAGGGAGAGCAAGCAAGAATATATTACTGTTCAAAAAAAAAAGACTATGACATCGCCAAATATGTTCAGTTTGCTGTTCACTGTCGTCTTTGGAGCCTTCAATCTTACTTTCACTATCTTACGGAAAGGAGACGCGTCACGTTGACGTTCCAGGAACATCTGGGTGTTCGTGAGGTGGGCTGGAATGTGGTTAAGCAACTGGGTTAGTATTAGGCTTAAAAATCAGGTTATTATATCCGTTGGCCCGTCTACACAGCTAATGATCGGTCTAACCTGAAGCAATGATGGATCGGTAGACGCTAGATCATCGCTTAATACTAGCTTATGAGACAGGCGAAACGAAGGACCCGCATGGTGTGGTGGTGAGCGCGTTACTCCCCGGAAAGGACAATAGCGCGTTCGTTCCCCACCATAGACACCTGCGGTCCAGAGTTTTGCAAATATCTCAGCTTCATTAAAGTTATATTTCGCAATACACCCTGCCATTAAAAAGAGTAGGCAGTAAACAAAAACTAGCTAATGAGTTTTTATAAGGACAAGACGGAACACGTTGGTAAGTCAACTTTTAGTTGAGAGATAACTGATGGTTTTAAAACAGCAGCCCTTTCCATTTTGGCCCATTCGTGGTTCAATTTTCAGGATTTACTTTTAAACTCCTCATATGATGGTCGATGAAGTGAAGCATCTTCAAGATGCTTTTCTGTTATCTCTACATCTAACTGATGGGGAATTACGACAAACTCTCCATTCTTATCACTAACGGATAGTCTTATGTTTTTCGACCTAATCAGCTCTCGTACCTCTCGCATACCGCGTTTTTGCACTTCCGTGAAGTTTGAGCTGTACCTTTTCGCGCGATAGTGATTAAGGACCTTGAAAGTTTCATTCGTAAACATCCAAAATTAAATATTAACTTCATTATTAGGCTCTTTTTGTCCAACGAACGGGTGAGGAAAAAGTGCTATTGGGAGGGCTTCCACTTGGTGTTGTTCTTATCTATTCTGCGTTTCATCTCTAGCCTTTTTGTGGAGTCTTATTTCTGTGTGCTCTTGAAGCAGTGTTATGCGATTTACTCAAAAAGTCTTCGAATTTTCTTTGCAAAGTTACTTTAGTACTAGACCTAATAATAAACTTAAAGATCAACACTGACCCACCTACTATTCTCCTCCAGAGTCGGTCCTCCAAGTACTGAGCACAATAGTTTTCCTTCGTTTCGCATTTCTTCCACCTGGCGACCATCTAATTTTGTCGGCTTCGTAAACAGGTGCGTAGTATTTTCAATTCGATGTCCAGTTCCTCTAGATATGCCCTTCTTTAACTTGATTGGAGGCATAACTAAGAGTACGTGTTTGCTGTTAGAATTGGGCCCAAGTTTTGCACCATCACAACCCATTTTTAAAACGACCCTACGTAGGATCGCATGCAGCCTTTATGAGCTTCAAGATGCAATCCGCTATCAGGCCCAACAAGAAACGTCAAATAAAGGTGAAAACCAAGAGGCGGCTATATTATGACCATCTTCTTTCGCTGGAACGTTTTTAGAGAGCGAGACCCTAATAACGGAATTGACATAAAATTTCACATATTTTCGGACGGCGTTCTCAACACTTTTAATCACTATCGCGATAGAATATTTGTCTCGAACCTTGCAGCCGCACAAAAGTGTGGCCTGCAAGAAATTGGAGATTTATAAAATTCAAAGAGCACTAAGCTATCAGTTAGTGATAAGCAGAAAAATTTGTAGTTATTCTTAGCCAGCTATATGTTAAAGTAACATAGGAACACCTTAGTGATGTTACCCTTTATCGCTCATCATCTCAAAGGAAATACCAAAGTGAATACCGAAAACTAATAAGTAGGTTAAAGTTGCAAAGCCGAAAAACTTAAAATCATCGCTTATTTCGCACTTCAAAATCATTAGACCAGCATGCCCCGTCTCATACTTACTCATTAATACACATAAGTTTGCATCACCTGATAATCTTGCGTCAACCAATCCGTCATTGTTGAATGTTGGACCCATCATCAGCTGTGTAGACTGGCCAACGGGTATAATAACCTGGTTTCAAAGCCTAATACTAACCCTATTGCTTAAGTATATTCCAGCTCATCTCATGAACACCCAAATGTTTTTAAAATGTCTACGTAACGCGTCTACTAATGAGCGTACGTGATGGAATCCTTCGACATTACCGCACTGTACACCAGCGCATCGAATGACCCCGCTATGCAGGCCATTTTCGAACTTCTTGCTGAACATAATGGAAGAATAAACACGTATAGCTTTTTAATCCAGCAGTTTATTGCTCGCTTAAAAAAGTACCTAAACTGCTCGAATTTCACGTCTGGGAAATATTTCGCACAAAAAAAGGAGTTAGCAGTAGGATAGCGGCTGGCATCAAGCCTTGCCACTGCTTTTATGTCTAAAGTAGAAGCATCCACTTCCATGCAATAACACACACACAACTCAATCGTAGCTGACGTTTCAGCAGAATCGCCTTCTTCAGAGCCGCTTTTTTCCACTTGTCCTCCACCGAGGAAGAACAACCGCTCAGAGTCGCATATGGCTGGCATAGCATAGTCAGCGATATGCGACTCTGAGCTGTTGTTCATCCTTGGTGTAAAACAGATAAAAACGGTGGGTTTTTCGATAAGCCGGTGATCGTGTAATTATTGTTCAGATTTTCATCTTTCTGCTTGCGCTGTTGAAGCGTTCCAGGCTCTGAAGAAGGCGATACTGCTGAAACGTCAGCTACCGTTGTATTGCATTTATTATATTTGCAAGGAAGTAAAAGTGTGCTGAATAGCAACCTCGTGATTGGTATAAAAAGGGAACAACAGGTTTATAATCCAATGCCGAGGTTAATAGAAAGTCGATCTTGGGAATTGTTTTAAAAAATCGACATTGTTTGAATAAATTGCGATTTGTTGAAGAACTTCATCATCGTTCGATCTGAGCAACTTTATCACTCGTCAGGTGATAAATAAGAAAACCTTTTTTTATCAAGGGATTGTCTGTCCTCGTGCTGATCAGCTATTCGACGTCAGTGAACACTTTGTCTGCTCCTACAACGTGTCGCAGTCAATCAAGCCGGTTCCGCTGCCTGCCATAGAGCATAATGTTGTGATTCCATCATATTCAGAAGCTTATATAAGGTTCCTGTTTTGAAAAGAAATTCGACACTATGGTTAACATTTCGCCTCCTTCGACTTCTTCAAAGCAGCAATAATTCGAGTTGGAGGTTTACAGCGGCATATTCTTTACGATGTGTAAGTCTTCCTAGTCCCATTAAATGGAATTGAGGGAGGTAAAACACTGGAGAGAACATTGTCTATAAGAGCAAGCTTCTGTTAAAAATCTTAAGTGATTTTATCAGTAGTGACATATCCACCACTTATGCTAAAGCTAAGCGAAAACCGATTTTCAATAACATAAAGTGGTTCTTACAGCATAGTCGTCAGGAAATCTCACTGTCCATCCCATGGTCTTCTAATTTTAAAAAGTTGCAAAGAATGTCTACATGTTGCATTTGAAAGCTGCCTTCTCTACTATTCACCGATCACTACTCTTAACTGAGAGCTGTAAAACCTCCTTGCCTGCAAATTGAATTATCTCGGATATTCTTGCATGTTTATTGCTGAAACGAAGCTAATACTTTTCCGAAGAAAGTCGACTGACCCATATATCTTGCATATTTTTCGCTATTGCTTAACAGTGGTCAGCTTGCAAACATTTCTTTTTCGCAAGATCACTGCTTATTTCCCCATTCTGATCTGAGCTAGTTATATCCTGGTATCGCCGCTATCGTTTCAAGTAATATTAACTGGGTCAATGTTCACTTCTATCCAACCAGGTCTTCACTTAAAGTAGATCGTAGTAATCCATTTCAATATTGGCCTCCCATGTCGCTGTCATTTCAAAAGAGCTTATTTCTGACTTCTCTTCGAAGTGGAATTTACAGATTTCAACAAAATCCTAGTTCGGTGCTTTTTTGATTTTACGATTCGTCTAAGTGCGCGGCATCTATTCAGTATGGAAATAGCGTCATTAATATCATCCATGCATCAACCATGGAGTATGAGTATATGGAGAATATCGTGAGAATGGAAGGCTGGGAGGCTTAGTTTGCACAGTTCAGGGTCAAACCAGCGACCGTGCATGTCACCCCTTCCACTTGCACGTTTATGAATGAAATAGACCACATATAAAAAACATCCATTCGCTATGATAAATAATCTAATCTAAAAAAACATCCATATTAGGAAATCCTGACGGCGCAAGCTGAGCAATTCTGAAGTAGTCCACTCGCACTTTTACGTAATCATTTTAGCGTTATTTAAAGTAAATCTACATAAGGTTTTTATGGAAATCCAATTACCAAGGGAAAGTGCTCAAGAACACCAAGTTAAAAAGGGTTAATTAGCACTAAAACAAATGTATTTCTAAGTGTTTCCAACAGAAACGGGAGTTAACTAATTTAGTTGCACACACTCACTTACCATGAACTATCCGCTCTGCCGTAACGGTCTCCACAATTGAAACGTTCTTTCACTCGAAACCTCTGCGTGTCTGTTCAGCGAACGAGGGGTCCAGCAGAGCGACCTTAAGCGTAAGCTTTAAATCATTGAGAAAAAACACTTATACCAGTTTCGTTAATAAAACAATTTACTTAACTAGTGTTACGAGAAATTAATGCTTAAATGATTTTTCGTCTCGCTGCGATAGGGAGATTTTCACCGTTAACAAGTCGCAATGTGTAAGCAGCAGAGAAATCCTCACCACCGTCTACAAGAAATATCATTCAATGTGAGGAAACCGGCATCTTCATTTGAAGGTCCAAGTAGGAGTAAACCAATACGAGACATTGCCGTTGCCTTGAAGGAAACCTCAATCTGTAGCTCTCTGCCACTACACGTTCTTCTGAATTACAATGGGCCGCGACTGCACATGATGGTGAATTGGGGACAGTAAGGCGCAACTTCGTCGCTGCTTCAGAGATGAGATTTTTTCCAAGAGGCAGCATGTGGGTCAGACGAATAATGTGCCGGTTTTACTCGACTCCTCACTAAGCTGCCCTTTCAAGTTCCCAAGTATCTAAATAACAAATAAGTGGCATATATTGGTACTGGACTTCTGCAGATAAAAATCACTCTGCAATCCATTTAGGAACGCTCCAGTCCCTCTAGGAATTGACTGAACTAGCATTCCATGGCATTCAACACAAAACAAAGGCCTCAGGGAGCATCCGAAGCCACAGGTAAAATTGGAACACCCTGGTGGATGAAAGATGCGAGGATAAAAGGATAAAGGATAAAGCTCTCAGCGTTGATCAATCGCTGAGGGATGCGCCATGCATTCGACTTTATTAAGTATCGTTAAAGGTGATTGAATGCATATCTGGCCTTTACAATGATTCGCGGTGGCCAGCCGATGTATCGAGCCAGTGCTGCTATTCTCCCAGACAAGTCTGGTACCAATTTGCCGACCCCGGAAGAATGGAGGGCTTGGTGGGCCATAGGCGCATTTCACGTGCGCGCCGCAGTGGCGCCTCCAACCACTGCGCCACACGCGCCCTAAGTAAGTAAGGTCAGTAAAGTAAAGTCACATTGTGTTAAAATGCGAGGAAACGAATCTAATTTGCGAAGCGCCGGGAACCACAGAGTAGATGTGAAAGATAAGTCTATGCAAAAATTTAGTGCCAGGGACTCTTATTTGTCACATTTGGTATAATTTCGTTATCCGAGGAATAACTCAAAGTGGCACCAGTGAATCTCTTTCCATCCTTTCGTGCGTCATAACTGCTCAGCATGCTCCGCTCGACGAGAGGACACAAACAACATTACACCTCATTACACCTTTGAAATATATGCCCGTCATTAACTGTTTTGAGGATGAGAATAGCGCCTTGATTAGTCGCACTCTGCAATGAGCAATGGCAATGATAAGTCATTCGTTCGAACTCGCGTTTCAGGCTCACTAATCCTTCCATCCTTCAAGGATCCGGAAATTGATGTGAGTCTTGTCTGCAGTACCAATACACCGACTTATACCATACAACGATTAGGCACAGCCTTGGCCATAGATCAACACCTAAAGCATCATTGTTTATCCTTCACTCTCTTTTTTGACGATTCCACAATATCATTTTACTATTTCATAGGCATATTGATACCAAGGTATTTAGATGAACATCCTTCGCAAACTACTCGGATCTGAGCACTTCTTCCATCCACTGTCTTGCAACTGTCACTATAGGTAGTGATAGGAATAACGCGTGTGTTAGGGCGATGCATAAAAATGTGTCATTTTCTTTATGCGCTGGCACATTAAATCGCGATCAAACATTGTTCGCTTTGAAATTCCGAGTCAGCTGTGGTAGAGCGTTTCATGATTTTCACCACTCATTGTGCTCAGTTATTATCGATCTGAGGTATTGCACCTTAGAATTCGAATTCTCCTGCAGGAAGCATTTCATGTGTTGGTCGTAAATCTATCCAGCAACTGCTTAAGGATGAAGTAAGAAGAATTACTGGGCATCTTGTTTTAAATGATAAACTTTGAACCTCTTCTCCACTTGGATGGCAATGCACTGAGGACTGGCAAATATTGCTGTGTTGCAATTCAACACTCAGGAGCACCATAAACTACGTAGAGGCAGCAAATCATTTGAGGAAATTAGAGAAAAATAGAGATGCGTTTTATTTGGTTTTCCATAAAATTATGAAGGGCAAATGAACAATGGGATAAAGGATAAATGATAGAATTCTCGGCGTTGATTAATCCCTTAGGGATGCGCCATGAATTCGACTTCACTGAGCATCGTTGGAGGTGGTTTAATACATATCTGGCCTTTACAATGACTTGTGATGGTCTACCGATGTATCGAAGAAGTACTGTTATCCTCCTAGACAAATGTGGTACTAGTTTGCCGACGCCGGAGGGTCGGAAGGCTTATTGATCCATGGGCGCTTGGATCGATCTCCTGAGTGTATTGCAGGGCGCCTCCGCCACTGCGCCACATGTGTCCTTAACAATGAGATGCAAACATCAATCGTTACTCTCACAACCGTTGTTTGTAGAGAGCTTCCAAATTAAGTCAACCTATTTGATTAATCTACGGATCTCTCTCATATGAGGTTCTCTCTTCCGAAATCCGACATGCATTTCATTGGTGAAAAATCGAACAGCACCAGGTCCGGAGAGGATAAGATCAGAACACCTGAAGAACCTTCCGCCAGTCTTCGTAAACACACTGGCTTTGCTCATCACACGTCACCTGTATGAATACAAGGTCCCTGCTCAGTAGAAGGCCAGCAAGACCGTGTTGTTGTTTAAGTAGAGTGAGCTACACGATATCGGCAACTAACCCCGAATCTGCTTCCTGTCTATCGTTTACAAACTTTTCACATCAGTCATCCTAAACAGGATTGACAGAACACCAGACGACGGACAGCCATGTGAGCAAGCAGCGTTTCGAGAAGGATTTAGTACGATGGACGACATTCCGACGATAACTAGGCTCACTGAAGTATCGCGAGAGTACAAAAGACCGCTCTGTCTCACTTTCGTTGATTTACAGAAGGCCATTGATTCAGTTAAGATAGAAGCTCTCATAGAAGTCCTTGATAGCCAAGGTGTACCATCTCAGTACTTGAAGATTCTTCGTGAGTTGTAAAAAAATTTCACAACCAAGATATCACTATTCTACAACGATATTAACATCGACGTCAAAAGAAAGGTTGGATAAGGCGATACCATCTCGTCAAAATTATTTACCGCCACCCTGCAGAACGTCATGCGAACATTGGAATGGAATAATATGGAAGTGAAAATCGATTGTCGGCAGTTACACCATTTTCGCTTTGTTGATGACATCGTCCTTATAACATCCAACATTATCCAAGCGGAAGATGTGCTTGCGGACTTTGATAAAGCGTGTGGTAAGATTGGTCCTCGACTAAACCTCACAAAAACGATGTTCATGAGGGACGGATTGGTTTTGTATGCCCTATTCACGCTCAACGTAACGGATATTTCCGAGTGCTCCAGTTATGCCTATCTTGGTCGGGAAATCAATATGATGAACGACTTAGCTCCAGAGCTGAGCAGAAGGAAACGAGCGGCTTGGGAAGCTTTCAGAAGCATCGAGGATGTAGTGATGAGAACAAGGAACACCCGACTCCGTTCCCACCTTTTCCACTCATCGATTATTCCTGCCCCAACATATGCGTCAGAAACCTGGTAACTGCGCAAGTGGAATGAAAGATCACTCAGCGTTATCGAACGCGCAGTCGAAATGACGATGCTAGGGGTATTCCGTTTCACAAAAGTAAGGATGAGATCCGAAGCTCCGACCTACGTCAACAATCGAAAATCAAAGATGCCGTTCTATACGCCAAACAGTCGAAGATAAGGCCGGCCGGACACGTAATGCGTATGAATGATAACCGATGGACAAGAGCTGTTGGTGACTAGATTCCTCGGGATGTCAAACGTACTGCAGGAAGACCACCGACCCGATGGTCAGAGTTCTTCACGAAAAGCCTAGAAAAAAGATATAATGCTCGACGAGTCCCTAAAGCGAGCACAGCCCACTGGGCTACTCTTGCAAGCCACAGGGAAAAATGGAAGATTTAGTGGCGCCCCCTCGAGTTACTCGACGATCAACAAGACTACAGGTGATGCATGTGATTTGATTAATCTTGGAACAACATTGTATATGTGTATTGTGAAAAGTGATTTAAAGTGGTATGTACAAACGGCTTTTTTAAAATACCGTAGACCTCATGTAATACCTTTTCCACTAAGCTCGTGTTAACTCTGGGTGCGGATAGTGGTACAGTGGTACTGTTGTCCGTCATCACGAACATGGTGCTAGTTCGATTCCGCTTCGGACCAACCAAATCTCTCATCCCTTCGGGTTCGGAAAATTGGTACCAGACTTGTCCTTGAAAAAATCAGCTTCTGCAATCTAATGGGAAACACTTCAGCCCGGCTATCTCATGACTCCAGAGAGAACTACTCCACTAGCATTCTGCGACATTGAAAGTGAAATGAAAACCCTCAAGCGTCCTAAGCCACACGTTGAAGTTGGATGACCTTCGTGGATGATGTATGCGAAAAAACGAATCGCCTGTGAGAAGTTCTGTGATCAGCACAGCAGACTTAAAGATAGGTCGTATAAAGAAATAATAACGAATTGATTAGACTTGAATGGAAATCGCAATATGGATGAGTTCTAAGTCCAGAGGTGTCTGCCTTTCGTCCATGGGTGCGGTCTGATAAGAGAAATGGCTGTAAAGTCAACAATGGTGACTTTGTCCTCTCAACAATTTAGAGCCACTTTTTAGGTTACCGGACAACGACAGAGTTAAGTAACTCCTTAGCAAATTGGTTTTGCTGCTTTAAGTTTCCCACCATCATTTTGTAAACCTCATGTCTGTCTAGTCAATTCCAGCCGAAACTCATTTAAGTTGTCATTGTGTTTTTCGTTGTCGACGTCGTTTTGGTTAGTGTCTTTGTTCAATTAAGTCTTAGACGCGCAATGATTGTTTGCTTCTTCTTATTTTTTCGATTTAACGATTTGCTCAACTCTACGACAACTATTTAGAAATCATTGAATGGCATTCATATGCCACGTGCGGTATTAATAATATTAAACAATAATAGAAGATATCGTGCCGTCTACTTAGCCGTCTAGATTGCTGACGTTCTTCTCTTTCTGCTCTTTCTTCTCTTTCCATTTCACTGCAAGTTTCCAAAAAAAAAGTCAATAAAGACTGCTGCAGATTACAGGAAGCGAACAATGAGGAAGTGGATGATACACGGCATAGAAGCTCGTTGACTGAACCATCAAAAAGGTTTCGAGCAGATTCTATTCGTATTCTTGGCTCACTGGTGTTTCGGGGTTTCTTTTTCCCGAACTGCTAGTGATCACTGATGAAAGATTAGCACATGAAATTACTATGTACTTGCGCACCTGGAAATGTAATTGCTGCGATTAACCATTTATTTTTCTCTCTGCTCTACATTTATCAGCTGATTTCCTTTTTATTGCGTTCATATTTTGATAGACGTTCTAAGTTAACAATTACGTCGGCGTAGAGAGTTTTCAACTGCTTCAATACTCCTTGTAATGAAAAGACCAAAATCCTATCACCACTTAGAAAAATGTTGGTTAGAACATTTACGTGTTGGCGTGATAGCAGATGTCACCTTTTCCGAATAATAGTGTGCTAGCAAATGACTCCATTATGGGAATTTTTAAGGCTTAGATGGAACCTAAACAACTGGCCAGGATAGTTCAGGAAGTTAAGCTTTGTTTTAGCGTGTAACCAGCTGATGTCGTCGAACGTCTCGACGAACATGTTCAGGCACTTCTTCACTTTAATCGCACACGTCTTTGAATGTCATCTTCAAAACAAAACCACTCATCGGCTAAAAACACATTTCATCCTTAAGCGCGCTTCGTCAATTTTTTTTTCTTCTGGATTTGTCCCTATGTTAAAATTCTACCCATTCTGTTTCCTGGGAATCAGTTTACTCTAAATTTATCACTAAATTCTGCTCGAATAGAAGCAACATATTTTTTGCTTTAAGTATTTCTTTATAACTACCAACGGGCGTGTTCATTACCGAGGTTGAATGACCTATTAAATATTTAAAAATTATTAGGGTAGAGAAAGGTTAATCATCATTGAGGTTTTTATTTAACTTTTTTCCTTCCTGTGGAATAAATTCGATCAAAGTAGCACTGCACCTATGTTGTCGTATTGTTTCGTAAATTCGTTTAACAAAGTTTTCTTTTAACAAATAGTTGCAGTATAAGGGATAACGAATTGTGAAGGTTACGTAATACGGTATTCAGTATCGGTTAAGAGAATATGGCATTTTTGACACAGTTTTGCAAGGCTTTTTTTAGTTCTTTTATTTGATCGGCCGTCACACAGACTATGTAGATCCCACTGCTTCTTGTATTCCATTCATTGTCCTCTCATTTATCGTCCACAGTGGTCATCAAAGATTTCACGTGATGTCTCGGCTGCTCTTCGAGGACTTCTTCTTGTACATTCTTCATGTTCACATCTCAGAATGCTTGATCGAGTTGATTCTTCTTGCAATCTTGAGATAACCGTGCTAGAGTGTTCCTTGCCTGTTTATGGCCCACGTCATTGATCACTGCGCTACTGTGCTTCCCTCTCACGCGTTTTGATGACTGCTACAATGAGCTTTCTGTTGGCATAGCTGAAGTTCCTTAAACACATTTTTGGAGTAATTCAAAAGTATCATATACTGCAATATTATCCATCGATTAATATGTGGTATATAGAGCAATAGTTAGACGTGCCCTGTGGCACACATTCGGTCGTTAGTTCAATGCCATACTCTGAAAAAACGAAGTGCTTCATTTTCCTAAGAGGATAAAAACACTAGAATTTATATATTTTTCGCCATCGTTTAGCAAACTTTTGATGGTTGGTCTGTGGCGCGTCTCCAAGGAATCCGTCGGAATCGTATACTTCATCAGTTTCCTGCTTTTAGTAAAAATGAAAAGGCTTATTATATTGAATTATGAATTCGTTGTTTTCTCTCTCAGCAATCGCAAGGTTTTTAAACGGCATACGTATACTTCCATACAATAACACACATGCAACACCATCGTAGCTGACATTTCGGCAGAATCGCTTTTTTTAAGAGCCTGGAAGAGCATAGCGATGTGTAATTTGCTTGGTCAAACGCTTCAAAAACACATGCAGAAAGATGAGAATTTAAATGGTATTCACACGGTCAATTGGTTTTCGAAAAACCCACCGTTTTTTCACTTGCTTTCGACTGAGGAAGAACAACCGCTCAGAGTCGCATATGGTTGACGACTCTGAACAAGGCGATTCTGCCGAAACGTCAGCTACGATTATGTTGTATGTGTCATTGTATGGAAGTAAACGTATGCTGTTTAACAACCACCCGATTACTAAGAGAGAAAACGACGAATTCATAATTCAATGCCGAGGTTAATAGAAAGTCGATCCTGGATACCATTATATTGAAGTTGGTTCAAAACAAAGATGCTGTCAAAGGTTTCTTTCAAAAGCGGAAATATTATATTAGCGATGATCCTTTATTTAATCCTTTAATCCTTTAATTATAATCCTTTATTTGGAGGATTATTTTTGTCCTTAGACAAATTTTCCACTTATTTTGCTTTTCTATTACTTTGTTTTCACTTCCAGATTTACAGCAGCACTTCATGCTCTGTTGAGGATCCAATAATGTGATCGTCGTTTATCTTGGAATAAAACCAGCACTGATTTAATACAAAGCGAGAATAGTGATGTCAATGCCGGCTATGAGAGTCGAAGATCTAATAGGAAAGAATTGGTTTGGATTAGTTTCTGGAAAGTATGATTTTGGAAAGAACCAAGAACCAGATGTAGAGAAAAAAAAACGCAGAAGTGATAAAAGAAAGAGCTAATAAGTTTGCAAGATTTTTTAGCCCTGATTTTCATTGTTCTACCTTAAGGATGAGACCTTATGCAAATGTTGTTGTGTTTATTAGCTACAGTTTGAGTTTTTTCTTTCTAACAGACACGTTAACATGTCATGTATTCTTTCTTGCTAATCATCTTAAAATCATATTAGAGAATCGGTTCCGGGACATTTTCTACTTCGCGTATGTTTTCGCTTTTGCAAACATGGCAAATAATTAAGTACGTACGAATGTTCAACAATACTCAGTTAAAGGCACTATGGTAGACTCGATAGCAACCGCAAGACGTATACCGACGGGTGGAGTGCACTTTGCAAGATCTAAAAGTCCAGGCGAAGGTGCACCTGATGTTCTTTTTCTTCAGAAAGAAGTCAATTAGACAATGTACCCGGTGATGAGACAGGTAGTTCAGCTTCCGACAACATGCCAGTGTTAGGAGGTAGTGGGCGTAAACTACGATCCCTTAGTATCCAGTTGTTTAGAGGCCCCGTTATTCTGACGCACGACCCCACTTCGAACAAATTGTTTACGACCCAAACTTTCTGGAAACCTCTGACGAAGGATTCCAAAAAAAACTTTATAGGTGGGCGATTCGATTAGATGAAACAGCAAATGCTTCGATTTTATTCGCTCCAGTGCTAAAAACACTTTCTCGCTGCAGTTTCTAT
>MQTX01000184.1:5328-50248 GCA_009735665.1 Angiostrongylus cantonensis | reverse complement strand
ATATATATATGCTTACAGATGTGTGTATATATATAGTCAAATGTTTAGATTATTCGTTGTCGTATGTTCTACGCCCACCGTCATTTTTCCTACACGACTCCCTCTCTTTCCATCGTCTGCCATAAAGGTGCTTTATGTGTGCGAATTTTGCGGCTAAATTTAATGAAACCGTTCATAAATCTATTGATTTGATTTAGTTAACTTCATCTATAGTGCAAGCTAACTCCATTATTGATTTTTGTCTTACGTGGTACCCTAAATCAATTAGTCGTGGAATGGAATTTAGCGGAGTAGTGCAATGGTTAGAGAGGCTATGCAGTGCACATGGTCTGCGGTTCAACCCCATAACTCCGGCGAATCAAGTCGTCCATTCTTATTCTTTCGAAGTCGCAAATTGGTATTGAACTTATATAGGATACATTTAAAAAAAACACGGATTTTATGCATCGGAAAGCCCTCAAAGGTTTTTGTGTAGGCCAAATACACATTCGATACCTTTGAGATAAGTGATACAAACAACTACAAGCGTGGCACATTGGTAAGGGATTATTCAACGTTAAATGCTTTATGAGTTTAATAATTTTATGTAGTTTTTTATGGACGTGCTTTCATAAATACATGCTGTTTTCCATGTGTATCACTGTCCATGTGATCGATCATATGTTTATTGCACTACGCGTGTAGGGCAGTGGTCGGAGCCTCTCTGCAATACACATGCTTGCATTCCCACGCCCATGGCTCACCAAGCCTTTTATCCCTCCGGGGTTCTCGAACTTGGTACCGGACTTGTCTAGCAAGATACCAGCACTGGCTCGGTAAATCGGTAGGCTATCGTGAGTCATTGTATAGGCCAGATATACATTCAATCATCTCCAGCAATACTAAATGAGGTCGAATACATGGCTCATCCCTAAGGGATTGATCAACGCCGAGAGCTTTATTTTTAGCTTCATGTTGCTTTCCATCGGTTTGCTGAAAGGCATGAAATCATGAAACACAGAGGTAAAACGGGTAAGGGTTCGTACAGAGGACATAAGCGATACACAAAACCTCCACAACTACGATCGGAAATCTCAGCGAGCTGCTCAGGGTGCTGTCCTACCAAAAGCAGTAAAAACACGTGGTGTTATTTCTCTAATCCAAAAAGACGCTTTGACAGAACAACGTTAATACGAAAGACTACGGAAACGCTGGCGAAACATCAGGAAATCCCTTATCGAAACGCAAGGAATTGATGGAGCCATGATCCACAAGGTGTACACAACAGCATCGAAAACCTCTACTGAAAAAGTAACGATGAACGTGTTTAAAAAAACTATTTGTGGCAAATGGATGAGGACTGTTTTCTAAAAATATGGCACAGTGGACGAGAGGGTTTGTATGTTAGCACGATCTTTTCACAACCTCGACTTCTTTGGAAGTCGAAAGAACAAAGTGGCTGCTTATAACTGAGGAAGGTGCGCCTATACCGTATAGCTAGATTTGGACCTCGAAAAGAAACATTAGCAAAAAAATATAGATCTTCAACAAGGTAATCAACATACTTATGTCAATATTGACCTATAGAAAGCGAGAAAAGAACTTTTTCTATCCGAACCTACGGAATAATGTGAAACAAAAAACTGTGAGAAGATGTTTGGGTTTGTCCACCAACAACGGCTCAGCACTAGATGCCAGTTTTCTAATGTCTAACGTGAGAGAATATCGTTATCGAGTACCTAAGTAAAATTAACTGCATCACTATCCATTGAAAGACTTCGCTTCCTGACTTCGTTCTTTTTGCACATTTCCACCGAAGGAGGAATGAAGGCTTGGTGAGCCATGGCAGCGGGATCTGTCGCATGGTATTTAGAGATAGCGAAGCTTAAATAGATGTTTTTCGGTGGATATGTTATCTCAGAGGGTGTCTATAGTGGCTGAATCCACCAGATATTTTTTTGTCGAACCACAAAAGCAAGCGTGACAGACTTTGATGACAATATGTGAACACGTTGGAAAGGAGATTGCAGTGCCTAGAAAGAGATTCGTCCAAGCAAAAAAAAAATTCCAGCATTGTGTGATGTTTGAACTCGGATTTTTGAAACCAATCCATTAAGGAGCTCAAATAAACGATAGGTCGTGCTAGTGTCAAACGCTTTTCTTAAACGAAAAACTTTTAAAGAACGACCATCCTACGGTCAATGAATTATGGCTTAGCGGTAAACCCACTAACACATGCAATTTTTAAAAATCCCTCAGCCTAAGGAAACTGTCTAAAAGAAAGGCAATGCAATGGCTTAGGTTTGTGTGTTGGATAGCACGTGAACGCCCAGAAAGGGTAATCACGGGTTCGAAGCTTGCCTCGGGTTCGAGTTTTGTAAATATTTCAGCACCATTCAGGCTGCTTTTCACATAACACCACTATGGAAAAAAATTATTAGGCAGTAAATAAAAAGTTAGGCATAGTCTCTGGCAAAGTATTTTGAAATCATCTTTAATTTAACCTTGGCATGAATAATCGGTATTTTTCCGCATTCATTATCTTACGTGAGATTGTTACCATTTTTTTACTGTGTTTAGCGCCTCTCTACCTTTGCCTTCTTCGGGGCCTGTGTAATACATGAGTGGTACAAAATCGTGAACATAGAAGAATTGAGATCCATCCTATGGTATAGAATGATTTCTAAAATGAGAAAATCGTTCTTCTGAGAGTACCAAGGGAACAACACGAAAGTGACGCTGGTCAGACATAGCCACTTTGCTCCACCTTTCTTTCCTAGCAGGAGTAAGAGTCGTCAACATGATCGTCATTAGTGTGCCCATCTTCTGATGCTAGTCCTGTAGAAGCTCTTCCCGATGAGTTCATGGTCCGCTTCGCTCAACTTCAGCCAATTCCTTATTGTTCTTTTCTTGGTCCTTATGACGTTCCAAATGTTTTCGCTAAAAATTATCTTTGCAGGCGTACTTATGTGGTTTTGTTGAATTGTAATCTAATATAATAATCTCATTTGGAAGCATTTCTGAGCATTTTTGCAACCTCGTTCATCATTTGTTATAGAATTTTCCAGCGCTTAGTCCATTTAAAAATGCTTGCTCTTAGTATATTGAGATCTCCGTTTATAAACACGCTGTTCATACTTCGTTACTACTTCAGAAGTAGACAGCACTCCTAGTCCTAAACAGTTCTTCACTTCTCTCTTTCGCTTTTTTCGAAGTTTTTCTTTGGATACAACGCCGTTTGTCTTAATGACACATTAGAAATGTTTTTCTCTTAGATATGGCGAATTTTTCCCATGTTTGTTTGACAGAACGACAACAAATGATGAATGGCACTCCGCTAGAATACAATCTTCAGAGGTGAGTAACGGCGACACCCGCTCTCCCTCGAGGGCTGCAGCTCTTTGGCCCGGTTTTGACAGCGGTGTTGATTCGTGGATTGTACCATGTTCAATTTCGTCAGATATTTCAAGAGTGCTGTTCTTCTTTTGCCACAATGAAACTGCTTTTTTGGTCATAAGTCATTTTTAACCATCCTGAGAATGTATGGCACCTTATAGTTGCTGAGAATGTCCCTAAGAACTGCGATGTAGTGCTGAGAATTCTTCAATGTGCCCCAAGTTAAAAACTTGGCTGTTTCCATCTAGAAGCTTGACTTAGACTAAGCGAATGCCATGAATAACTGCCATTCCGACAACAAAATAGTAACATGGTGGCAAGTGGTGGTGATCTCCTAGAGTTTTAGCGCAACTTTCGAGGATCCAAGAACAAAGAAAAAACTATAATTGAAGCAGAAAACCGCCAACTCCATTCTATGTCTGTCGTTAATTTGTTATCCATAGAGAGTTTTTAATCTTAATAGGAAGGTTTGAAACCATCTACCTTGCAATTATGATTCCATGATTGGTCCTGCCTGTGTTATCAGATGGAACTGTCTGGAACGAATTCGCTTAAGTAAACACGCCAGACGAGCTTAAACAAATAAAAAAAATCTCTTAGTTACAGTGAACCCAAAAGTTTTTTAAACGTGATATTCTTTTAAAAACGATAAATTTAAACAAATACATTGAAAAGTTTTATCCTTTAAAAAGTGTCTTCCAAAACACTTTTTGGCGTTTCTCGTTTCGGAGGCGCATTCCACAAATGCTATTAAAGTTCTAATTAAACGAATTGAAATGTTTCTGCAGTCATCGCAAGTGCAATAGAAAACTAATTTCAGAATTTGGAAGAAAGTTTGAAAGACAAAGAGGCTTTATTCTTATTTGAAGAGCGAATATAAAACCGTCTCAAGCTCGAAGAACCCACGTCAGGCCCGTCAGGCTGGTGGCTGCGTACTGCCGGCCTCAGTCAAAATTAGTGTCGTCTTAAGAAAGCTGATGGATTTCTCCAGAAGAAGAAGCTTTAGTCCGTTTTGCCAATGGCGTCTGTTTTGTCCATGGTGACTCAGAAAAGCGCTCAGAAAATCAGCTTTTTCTACTAAGTTTCAAGGTGAAGCTCAATTCCCTTAGGTGAATTCAATCATTTCTTAAAAAATTCTCTTGCACTGTTTTCAAGTGTTCTTTTTTGCGAAATGCGTAGATACCTTATTACTATCCATTAACGAAATATTACAATATAAAAAATTAATAACCCTTCATATACTGAGATTTCTACTCATTGAGAAATGCCTTGTAGTTACTTTAAAGGTGTAAAATTACAAAAAAAAAACCGCAATGAAGGATAGTTTGTATCGAAAGCGTTGAATTTATGATGGAGATTACCAGTGTTTTTGTAAAATTTCGATAGAAGTAATAAAAAGAAAACCGAAACTGGTAGGAACAAAGCGAAGTGATCATCATTTCATGGAGTTATCTCACCGCTAACACCAAGCGCCTAGGAAGAGCGTTGTTGGTGATTCGATTCGAATTTGATAGACTGTGAAAATTGGACAAACCATGACGATAGAATTAATTCACGGAAAAGTTCAATTAGAAGAAGTCTCAGGGATGAGATAGACTTTTTTCTACAAGAATCATGCTGTTTAATGACGATTTTACTAATATAGAATATATTTACTTAGACACCTGGACGACTGGTCCTCACTAGTTCTGATCACCTCAGCATAATGTCCATTTTTCGATGATTTACTTGTTTAGATTACTCCTGAGATCAATCTAGCCAAAGTCTGCCCCAGGTCGTCACCACCACAGTCGCAGCTCAAGTGAATCAGAGAGAGATTTTGCACCACACGATTTGTTTGGTGCCAGAACGGTGGTGGATCCTGGTATTGCTTTACTCTTCGCTGGGCTTCCTGGCGAAAAAGCCGGACTCATTCTCAGATTGGGACATCCTGCCGGGGAAACGATTCTCCCGCTATACATCGCAGCCCGATACCCAGGAACACCTGCCAACCACAATTAGGCCGTAAACCGTTGGAAGGAACAAATAAATATACATGCATGATATTCTCATTTTGTGCTTTCCAAGAGTGACAAACAGATTTATAAATACGAGTGTCTTCTTATTAATTCGTCGTTTTCTCTTCCAGCAACCGCGGGGTTGTTAAACAGCATACGTTTACTTCCATGCAGTAACATACAACACAATCGCAGCTGACGTTTCGGTAGAATCGCCTTCTTCAGAGCCTGGAAGGGTACACTAATGCGCAACTTGCTAGGTCAAACACTTCAACAGCACAAACAGAAGGATGAAAATCTAAGCGATAATTACAATATCTACAGCTTCTCGAAAAAACCCACCGCTTTTTTCATCTGTCCTCCACCGAGGAAGAACAGCCGCTCAGAGTCGCATATGATTCCATGAGTTCATAATCCAATGCCGAGGTTAATGGAAAGTCGATCCTGGATACTGCCTTCTTATTTTTCTCCGTTCACATTGCTTTGTTTTTAGTAATCGAGTTTATTGAATGTACTTGGTCAAGAATGTCTGATTAATATATGAAGGTGCACTTGCGGTGTGTGTATATCCTAATTATTGCAACTTTCAACTAAGTGCCATCGAAAATCTTTGAATAACTCTTGGCTTAATTATATCTACTTGTAAAAAATCTCTGTATTTTCATCACAAAGAAAATAGGTGAGTTCGGAAAGCAATAAACACGAAACAGATATCGGTTGGCTTCACTACATTTCGACTGATGTCGGTAGTTTCTGAAGAATTTAACCACATACTTTGCTTCCAGATAATTTTATGTGAGCAATATTGTAACAAAGTAGTCATCACCTCCCAGCACTTCACCACCACGGTAGCTCATGGGATATGTTCTTAGGTGCTGAGTGTTGAGGTTCAAGTGCAATCTGCAGCATAAATTGACGCTGTAGAATCTCTCAAGCCCAGAAGGGATTTGATTTCTCCTTCCAAAAACTTTGTTAAGAGCGACTCTATGCAACAGTAATAACAAACTTAGTAGCTAGTTAGTTACCTAGTCACCGTGGGACAAAATTTCCAGGGATCCGCAATCTCTACCGACCGACTGCGATAACATGGGAATGCGTAAAAAGTGCTACTAAGGGGTAAGAAAATCTCTTCCGGCAAGCAAAATGTTAGTGGCAAAGTAGAAAATATGCCGCCTTTCATGACTTGTTTCTTCGTGAAAACAGGCAACTTAAACTTTTCCTTTTTTTTTCGAGGAATGTTTTATGAGGAGAAACCACAAGCAGCGCGTTTGTGGTCGCCGGTTCGATCTTGCCCTAAACCTCCACTAACCCTTTCATGGTCACAACTGAAGTTTTATGATATGAATCTTATCAGCCGGTCGGACAATATCTGCGATGCTATTACACAAAAAAAATCATGTTAGATAAATTGACTAGTGAGAAGAACTTGTTTTAGATTTCACTGTCCTTTTCGGAGTGATCAAGACTGCGATGTTCATCGGGGTGACGATTAACATATTTTCAAACAAAACACAGCACTAGATAATATTTAGCCGCAAGAACTGATTTGCCAATTCTGTTACTTTGTTATATTTTTGGGCACCACAATCGTTGGTAACACCTTAAAACAAAAGAAAGTCTTATTTTGAAAATGTATGATAATACCCACGCATGAGCTCAAGCTGATCTTAACGGTCGTGTAGTATCGATTTTTCACAACTGTTTAATAATTTTCATGATTTAAGATATGTCTACCCAGCGATTGCCATTTTCGGAATTTTGGGTAATGTGCTCAATCTAAGTGTTCTGCTTAATCGAAGCATGCGAACACGGTAAGCCATTGCAGCTTTTCCGGACCACTTTCCATTTTTGACGTTTTCAAGTGTTTTTTTTTTGTTTCAGCGATATTTTTCTTCCAAATTTCTTGGTTCGTTAGCAGAATCGTAGTCTCAAATGGCTTTTGCGTTTTTTTTTTCATGAAAGTTGTGGAATTGGTAGAAAGTGCACGAAACAAAGGAGATTTACCGATTCACCTTTTTGTTGAAATCTGAAACTTTTACCTTTACTCATTTTTTTCGTTTATTCCCCATCGCTTCGTATTTCTCAGCACTTCAAAACTGTTTCTATGGGTATTTCAGGGACCATCACATCATTTTCAAGCATTAACCTAAATTGTTTTCACAGTGCTTACTTTTCATTTTCTGCCTACTACAATTTTCACGGCAGAGTATTATGCGAAATGCAGCCACAGCTATGCTCAGATATTTGTAAAACTCCGGACCGCAGATGACTGCAGTGAAGAACGAATGCTCCATTACCCTTGCCGGGAGCTAACGCGTTCGCTACCACGCCATGCAGGCCCTTCGTTTCGTTCGTCTCTCAGATAGCTCTATCGATCAGTGCCATCAGCAATCACTCGTCAACGGGAGATTTGGGGAGTCCACATCGGCACCGAATCCAGTTAAGATGAGACTGTAGTTGAAATCACGACGTTTACTTTTTATTTTATGTCTGCTACAATTTTCACGGCTGCTTATTATTCGAGTACAATCACAACGGTTCTGAGATATTTGCAAAACTCGGGACCATAGTTGTGGGTAACGAACACGGTATTACTCTTTCTGGAGTTAACGAGTCCACCACCACACAATGCGGGTCCTTCGTTTCTCCCGTCTCTCAGCTTCTAAATTGTTTTGCTTTGTGTAAATATTCGTTACGTGTAATGCGATCTATTGTCTTATTGAAACACAATAGAAGGAAAGCGATTGAAAAGAAAATTTATTGGAAGGATCCAGGAAAAAGTTTTTGGAGCCTTTTGTGTTTTTTATCAACTGACTTCAATGATTGCGTGTTTGTTTTAGTTATCAACACATAGGGATCAGTCCCAACAGCAGCATTATCCGAGTTAAAAAGTAGTTCAATGTTCGCTCTCATTTGAGCTTCCATCAACACGTTTCTGAAAGTCTTGAATTTCAGCTCACTTCAGAGAAATTTATCATGATTTAAAGCGATGTGTAACAAACGCGACGCCTTCATACAACCTTAATCCAGGCCAACCATGCCTTCAATCCTTTCGTGGTCGGAAAATTGGAAATTGGTACCCTTTGTGTTTGGAAGCTTCTCCCCGATCCACAAAGGCTGGCGACTGTCTGTCGTAAAGACTGTGGACATAGTAGCCCGCAATTCCAGGGTTCCAAGAACAACTGACTCGAGCATCATTCAACGACATTGATAAAAAAAAGAACAAAATCCTCAAGCACCAGCAGAATGCACTGTAAATTTCTAAGATCTTAGTGGATAATGGATACGAGATAACGAGACAAACGAAAGATGGCTGAGATCTGCGCAAAATGTGGTGTCAGATCTTGTGAAAAATTCTCCTACTGCTTAATAGTAGTAGCAGATTGCATTCAATGACAAAATCGGAACGCACCACCATATTATCAGTTTCTAAGGTTAAGGAAGAGAAAAATTTGGATGATCCGAGAAATATTGCTAGATCGCCCACACAATGTACGAAATGAAGACCATTTGCTCAAATATATTGGTAAACGCTACTGAATTTAGCAAGTTTATGAAAACTTCTTATGTATTTGCATTTTGCGCAGCCTCTGTAAAGGTATAAAGAATAGACCGTTGGAGTTGATCAATCGCCGAGGGGTGCTCCATGTATTGGGCACTATTAACCACCCTTAAATCGATTTGGATGATCATATTTTTACTATACAAAAAATTGCGGCAGCTTACTGAATTTTTATAACAACGTTCACTTCTCTTGCAATCTGATTACAGAGCTCGATTTGCAAAAGGAGCGGAATCAAACCATAGACCTAGTGTGTTTTATAAGGCACCGCCAATTATTTCACTACACGAGTTCCGAGCACTACCTTTGATTCATGCTTATTTAGACCTTTAGCTAATCAAGCGATCGAATGTGATGTGGTTCATAGAATCACTTAGTGATTAGGTGCTTTTTAAAATGGCTTTTCGTTCGTAATGTCGAAATGGGGTTTTGGTCAATTTACTCTAAATAGGAAAAACATGGTTTTTCGTGAGATGGGGTGTCCTATCGCAACGATTAACGATTGAAGGAATAAAATTACGTATTCATAATCAGTTCAATTTGTTGCATGTCAAAAGTCTCATTGGTGATATCAAATGTGGAAATTCCTTGGGAAGGGAACCCAACTGGAGGTGGCAAGTGAAGCCGGGGCATTCCGCTTGTGAAGGGCGACGTCATCTAGGGATATTAAAACCAGAAACCAGTAGTAGATATAACTGTTTCAATTAAACCCGATTCAATGATGAAAGAATGGCCGCATGCAGACTAAAAATATCTCATTGGCTAAGGTGTAATGAGAAAAAGAAAATGCCGTGGGTGTTTTTTTTCTAGTTTAGCTGTGCTCTTATTCTTTCAATAGTCATACTGCCGTTAAAATCCAAAAAATTAAACCTGAGCAAGCCATTTCCATAAGGAAGTTGTTTTAACCAGTATTTTTTCTCATTTTAGATCCAACACCTTCCTTGCCGTATTAGCATTCGCCGACATTATTTTTCTGTCACTGCTATTTCCAAATATTCTTGCCAACTATTCGTTCTTTACCTTCAACTATTACTTTCGATATTTCTACTTCCATACGAAGGTACATCTGATCTCCATGGCAAACTGGTGTTCAGCTGTGGCTATATGGTAAGTTGGCTTCTTGATACATTGGCATTCTAAAGATCAGAGACGTCTATTGAAGTCCTAGGTGGTATCTTTCCTCAGACAGGCTTCCCTAATTCACGGAAGGAACTAAAATTGATGATTTTTTTTTACAACTGCACTTGTAATCAATTACTTTGCATAGCAACATGCATTCTTTCTTTGATAAGCGCACACGAGATTGGTAAAGTTTTATTCGGCTAACGGTTCGACGTCTTCGTCTTCATCAGAACCGGTGATCTGAGTACATAGTCCACGGTTCTTCTCAGTCTCGATGTGGCGTCCTCGTCTTCCTACCGAGTTGTTTTCCTCAGACCATCTCTCAAATGAGGCATTCTCATTCGGTGATTCCCTTTTATGCAGCATAGTTGATAGTAGTGTTTAAAACAGGCTTTAACCTCAATACTACTAATCAACTTGTATTCTTATAGACTTTACATTGCAACGAGTAACGATTACTGAGCTGTTTTTCTTCGATAAGTAAACATGAGGTTGGTATTACAGCATTTCTTACCATGCAATAACTGGCGTATCGGCGGTTTCCCCTTCTTCACAATCCGGAAAGCTCAAGTTGAGGACCAAAGAAAGAAAGTGAACTGTCAATCAATGCCAAGGTTAATAGAAAGCCGGTGTCGGAGATTAATGAGCTGTTTACATTTTCAGCTAGGGTCAAACTACGAGAAAATCCAACTAAAAGTTTACTTAAAAGCTTAAAAAATCATATTCTATTCTATATTTCATCCTTAGGAGCAATTATTTGGGCACTATGAGATGTTACGAAGTTCCTAAGATTACTTCTTTCCACAGTCATTGTGGCCTCGACGGTTTTAGCTTGGAAGAGATTCTATTTGCATACATTTCCTTCAGCAAAGTACTTTTATAGCCTTAATGGAAAAAGCATATAAATAAACTGCTTGTTTAGGAATAAATCGTTTTAGAGTCTATTTGCACAGTATGGGAGCCATCCGTGAAAATTTCATATGAAATGAGGAATGTTTCTGTCTTTGTTAGAAAATTAGCCCCAATTCACATGTGGTTGTGAAAGATTCTTTCTACTACTCACCCTAGGGTTTCTGAAGCGGTTCCAAAACGTATCAAGAGTTTCTGCACTTGTGTTTCAAATTTTTGGGTAACGATAATAGTTTTAACTTTAATGTTTTCTTCATAATGATCTTGTGTCCTCTGTGTGTCCCGTGAACTATACCAACCTTTAAAATTCTTTAGTTGTATGTCTACTTCTTTCACACATTTCTTAAGCTTCAAGGCCTTCTATGAGACCACCACAGATCGTACCCAAATTCATGCAGTCGGCTGCTCAACACGAACGGGTTGGTTGGATACTATGTATTGAAATCTTAGAGAGAGGCAGTTTGAGGGCGTTCCGCACTATTTGATGGACTTACATCTTCGATTATGAGTGCTATTGGAAGCAACATTCAACATAGTTCATTGTTACTCGGCTGGTAATTGGCATTCTTTATCGTCATTTCTGCAAGTAACTCGGTTTATTCGATCGAATAATCGAACAATCAATAGCGTTTTTCCAACTCCGAGTAGTCCGGATTAATATGTAAAACGACGTTCGAAAGCGATTGTTCAGACGACGATAGACGTTTGTCAGACGGCACATTTCATGCTCAATTACGCCCGCCCAAATAATTCGAAGATAATTTTGTTTTTCGACGCGTTGTTTCCATTTTCAATTCTCATCTGAATTAAACTGCATGAGCAGTTGCGAATACTCCGAAGATCCACAAATAGAGGCAAAATGATTAGGTAGTAAGAAGTTCTGTTTTTTTTTTCTTTCGGCTGATCCGTTAGATTCATTCGTGCTCATACTTACTTGGATACTTGTATGGCCCGTCTTCACTGGAATGCGGGCCCACCATAGTTTCCACTAAGGAGTTTTGCTGGTTTAGCCATTGTGGTTCACAGGAGTCCAGAGATCAGTCAGGCCAAATCTGCCCCAGGTCGTCATAAGCATAGACAGTCGCCGACCTCGTGGATCAGATGGAGATTTGCCGCCATTCGACTAGTTTGGTACCACGACGGTGTCGGATCCTGGCATTGGTTTACCCTCAGCTAGGCTTCCTGATGGAAACGCCGAACTCCTTCTCAGTTGGGAGGCATTCGTAGCCATAAACTTTAGAGTTTCAGTGTGCTTTTTTCTCCATTCATGGTTCCAAATTCTTCTGAAACATACTGCACTTAGCCTTCTTTCTAACGACTGAAGATATTTACACTCTTTCCATAGTTCGCGCTATACCACAAGAAGAGGTGCGAAAGATCTTTTAAAAAAGTATAAGCGAAGGAGATGTCGAGTTTTCAGTGTAACAGCAAACAAGCCCACTGATCTTGGAAAAATTTTACTGTTTTTTGTTTGACCGCAAAATTTCCTCAGGTTTTATATCATGACTCCTATGAAATCTTCACTCCTCGAAGAATAAAAAGGAAGGACAACATGTTTACCAGTTTGATCTCAATGAATTTTTCCGTGAGGGGTTAAGATCAAAAGTCACCGAAAGGCATTGCATCCTGAATATGATGTTTGAGAGAAGGGAAGGCAGAAGTGCACGAGAGGGATTGAGAGAAGGAGGTAAGAGAGAAAGAGAGGAGAGAGATGCTGTAGCATCTCAACTGAAAGGTGGCATATTTTAATCAAACCAGTGGGTATGTATTACCACTAGGGTTTTCTTTAAATAAAAAGACGTATGATTTGATCTACAACCGATACGTAATCCATGCGTGTCGTCTTCTAATCTTACAACTCCATAAAACGGTCAGAGATTGAACACCTTCAGATACTCTCTCAGAAATGATAATGACTAAGAAAAATCTGTAATCTAAGCAATTCAAAAATTTTACCACTTATGGTTCAATGGCTTGTCATAAATCGACCAGGTAAAAGAAAGACAGCAAACGAGATATCCTGAGGCGACACTTAATGATTGCAGGTGTGTGATAGCAGTGTGTGCGGATCGCCTTGCAGGTATCCGGGATCCGCTCTATGCTCGATCGGCATGGTCGTGGTGGTAAGCGTTTTCTTGTCTTTCGTTGACACCAATTCCGTCAGATGAAGAGCATACCATAACGTACCGCACAGAATTAGGAAAGACAATCTTTCACTGTAATACGTTATTTCCTCTGTTGAAGTGCCCCTTGTCAAGGGCTTCAGTGGTTACTAAATTCTGGTTGGAGCCGATGTTTTTCCTATGACAGTGATTTAAACACTGAAGCGCTTAAATGCCTGAGACAATCATTGTAACGGTAAAGCACTTGGAAAAATTTTGTTGAAAGTGAATATTTTGCTAAGAAAGACAAAGTAACATGGGTGTATGTTGCTCAGTTTAGGTTATTTATTCAATATTGTGACAACCTTTAATCAAAAGAATGCCAGAAAAAAAAATTTATGACTATAGACGAATTCCTGAACAAGAAAAACTTTGTTTCTACTTCAACAAGTGTCACCAAATTGAAAGTAAGCTCGAACAGAAATATGTTGAACCTATGCCGATTTCTTGATGAAGGTTCAACTACCTGACATTGTGTGGTTTGTAGTCTTGGTTTTCCTGCATAGCTAGAAATGTACTTACATGAGATTGATATGAATTGTTTATTCGGCTAATATTCGATTGCTAATTTTATAATTTTCATCGTCATGAGAGCCAGAATCGGCAAGGATCTTCGGCTCTGGTGAACACGAAGGCGTTAAAACATTAGCCGAATACACATATTAATCTCTTGTAGGCTCAACAGTATAAAAAAAATGTTGATTATTATAGTACCGAACTGACGGTCGGTTTCAAAAGTAGAAATGTACTCTGTGTTTTTCTGTAACTTTCACAACTTTTATGAAATCAATATAGTCAGCGAGAGTGGAAGTTTTCGAAACGAATTTTACAGGAGGTTGCCTATCGTGATTGTTACTGTTGTGGCAGTTGCCGGTGGGCTTACATTCTATCAAAACTTTGAGTATTACTGTCTGGTCAGATCGTACTGCCATGAGACACAACTCTATTCTAGGTGTCTGCCTATTTACAGCGAGTAAGCACTTTCCAATTTACTTTCTGGGTTTTATCACTTTTCTTCAAGTTGTGTCATTTCCTATGTAGCCCAAGCCTCGAAAAAATTGGGTTTAGCTTCTCACTGAAGCTTTAACATTAGTGAAGCAAGATGAGCCCTCAATGGTTCTCGCTGCTTTACCACTGTTGGAAGGCATCTTTCGTGGTAAACTGCGATATAGAGAATGGTTTCCATTTCTCAGCAAGGACACCCATGCCAGAGAGGAATTCGGCTAATTCGACTTATTCTTAGAAACTCAACTATGAGTAAACCTCTGCCACAGCATAGCCACTTATCCATACCTACTTCCCGACGAAGGAGAGCAAAAATTAATGGCTTCAGAGTGCTAACCCTTACGACCCTTACGCTTCCGTCAAGCGAAGAGACGAAAATTTATGAGCTTATTCTTCAGCTGCTGGTAGTCGGAGTACACTTTTTTAGGTTGGCTCACTTTTATATATTTAAAGTACTAATTCGTGCGGTTGAGCTGTTTTTGCAGTAAGAAAGACTAGACAACGGATAGCATTGAAAGAGAAGAGTGAAAGGTAATTAACTGAAGGGCGCGAGTGTTAGCATCTTGTACTAGTGGTTCGACGGAGCGGAATAGCTTTGATAGTCATGCTTCATCGAAATGATTCGGGCCACAGGAACTCTACGGAAGATTTATCTATTGCTTTGGTAGGTAATCCTTTTCAAAATTTTCTTTCCCGCCCGTTGAGTTTTAGAACTTCATAAATTGCTCGAGCATTTGAAAAGAGCGAAACCGACAACGAATGTCAGAATTACACACTGTGCCACAGAGGTCCTTATTCTGCGTTCCTCTCAGCTAGTTTTCTATCTACCAGTGCCATCAGCAATCACTCGTCAACGGGATAGATCTGGGGAGACAACATCGGCCTTGAAACGAGTTAAGCTGAGGCTGCAGTCGAAATCACAATCACAAATGATAACACTGGTTGATAGAAAACCAGCAGTGAAAAACGCAGTGTAACGACTTCGGTGGGACAATGTGTAATGCGCGAGCCCCCGGAAAGAGAAATCGTGGTTTGATCCGGCCGAGGGCCCACGTTTTGCGAATATTGAGATATCATCGTTGTGGTTGATTTCGCATAACACACTGTCGTGAAAATTGTAGTAAGCGGTAAGTAATAAAGTAAACAATAGAAAAATTATTGGTAAAGAACTAACAAGCGGACCCAAATTTTGGATTCCTAGACCTATTTGGCATGAGGGGTCAAATATAAATCTTTTAAAAAAATCGTTTCAGGACCTGGTTTGGTAACCGGAAGAATCCATTTTCGCCGTTATTTCGACAGATCATTTCGCTATGTGTTCTCATATATGCAATGACGATGATTATTCTACCAATAGTGCTACTCACAATACTGAATTTGATGCTGCTCTATGCACTCAGGAAACGACAGAAGAACCTAACGATGTCTGCCGATTTAAATGAACGGTAAGAAAGAAATACTTAAAAAATAATCATCGCCCATTCGACGCTCTCTGAGTATTTTAAGAGAAAAAAATCCTAAAAATCCTTTTTCCAAATATTTTTACATAGCTTTTGACGGAATTACCGTGATATTTCGGCCAAGGACAACCAGCATTTTTGCAGCCCGTCTGGAACTAATCTTAAATAAAGTGAATTCATTTGTCATTTACGCCTTTAGATGCCAGGTAGCACACATATCAATATACTATGGTTCCACCTGAGGTCTCGCTGACAGTTGCATTCCACTCTATTCTCGAACCTATTTACACAGCCATTTGAAAACGATCAGTCGAAAGCATTTATGTGGGTTAAGGTAGAATTGAAGAACCCATATGCCTCAATGTCATATGCCATGACACGGTATATTCCCAGACAAATCTGGTAACCCCCGGACTGATGAAAAACCTGGTGGGCCTGATCGCTTTTTAGCCATAATATTGCTCGTGCCGAGTAGTATCATTACTAGTATCCACTTTTTACAGTAAAGGACAAAAGATAACGTTTTCGAGCTCCGAGGTATGGGTCATGCTTTCGACTTTATTAAGCATCGTTTGGAGGTGGATCAATACACATTTAGCATTTACCATGACTCGCGGTGGCCTACCGATGTATAGAGCCAGTGCTGTTACCCTCCCAGACAAGTGTGGCACCAGTTTGCCGAGCTCAGAGGAATGGAGGGCTTGGTGAGCCTGTGGCGCGGGGATCGAATCCACATGTGCGTTCCTAGGCGCCTCCGACCATTGTGCCACACGCACCCTGCAACACACACTCTCCTCATAATAAATGAATAATTTTTTGTACGTATTGTATTTTTTTATATCTCGTATAGTATTCTACAACACTGGCTAATGGTTATAAAGATATGAAAAAATGTGTGACATGCCTTGAAACAAAATTATTTACAAGATCGTCCACCACTTCGTCGGTTTTCGGAAAGCCAAATGTTAAATACCTTTTTCCAACATCTTTTTTGACAAAGGTTGTTTATTCATCTTAAAAGTTTACGAAATTAGATGAAGGACTAATAACTTTCCAAAAAGGAAGAATTCATTAGAACACAATCAAAGTAGTAATGAATTAGGATACTCACAGCACCCAAAGTAAAAAACAAAGCATATCTTGTCGGATCCCTAGGAGGGTGACAAGACAATTTGTCAAGATTTGTAATGGTTCCATTTGTAATGGTTTGCTAACGATTTCAGACGAAACACTGCCAGTCAACTTCATCTCCAAAAGACGGAGCATCGTGTTACGCTAACGGTGGCTTTCATTGTCACAATGTTCACTCTAACAAACGGTCCTTCAGCTTTAATGCACCTCATACGTACAGCCTACGGCCTCAAGCAACAAGAACTGTACGATCTGACGATGATTTGCAGGTCTGTTCAGATGCCGTAAACCATTAGACTACTATTTACCATTATTGAAGGAGACATTGTGAGCTTAATATATCCAATGGTCCTCAAAGTACCGAAGCATAAAGCATAAATACCAATTTACGATAAATATGATGCATTTGATCAGTTCCATTCATTTCACGAAACGGTCGTTCAGCTAAACCATTGCTTTTCAAAAAAAATTTCCTTGCGGGTACTCTAATAAGAGCTAACATTTATGAGTGCGCATGGACCTGGACCTGGATTTCTTTCTTCATGTCAGGGTCTAGATGTGTTACTACTTCCCAATACCGAGTAGAATTTAATAGGATAGCAGTGTTCACGAAACCCATATATATTATATATGAAGGTGTGTGATTTCTTAGAGTATCCGAAGAATCAACTTAACAGTAATCACTGCTATGATTTTTTTTTCCCAATCAAAAGTTCCTGTTGAATGGTGCAATATTTCTCTGTTAGCAATGAGAAGAGTATCATAAGTCCAAAAGACTGAAGCTTGGGATCCCAGTGGCCGAGCGTGAAGAATATTGGTAAGGAAAGCACGCTTGCCATCTGCCATGCTCCTCTCAGCATCAGCTGAGTGGTCCTTCTTGTCCACTTTTTGTCTCATCATTCTGCAGTTGCAAAGGACAGTGATTTTCGCAACTGTGTATAAAATACTCAGTCCTAACGACGTCATTTGTTCTTTAAAAAAGCCCAACTGAATTTAAGGGGTTTTTTTTTTTGCTTTCATCATGTCATTTGCTCATGATCGATGCGAAACATCACCAGGTTAATTACAAAGACATGACGAAAGCAAAAAGAAACCTTAAATTCAGTTGGGCTTTTTTAAAGAACAAATGACGTCGTTAGGATGTTAGGTTGATGTTTCGCATCGATCATGAGCAACTGTCTCATCAAACAAACTTCATGCGTCTCATTCCGTCGAATGATCGACGGCGGTATTTTTTTCAACATTGATGGTTCATTCTACTCTCCCTCCCCGCTTTAATATTTGCCACATTTTATTTTTATCATAGTGGATACTCTACGACTTGTAGTTTTCAACCTTTCTTATTCACAGCCAAGGTTTTCCACTAATATGGCTCTTTTTTAAAAGATCAGTGAATTAATCCTTTCCTCTGCTTCGCTCCGCTCTTTAAGATTCCTCCTCGCTCTATCGGTTACGTGTGCGGACATGATAATATCATCAATAAACCAATGAGAAATTTCACAAAGAAATTTCATACCCATACTACTTTCCTCGTAATCTCACTCCTACGTCCTCACTACCCGTGTCAGCATGCCAGTGAGCAACTTTGCCCACATAGTGCTTCCTGGAGAATGCAATTCATGATAAGAAATAACAGCTAGCCGAAGTAACTGAGCCGTTCATGTGTGGTGGAAAATGTAATTGAACAGTGTCAAAATGTATGGTCTATCTTATTTCCAATCCATTGTATCGTCCTCTCAGTGGAGCTGTGTACGACGCTAACAACACCTTTATTCAGTTCATTTAATCCCCAGGTTTTTTAAAAACTACTCTGTCGAAGAAAAAATGCGATCGCAAGTAGCTTTTGTTTTCCTTCATCGACATTTTCTAGACTCGTTGTACTTCAATAGTCTCTGTGTACCTTTGGCTTCAGTTTGTTCGCTTTTGTTTTTTGAGATTTTAGGTGGATATACATAAGAGGTTTATTTAATAATGCCTGTGCGAGCTTCTGCTAAAGATCCGTTCTTCATGTAGTAAAGATCTAACTGGAATTTCTTTCGTATTTTCGGTCAAACACTCCTAGCAATGGTTTCGCTGCCCAACATTAAGTCTCCCAATAATATCATCATGAAAGCCCAAGGAACAAGTTTATCGTTCCAAAACCACAAAAATATGAGTATGACTTTTCGTATTAGCTAATGTTGACATTACGCTTCCATGTGAATTCTGTGCGGTTGGTCTCCACGCGAAATACCCAGTGGGAGCCTTTTTTCGAAACCCTGCTTGCTCGCACGGCTGTCCTTCGTCCAGTGTTCTGTCAATCCGGTTTAGGATGACTCGAGTGAAAAGTTTGTAGACGACAGACAGCAAGCAGATTTGGCGATAGTTGCCTATATCGTGTAGGTCGCCCTTCTTGAACAACAACATATTATTTGTGAATAAAGAATAATAATAACACCTCGCGTTTGCTCAACGAGAAAACGAAGAATTATTTGATCAATGCCGAGGTTAATAGAAAGTCGGTCGTGGGAGTTACTGCAAGATGTGAGTATAACGTTTGTGTGGCAGGAAGGGTTTTTTGAGTGAAGTAGTCTTTTTGGGTACCCATTTGTGAAGAAATAATTACTCAGCCCATCCTGTCTTTCTTTGTCTTGGAGCCATACTCACGATTGTGTTGACTTTCAAATTCAAAAAAAAAAAACAGAACTAGAACAATCAAAGATGTTAATTTTGTCGCTGTTAACTTTGCCGTATAAAGGAAACCAGTATTTGTAGGTGCCTTCCCTAAGTTAAACAGAAAACCCTTACTGCAAGCGTTTTTGAAACCAATGAAATAAAACAGGCGAAGCAGTCTATCACTTTCATTCTGTAAGACCCAGCTCTTTGTGTTTATAATGTTGTCTGTATTAAATGGTCCAATTTTAATTGCGAAGCTGGTCTATCGACTACGAATAGTCTGCGCATTTTCAATAGTAATTTCCCGGCTGTGCATGATCGCCAAAACTACTTTCCCTTAAATCTATGAAAGGGCTATAAAGGAAATGTGGCACAGTAGCATTTTGTCTATTCGTAATACTTCAATGAGTTTCGTAACTCCTTCGTTCAATGAACATCCGATGAACATCCAGCGAACACCCGACGAACATCCAGTTAACATCGATCGATATATTGAGGATAACTTGAATAAATAACTGCTTGTAGATGTTAGAGAATAGAAAAATAGATAATAGACTATTCGATAGTACACAAAATAGTAGTAGTAACACTTTTAATGCATCAACACGGTTCCGCTTCATTTTCTCTGAATACGAAACTTGAATACTGCAAGCAATTTATGAAAATACAAGTGGGTCATGTTACCTGCCAGGTGGTTGTTGAAGTGTTAATGAGTTGGGCCAAGCAATAGAGCAGGGACATGTCTGCGCTTTGATGAGTTCTGAACCTGATTCTGTAGAGAGCAAGTGTTTTTTCACTAACAAAAAACATGGTTGGATTCGGAGCCGAGTTAACTCGCAATACTCATACTTTGTAATGCGATATGGAGGAAAATGCATTTGTATTCTTGTTGAGCAAATACGAGGTGTTTTTTATTCTTTATTACAATGAAGCTGACCTTTGGGCAGATTTCTCCTTCTTGAGAGTCTGGGAAGGTCAAGTTGGCCACAATCTGCTCAACCTAACAACTCCATAACCAGGTAGAGAAAAGGATAAGCCAAGATTTCAATCACATTGAACACAGAGTAGCAGCTTCTTACATTCACCGTCTTTCACTGACTGTGTCGCGCGGAGACCAACGGCACGGAGTTCACATGAAGACGTAATATGCCTCTCGTATTAAAATATCATTCTTAAATACTGCGTGAGATCATGCGTGATTATGAAGCATTCCACGCTGAGGTTCATTTTCGATTTCTTGGAATGCATCCAGAATACTTCGAGAGCTTTTCGAGCTTGTGGCTTCGATTCCTGTGCGAGGATGTTACTTCTGTTTCAAAATCTTTCCTGTTATGTCTGTGTCATGTGTGCACCTAGTGGAGTACTTGGTTTTAATTAAATTTATCGACTAAGTGTTCATTTAAACGTTCTCAGAGTGGTCTACCCGTGTCGCCAATGTATTCGTCCCGAACGCTTTACAATAGACCAGATAAACTGTACCCGAACTTATGATGCAATCACCTCTTTTACTGTTAGCTGGCATCCTAGAGTACTAAGTGGCATTTCACTTACTTTCTCTAGACCGACCTTTCTTAAGCAACGTTTTATGGTTGCATTTAGTTCATTTGAAATGAAGGGCAGGATAAACGGAGCCGTTATTATCGCTAGACCTGTCCTTTGGGAGCATATGTTTTTCTCCACACCTATCTCGAGGGGCTGTAGTTTCGTAGCCATCAGAAATAGCTATTTGCTGTTCCAATTTCCGGGATTGCTCCATTTGCTCCCTTTCTTTGCACGCACTGATTGCTGTTCAAGACACGTTTTTCACAAACGTACTCTTTTGTGTGAAGGAAGAGAGAAGGGATATTAACCGGCACGTTTTTACTACTTGGCTTTCGACACCATTTCCTATTGTAGTCGCCTTTGGATAGGTCAGTTTGGACGTTCAGAATTGGAGGTGAGTTCTCTTCCGGTTTCTTTCGAGTAAACTTAAGCCTTAAACCTCTTAGCTTTTTTTCTCACCATCACAAAAGTGGATGTGCGAGTGGTGTAGTTGTTACAGGTGTACTGTGATACACATATGCTCAATCCCATGACCGCCCTTATATTAACCTCGGCGCTGCCCAACAATTCATTGTGCTTGATGGGCTGTCATGAGATTGTTATTATTTCCGATAACCAACGTATGGCGGATCTTGCCATCTAGAGGGTCTAGAAATGTCAGGTTAACTGCAACCTAGTCAGCCAAATGCCTCCGTAACTTCGCCAGAAATGCCACGAAACATTTATTTAAATCATAGCAAAGACAAAACATTCTACTTCGCACACCAACCTCTCTCAGCCTTTCAATTATATTTCAAAAATTCTACCATTCCAAAAATTTCTCCACATAATGTTATTAGTGTTGAAGATCGACCGAACAGAGTTCGCATAGCTGAGTAATGTGCTTTCCTAGTAGTCGCTGGTTCGATTTCGTTGTCGCCAGCTAACTAAACCTAACCTATCATCCATCTCGTGACATTATTTCCAAGCTGTGTGAAGAATGAAATACCGACTTCTCGTTGCCTAATAAAGTCTAATGTATGACCCATTTTTTATTCATCAAAAACAAACGCTTTATACTTTTTTTTATGAAGTTATCTTTTGAACAAGGAGTATTGCTAGCAGTATCACCTGGCTTCAATGACGATTTATACTCCCCAGATTAGTTCCGTTAACAGAGAATTGCTGGCAGCACGGATAGAGTAGATCCAAAAGAGGCCCGAAGAAACCACAAAATCCAAAATACTATGAGCTTGGGAATTTGTTTCTTGAATTTTAATGCCTTCTCTTCTTACAAGAAAAAAACTTGCCTGGAGGTGCTAATGGCCTTCGATCTACTGTTATGTCATTAATTTTCTGCCCTGTTTTCATATTCTCAGTCGAAAGATTCGGTTCCACCTCGACCGTCGAAAGAAGGGATTCTAATTTTGTAGACTATTATGAATCATCTTGAACATTATAACACACACTCGCCATTTGCTATATTCGTTCCATTCCAGTCCATGGAATCAAAAGTCCGCTTTAGATTTCCATGAAGCAAACTGCGATGTTGAAACCGTCGTTGACGAACTGGTGTGAAATGTGGTCTTTCTATGTAGCTTCTTCAGGTTCATATAAATCTCAACTTTAGATATCTCAATTTTATCTTTTTATATCTAAATTTGAAGCATCGGTTACCAATACTAGTCTAAGCTAACGTGTTCATCAACGCGAATTGGACCCTTAACAGCGAGTCCTTTTAATAATTGACGACTCTCACTGATGTTCACATCTGACAAGAACTGGCCTAACAAGAACTCAGTCTCTAACTGTTTCCTTTAAATTCTCATCTTTGATCTTTTTCGTCTTGCGATGAAAATTTCTTTAGTAACATAAACTAGGCAAGTTTAATAACATAAACTTCCACAATGCTTTGGCTAACTGTGTAAGCTGTGAAAGTGACCAATCGATTGCGTTAACGATTGCAAAACTCCGCTTATTCGTATGGCTGCCAGTATTGTTAAACGACACACCACCTAACACCAATAGGTTGCGTTCGCCTAGTGAAGAATTAACGTCTCATTGTTTTCAATGAATAATTCCTTTTTTCCCATAATGATGAAACCAACCAGATTCCGAAGCATACAAACTGTGCATTCACAAAGTGTCACAATTTTCAAGCACCGGGTACCTTATGCTTTCTCATCGACCATGTGCATAGCTTAGTTCAAACTTTGTCATTGGATGAACTTTGTCATAAACTTCCCTTAATATGTCGCTTTCTTTCACCCTCCTCCGTTAGAAGTCGACCAACCTTATCAAGCCCCACACCCGATTTGTTAGCGACGGTATCGTCCAGAAACCTTCCCATAAAAAAGATTGAAATGGTTCCAAATTTCAACTAGATCCGCTGCGGCTTAGAGTGCTAAACTCTCACTCGACTCTTACGGCGTACTGCTTAAAGATGCATATAATTTATAAGTAGAGAACTCCTCAGAAACTTTCAATCCCCACAACACTGCGCTATTGTTGTCATTTCCATTGCCATAGCAGAGAAACTGCGTGATAACGGTTTTGGTGGTAGTAACTCCACATATGATAAGTCCGGTGCTGTTTGATAATTTCAGAAAAGCGAATTTCCCAAGGTTCACTTCTGTCACTACCGTAGTAGGTGATTATGCAGATTGTTGTACTGACTATTTTGCTTGGATTTTTTCGAAGTCTTCATTTTAAATAGCTATGTCTGATTACTTTCGCACAAAAACGCATACAAAAAACCGGCGCGTGTGACGCAGTGGCCGGAGGCGCCCTGCGGTGCGTACATAGGATCGATCCATGGGCCCTTGACTCACCAAGCCCCCTCCCCCCATCCCATCCCTCCGGGGTTGGCAAGTTGGTACTAGATTTCTTTAAGAGAATAGCAGTACCGGTTCGATACATCGATAGAACACCGCAATTCATTATAAAGGGCATATATGCATTCAGTCACCTCCAACGATACTTAATGAAGTCGAATACATGGCGCATCCCTCAGAGATTGATCAACGCCGAGAGCTTTAACCTTTGGCCTTTTTTATGTCTGACCATTGAAATGTTTCATTGCTGCTTTCTCATCTTTCAAGTCTTCTCATGTTTTTATCGGATATCATGCCTTATTTACAGTTCATTTTTATTTCTCTTTATGCAAAACTATTCACTTTCGATTGTAGAGAATTACGGTAGAGCGAATACTAGCGTTATAAAGTGTGGAGGAAAAGATCCCCAGGGGAAATTACTGCTCGAATTAGCAACGTATTACTAACAGGAGCAAATAATTTTTCTGCCCTATACCGAATTAGGTCTGTTAGGAAGTTTCCAGGTAAAAAATTTTTAACACGTCTAATAATTTTTCTAGTTTTTTTTTTATTTAGTACGTTGGTGATATGCGGAAAAGCGTCAAATTTTATCTTGTTCTGCTTGGGATCAAAGCATTTCCGATTGCGGTTAATTAAGCTCACACGAAGGAAAGTGCATAGGAAGATGGGTGAGTGCGAATAGAAATTGTTCTTCTACAGAGCCTCATCTAATAATCTTAATCAATATTCAAATTGGTCGGAACATCACAAATGATGAATGCGACAAATTACGAACATTTAAAAAATCTAAAAAAATTAAAGTATGTTATGGAATGACCCATCCACACGGCTTACCACCTCATCTTGGCTGGAAAGTGTTTCTGGGTGTCGGACTGCAATTTACAGCGGAGGGAATCATCCTCCCGGCAGTGTCTCCCAAGCTGGGGCGGAGTTCGCCGTTTCCAACAGGAAGTTTAGCTAAGACTGAACCAATACCAGGATCCGTTACAGTTTAGGTATCAAATTAGTCGCATAGCGGCAAATCTATCTCCCTCTAATCCACAAGGACGGCGACTGCCTGTGGTGGCAACGACGGCCTACGGTAGACTTTGGCCAGGCTGACCTCAGGACTCCAGGAAGCCACAATGGGTAAGCCAACAAAACTCCAAAAAGTGGACATTGTGCTGGGGCCCACACAATCAACCATGGGCTGTCTAAGTGCGCATAGAATGACCAATTCGCACGCTGCCATGACATCATGATTTCACCGAATCAACAATTTCTTGAACAAATTCCGGTTACTTGACAGCATTTCCTCTTATACATATTTTAACTAAAATCTCAACAGATATAAAGAAACTGTTAAAAAGACCGGATAGTCGAACTACAATGGCGATCGCAATTGATCTTTATATTTAGTATGTATCCTTATGTAAGTGAAATAACCCTCAAATAACATTTCGTTTTCATACAATCTAGTGGATTTACGTGGTTGTCAAATAAAAAATTGACGGAAAGGCGGTATTCATAACACCTCTCTGAGCCTAGAGTGGTGTGAATAATGAACGAATTCGTCTGGCTTGCAGGTTCAGCTCAATGCGATGTCCTTGCCAAAGGGTATTCACAGGCTTACGGGTTGTTCCTGGATTTTGACTGAGATGCTCTCTGGTTCTGAATCGGTGCAACACCTCAAGCGGTTCCTTAAGCATTTGAGAGATACTGCTTAACGTTATTTTATAAATACGTTCTAAGCAGAGATAGCTGTTCCCAAAAACGTCTCGTGCTGCTAAGCGAGCCGTGGTAGGTATCATCGCAGAAGGAATCTAGTCTCAGGATGCACGAAGAAATTCTCTTTTATCCAAAGGGTTACGCACGAAATACTTCTCTTTCAACCAAAAGGAAAAGACACAATATAGCATTAACTAACAGCGGTCTATAACTCGGAACCCCAAAACAAAAATGCACAGCTGAACCAGCATTATACCAGCATCGTTATCTAAAGCAATAGTTATCCATGTTTTTCATACCAGATGGGAAGAAAACCGCTGTTAAATAGTTGGAAAAACTTGGTTAAAAACTGTAAAAAGCACCGTACTGTAATTGATATCTTTCCAGTGTTCCGGAGTTTTTCCACAACAGAACACGGAGACTGTTTCGTGTTCTGCAATGCAGTACGAAAATATACTTTTCAAATATTAGGCTCGAAGTCCCTAAAGCTTCAGGGCACATAGAATTTCGTGAAGTTCAACAAGAACGACCAGTTGAATCATTCTATAATGAACTGAAGTGATCTGAACTCGTGATGAAAGCTCTCTCTACAAAATTCTTGCTGGAGAATTGAATTAAAAATTGAGCTGAGTTAAGAATTGGTAAAGTGGATGACTGAAAACTTACCAAAACAAACGTATGTTCATTGTTTAATCATGCCTTCGCACTTAAGCCTTTAACCTGGACCAAGGAAACATAAAGGAAAAACTGCTTAAGTTCATGTAAAGTAAAAGTGACACCGTTAGCTCTTCTTAAACAAGTATCTAATAAGAAAAAAGCTCAATCCATAATCTGTTTAGGAAATTTTGCTTCAAGCTCAGCAAGCATACACAATAAATGTTCCAGGCCGAACTTACACAAGGTTGCCCCATATGTTCACTGGGGCTAATTTTTCGTCGACATCACCCTCCTCAAAGCCCCAAGAATTCGAGTCGGGTACCCATAGCAGTTCCTTCTTTTCGTGGACAGCCCAAGCAACGAAGTAGGTGCTGCATGCTGTTTGGGTCTCTCTAGCGCTCAAAACAATCAGAGAATTCCGCGTGGAAGCAACTACTACTTCAGTAAGTAGCAGGATTGGCAGGTTTTATAGAAAAAAGTGTTTGCTTTGTTTCAAGGAATCTTGATAACAATACAGCAACCCGAACTCTGATCCCAGCGGCTTGCGAGTAGCTTTGCTGGTCACCTAAAAATACTGTTCCATACCACGACCTGCTCATGATTTCATCGACAATTGACCTAAACCAACATTTAGTGTGTGATTGAGGAGAAGAGGCAAAAAAGGAGTTGAGGTACCAATTCACAAACCTAGCCGTCTTTGTGAATATGTTGGTTTAGTTGCAAAACAACGAGACGAACTGGCAGTGCTGTGGTCCGCACAGATGAAAAGATGCATCTAATTCGTTTACCACGTCAATAGAAAGAACAGGATAGAATAGTTATCTGAATGTGTTTTGCTCAGTAATTTAAGGTTTGGTTCTCATTTTTGCAGTAAAAACGATTCAACAACAAATAATACGTGGTCGGCTCAAAAAACTTCCAGACCAAATAAATCTCTGACTCGCTAAAATAACAGACATGTATTTTTGTTTTATAATAAACAGCTCATTCTTTTCCAGAATCCCTGTCGGTCAATGCATTGACATACACAATGAGTCGCGCCATTATAGCCAGGCGGCAGAGCTGTCCGTCAAAGAAGAGCAGCACAATCGAAACGCCTTGCAAGTCGCGAAACTTCAGTACCGCAGAGATCTATCATCCTCTTGTCAGAGATACCTCTAGGGATTTTGCATCCCATTTTTAATCTAAGCAGTATCGATTGGATGTTCGTGTTATCGGATCCCTTTTACGAAATGTAACAAATTTTTATCTTGTTGTGAAAGAAACGGGAAGATAAGCACTGAACTGAACAATGCACTTCGTTTCTGTAGTTTAGCAGTTTCACGACTTAATATACGATGTTCAAAGATGTTCAATGTCGCGAAATGTGGCGTTCTGCAGTTACGTACAGCAAATCGTAACCGAAGTCATAAAATCGATAACCGATTGTTACCCTAAGCTGGTAAATTACTAATTATATCGATTTTTGTATGTATATATATATATATATATATATATTTGTATATATATGTCATATTTAATTCTTTTAAATAAGGTAGTTTCTTTCTAAGTCTTTGGAATCTTGTTGATTGGGTCCTTGGTCTGTTTAAGACTGCACGTCAATTGTATTTCACGGGAATCCAAAGATACTCCGTTTACTTAAGAAGCTTACAGAGAAACTTTTGAAAACTATAACAAAGAAAAAACCCTAACGCTAATGTGTATGGTCCGTAGGTGTTTTTCCTCGATGTTTGAATCTGCCTAGGTAAATTGGAAAACATGTAAAAAAAATTTTTTTTCACAAGGAACGACAAAAACACTAGTGTGAAAACGTTTGCCGGGTAGTTTGGCCATTGTGTTTTTGCACTGATTTTCACCCTGACCTTTCGAGCGATAGTGTCCAAGCTAGAATTCCTTATGGATCGATCGTTGATTTCACCCTACCGCAATCGATGATCGATATCGGTGATTTCGGTTTGGTATATTGATCGCACGTAACGTTGTGCGCAATTCGATATCGATTCAGGTCGTTCAGTTTTCTTTCCTTTTTAAATGAGTGCTTTGTTAACGACTGCATGGTCACTGAGTACATATGATCTCATATTTCCACTCAACTTTTTTGTTGTTTCCTATCTTCATTCATCAGTATTCTATAAATTATTTTCATACGCTAGTTTTTTCTTTTTGAACGCCGGCATCATCCAATGAACCGGGCTGTGGCCCAAATAGTTGAATACACGAAATCCCGAATGTTGCTTGCAATGCCGTAGGCGAAATTAGTGACATCTGCGACGTAGTCGTGTGGACATCCCCTACAATACAGGTTTTTTGTGCTTATATAAAAATCAGGCTCCAAGTCATAATTGACATAGAATTCGTGAATATTGAGCACATCATTCTTCTGTTCCTCAACATGTCACAACCATCGCGTTGTCACGTACATTCGGGAGGTTGGGATACTTACGAGGAAATCTTCTGCACGGATTCACCTTAGCAAATATTAGGACCAGAAACGCAGAAAACTAGCACTAACCACATGCTACACTCATATGCTCTACGGTACTGTTCTACGTCTATGGGACGCTGTCGTCGCATACTTTCATCCTAAAACAATCGATTACAGTAAGAACAAAAAGCATTCGACGTTATCAAGAGTAAAAAGAAAGACAAAGCTTTTGGTGTTAATCAATTTTTGTGGTTGCGCCATGCTTTCGATTTCATCAAGTGTCGTAGAGGTGATTGATGCATATCTGGCTTATAAAGTAACTCGGTGTGCTCTACTGATGCATCATTTCAGTGCTACTGTCTTCCAAGACAAGTCTGTATCGATTTCCGTACTCTACGGCGCCGTGAAACTCTTGGAGAGCTCGCGGCGCGAGATCAGCAGCTATACTTGCCACATAGCAAATTAAACTTCAGTAGGAACAAACAATTTGATTCCGGAAGAAATAAAACCAATGTCGGGAAATGATGCCCAGTAATCTTTGTGCCAGAGTATGCCAAGCGGCGCTCTACCATCCACATCCTGGATCACTTCCGCCTTATGGACGAATTCCGACGGCGAATATTGTGACAACCAGCGGTAGACGACGTGAAGCTAGTGGGCCAACGACACCGTCAACTTTTCAGCAGCATCTGACTACGGTTTTATAAAAATAAGGGTCAAAACATTCAATAAAGTTATTTAACGTAGAAAGCAACTTGTTTGTGCGTTTTTTTTTTCTGATGATTTAGTTGCACATCGAAACAGATGCTGCGGACGGAAGCATGATGATGTTGCAACAATGCGAGAAAGTGCCAAATGAGTCGATTGAAACTAACCGTTGGATACTCGAATCTAACTGCATGATTGTTCTGAGCAACTCGCTGGTTAGCTGCTCCTTGTTGACTTAAAAAATGAAATGTTCTCTTTACATGTATTTCTTCCATCCTCATTTTGGACTTACATAAATTTTCAATACGCATTGCGCACCTTAGTACATTATATGGTATCTGATCTTTCAGAAGTGTTATCGGTGCCAGTTGTTCTGGTTGATTCTTCTCAATTGGAATGAACTCATAAGGAGTGCTTGTTTCCATGGAGGCTGAAGGTGTGAAGGCTACAAATAGCTGAAAACGTAGAAACGAAAAAGCAAATGAGAGATTTTAAAGATTTCTTGAGAATTTCTTACTACGAGACACTTTAAAGCCTTTAAAGAGAAAGCCTTGACGTTAGATGTCCTACTTTCTTTTGGTAAGCGTATAGAAACCAGGCCCACGGATCTCCCTCATATAAGGGATCTCGAGCCGGTAAATGGCGAGGGAACGTGGCGCGTCCCCAAGTGACGGATAGGAGGTTAACCGCGGACCAAAAGCGACCTTTGCTTCCCTGACGAGCAGGAGGATCCAGAGGATGGAATCCCTGTTTCTGCTGCGTCGATTCGGCACATACTTTCTGTATTTGCTAGACGTATTCATGCATGCGTGAGTGCGTTCTCGCTTTATGCAGATTGTATTCTACGAGTCAATTCGGCCAAAAGCCTGCAATCAAGTGACAGGGAAGTATATGGGAGACGGTTAGGAGCCGCCTTTAACAAATAATCACCATGTCCGCTTTGGAAGAGCCTGACAAACTACGCGTGAGTATAACCAGCTAACCCAGAAAGCTATTCGTGGGTATCAAAATTGCTAAACACAGTAAAAAGAAAGGGGCCTTATTTCCATGACCTCTAAAGAGCCCCTAATTTCGTAGCGTTGTGTAGGACGAGTATGGAGAGGCTGCTAAAATCTCAGGGCCAATGGAAGCTGCCTGGATCAAGAACTATGGTGACGATCTGTACCTACAATGCACATACACTTGCATCCGAGTACTCGATAGAGGACTTGCTAATGCAAGCAAGAATGATAAGGTACGACGTCATCGACCTGGCCGAGACGAGACGACGCCACACATTCAACACCGTCTATCGCACTGGGGAAGAAATGTTCCTCGAACATGCGACAGTAGAGGAGTAGGCGGTGTCGGCGTTCTCGTCAACACGAGTTTGCCTATGAACATTGATTCATTCCAACAACTTACAACCCGAATCGGAAGTTTACGATTAAAAAGATGTGAACCATTGCCGGCTTCGACAATCGTCGTCGTTTACGCGCCAACATCAAACTATGACGAAGAAGAAGAACCGTTCTACATGGACTTCGAGAGGTTCTACAGAGAAGACCATACATTCTTCAAGGTCATCATTGGAGATTTCAATGCCAAGATTGCAGCAAATAGAATTCTATTCAGCCTAACTAAGGTTCTAACTGATCTCGCTGTTGTCCTAAAATTACACACGGAGTCTCACCGTCTCCTTCGTGCAAAATTTTATTTCTCGCGGAAAGGAGAAAAAGCCGCAAAATTCAAAAGCCGAAGTCCTAGAACCACCACAAACTGGAACTTATTCAACTCATTAGTCGGCTGTTGGAAAGATACTGTTGTCGAGAACTTCTACGAGGTATGCGATCGGCTCATTCAACATCTTCACATTAGCGCTATGAAAACTAAACGAGTTCGAAATTTACCAAAAGACGTCTGTCTTCAGAAACTCTCGAGCTAATACGTCAAAGTGGAATCACACGAGCTGCAGGCAACCGCGAGCTAACGTCCGAACTTGCGAAACAGTGCAAACAGCCGATAAAAGACAATCTTAACGAGAGAAGAACAGCACTAATTGTCGAAGCTGCAGAGGCTGGGAAAAGCATTCGCAAAGCCCGCCGAAGCTTCGCCAATTACAAGACCAAGATGATTGCACTCCGTCGCCCAGACAGAACAATAACAGCGTCTAGAAAGGCAATGGAGAAAATCATCCACGAATGCGAATAATAACGTGTAGCTTTATCAAGTAGCTCGAGTGTTTTTTAGGTGTTTGCACTAATTCTCTCACGTGCATCCTCTGTTGGTAAGATGTTAGGGTCAAAATGATCCGCTTCTTCATTGTACTTATCCAGTGCTGTCTGGACGTTTTCTATTTCGAATTGGATGGCGTGTGTTGCATCTGTGATCTTTTCCCTTAGCGTATTAACGTAGGAAATGTGGTCGACTTCAATATAGGAAGGCTCTATTTGGGACGATGCTAGGTCTTCACTCTCGTCGAGATTACTTAGAAGATGGTTAGCAGCCCTTGTTAAAGCCCCTTGACGTGAGGACATTGAGAAAGTCATTTATATAGCGAATGTAAACGTACTTGTTTCCCGGTTTGAGGCTGATTGTCCTGCGACTTCGTAATAGTAGATTGGTCGTTGCAGCCGACTCTAGGTTTAGCCAATGCACCAAAAAATGTCGCAGTTGGTAGCGGAATACATGCCTTCGAGTCAGTTCTAGACACCGGATAACCACTACCTTTAAGCAGAATGCTCGACTTCGTGAGAAGACGCCACGCGGGACTTTTAGTAGTTGACACTGGGCAACCTTTAGACACTCGAACTTGGGATTAATTTTTTATATACACAAAGGTAACAAGAATACAACAGGAACAACAAAGGAACAATACTGGCGTAAGAATCAGGCAATGAAGTCAGACGTAGGACCCGAAAGAAACTGTCAGGCCCCCACCTCCAAAAGAGGGCGGTGCTAGCTACGTCCAAGCGAGTCGTTGGTGGTAGGGTCAAGGCCCGGGTCCCGGGTTGCGGGGTCAATCCTCTAAGCAATGAGACGTACACAACAGCATGCCCGATGGTTTGACCGATGGTCACGAGATGCTGTGTCTAGTGTGGTATTGTGACAAAGGCCGTCTCCATCGATCAATTAAATGTGTCTATTAGGTAGACATAGAATTCACCACTTGATAGAGAAATTCTCTATACGAAGTTCCTTTGGACGGGATCAAAATATTTACGTACTACAACATTTGCCAGACAACTTGAGAAACAGTAGATATGATCCTCGATACAGAACATACAGTAATAAGAAGAAATAGCAACTATTCCGGGGATAGTTGCTATATGCCATTTCGTCGATGAAAAATCGAACAGCACCAGGTCCGGTTAGGATAGGATCAGAACACCTGAAGAACCTTCCGCCAGTCTTCGTCAACACACTGGCTCGGCTCTTCACACGTTACCTGTCTGAATGCAAGGTCCCTACTCAGTGGAAGACCAGCAAGATCGTGTTGTTGTTCAAGAAGAGGGACCTACACGATATCGGTAACTAACTCCCAATCTGCTTCCTGTCCATCGTCTACAAACTTTTCACATCAATCATCCTAAACAGGATTGACAGAACACTAGACGACGGACAGCCATGTGAGCAAGCAGGGTTTCGAAAAGGATTTAGTACGATGGACCACATCCACACGATAACAAGGATAATTGAAGTATCGCGAGAGTGCAAGAGACCGCTCTGTCACACTTTCATTGATTTACAGAAGGTCTTTGATTCAATTGAGATAGAAGCAGTCATGGAAGTCCTTGATAGCCAAGGAGTCCCTACTCAGTACTTAAAGATTCTTCGTGAGTTGTACAAAAATTTCACAACCAGGCTATCACCATTCTACAACGATATTGACATCGGCGTCAAAAGAAAGGTTGGATGAGGCGATACCATCTGCTCAAAATTATTTACCGCCACCCTGCAGAACGTCATGCGAACATTGCAATGGAATAATATGGAAGTGAAAATCGAGTTATAGTTACACCATTTTCGCTTTGTTGATGACATCGTCTTTATAACATCCAACATTATCCAAGCGGAAGATATGCTTGCGGACTTTGATAAAGCGTGTGGAAAGACTGGTCCTCGACTAAACCTCACAAAAACGGTGTTCATGAGGAACGGAATGGTTTTGTATGCCCCATTCACGCTAAAAGGAACGGATGTCTCCGAGTGCTCCAGTTATGTCTATCTAGGTCGGGAAATCAATATGATGAACGACTTAGCTCCAGACGGCTTGGGGAGCTTTTAAAAGCATCGAGGATGTAGTGAAGAACACAAAGAACACCCGACTCCGTGCCCACCTTTTCGACTCAACGGTTCTTCTTGCCCCAACGTATGCGTCAGAAACCTGGTCACTGCTTAAGCGGGATGAAGGATCACTCAGCGTTATCGAACGCCCAGTCGAAATGACGATGCTAGGGGTATTCCGTTTCACAAAAGTAAGGATGGGATCAGAAGCTCCGACTTACGTCAACGATCGAAAAGCAAAAATGCCGTTCTATACGCCAAACAGTCGAAGGTAAGGCAGGCCGGACTCGTAATGCGTACGAATGATAACCGATGGACAAGAGCCGTTAGTGACTGACTTTCTCGAGATCTCAAACGTACTGAAGGAAGTCCACCTCCACGGTGGTCAGAGTTCTTCACGAAAAGCCTAGAAGAGAGATATGATGCTCGACGAGTCCCTAAAGCGAGGAGAACCCACTGGGCTACTCTTGCACGCCACAGGGAAAAATGGAAGATTTAGTGGCGCTCCCACGAGTCACTCGACGATCAACGAGACTACAGGTGATGTCGTAGTGTTGATGTCAGTCGTAAGTTCAGAAAACATCTGGTTCGTTACGTTGTATTCCAATTCGCGAGCACAGATGCGACTTTCTTCAAGCGTCATGCTCAGGATGACCTTGTGGAATATGTCACCCTATTTAAGGAGCAACTCTAAGTCTGTGCTCATCTGCAAGAACTTGTGCTCATCTAGGCTTGGTTCGCACTACTCATCGGTAGATTTGTCGTGGTTAGGTGCCTTGATGAGTGATACCTATAGATAGCAGCCGTGCTCTTCTTGCTGCAGGCGCTGTAAAACATCCAAAATATAGCACCTGACTGCAGGCACCAGAACGATGAGCAGGATTCAATCTGCATATAGGTGAGCACATTTACACAAATATATCTACATATGTCGAACAATGTATTTTAATTCGGTTCATCAAAAAAGGAGCCTATCTTCTGTATGAGCCAGGGTTTCGAAAGCAAATGCAGGCTGGCTTTTAAACTTTCCTTTATCCCTATCCTCCACCTGAAGATGCATTACGTTTCACGACTGGAATGCATACAGCAAGAGTTACCTAAGAAGAATGACGATTTTATCCAGACCATTTAGCTGGTTCGATAAGATGTTGTGTGATGGCAAGCAAGATCTTCATTGAGCACAAACTGCTTAGATGTATATAACAGAGTATTTTTAAGGTTGTTCGACATTTATTGCCACCGACATAGACGGAGCAAATAGTCGTAAGAGTTTTTTTTTCGTGCTGAAACACCATGAACGTATGAAGCATTCGATTGCCAATCCACAGTTTGTTCCAAACTCGTAGATAAAATAAGAATTTAGTTAATAAACAAGTGAACCTCTTTTAAACAGTATTTTAGAAAAATAGTACAAATATTGGAGGACAGGTAAAGCTAGACTGTGCAGTGAATCATTGTCAGTTAAAATGACATCGATTAAGAATGGTCGAAAACCGCAGAATCCTTCTTTTTAGGCTCATCTGCATCAAAACACTCGCTACATTATCTCAAAGCAGGGTACAACACACGTTAGCTGTTTCATACTGAGTATGAAGAAAACCAAAAAAGAAACTAATAAATAAATAACATAAGAAGATTGATTACGCCATTACTATGCTAGGGGTTTGGAAAACTCTTAGTATAAACCGCATTAAGTCGCGTACCACGAAAACCTAAGACTTATCACAGTTTAGAAAATGAAAGGGATTTTTTTCGACAGGTATGACCATTTCTTCATTGAAACAAGTGACTGTATCAACCGTGAAGACTTTTCTCTTTGGTATCAGAAAAGTAGGAGTTTTAGACAACGAATTTGAAGCAAGTTAAAGTGTACCCGTGAAAATCTCTTTGGACAGAAGCCATCCAACAATAAACTGGAACCGTTTTTTACGGTTGACATTCCAAGTGTTAATGGGGCAGGCTGTTTTTTTCTTGCTAACTGTTTTTAATGTTTTTAATGAAGTAACATGAGGTCGTTACCCAGGTATTTTTGGTTTACGATGCCTAACGTTCTTACAGTTACGGTTTGACAGAAGCTATTCCTTCTTTAAAAGAGTGCAGTCCACCTGTATGCTGTCTATATAGTAACTATTCCTTAAACATTTCCTATTTTCTACAATATCACATGTGTCCTATATTAACTATTTACTTATAATTGTCTTAAATCTATCCATTCATAATGTATAAGTTTTCATACCGCTTTCACATGCAGTTTCGATAAAAGCCTCTGGCATACTGCCTCATTTGATGTACTTCTCCGCAGGTACCGTATTATAACCTGGGTCAGCACTGTCTCTGACTTCCGCTGTAAAGCCCCACGTCATTCCATCTCATTCACATGTCCTTTTCATAAGTCTCTGCGTAGCCTTTCGGATGACCTTTATCCGCGAGCTATTCCTTTTCTGTCTGATTGAGTTTTATGTTGACGAAGCCTCTGGCATACCGCCTCATTTGATGTGCTTATCCGCATGTACCGTGTCATGCCCTGGGCCAGCACTGCCTAGCTGTCCGCCTAGCTTTTTGAAGTGGCATCACTTGTTCTCATTTCAATATCGCTATTGTACATCCAGTTAACCACATATCGTGGCATATTACCTATTATTATTGTGCTGCTGTTATTGCCATAAGCTGTTATAACCCAAAGTCGAGGCTGTCTACGGCAGTTAAGGAAAAAGTTCCGCGTGGCGAATCCATACAAAGTCAAGCATTCCACGTACAGTTGGTGGACAAAAGAGAAATCCGACGCTATTACACTTTCCGGGGCTAACGCGTTCACCGGTTCGTCATGTGGGTCCTTGGTTCTGACTGTTCGTCTGCTTGTTCGGGGTTTCGCGAATATTTCAGCATCATGTTGACGTTTTATTTACTGCCTACTATAATTTTCTCTGGAGGGTATGATGTGAGATATTATCACAACAATGCTAAGATATTCTCAAACTTGGACTGCAGTATAACTACGTTCATTTCACCTTGAATGTCGTAAAACGCTGATCGAGCAATTCTCCCTGGAGTCCTGAGATAACCGGGCTGGAGCGTTCCCAATTGGATTACAGCGAGCGATTTTTTCCCAGATAAGTCTGGTACCAATTTGCCGACCCTGGAGGGATGAGAGGCTTGGTTGGTTCGGAGCGGAATTTAACTAACACCATGTAAAATATATGAAGTAAACAGCAAATAAAAGGTTAACAGTCATTTCGACCAAATGCCTCAGCTTAACTTGTTGCAATCTTGATTCGTGGTGCCCAGATCAATCTCGCTGACGGGTGATTTTTAATGGAAGCGTTAGATAGAAAACTAGCTGGGGAAAGGTAAAGCGAGGGCATTGGTAGTGCAGTATGTAACGCGTGATCCCCGGGAAAAATGACCATGGTTCGATCTGGCCTGGGGACCACGTTTTGCAATTATCCCAGCATCGTGGTTATATTAGTATCATTATGGTCATTTTGCCATAAATCACGGGGAGTTTTACGATTAATGTTGGTGCACAATACACACATAGTCTCTGTTACGTTGCTGCACAGAATCAATCAAGTTCGTCGTCCCCCAGGGTCAGAAAAATTGCTAATTGTTTTGTCTGCGAAGGGCTCCCACCGACCCACAAATTCGGGATACTGTCTATTGCGAAGACTTGGAAGTTTTCGATTTTTATTTTTATTCGATCTAGAGAAAAAAAACGAGGATAAAAGATGCTAAGCAAATAACAGCCAGTTCTGCAGAATTAATGTTAGGCGGACCACATTTTTAAAAAGGCATTAAAACTGTGAAACGTACAAAATTCACACAATTAATCTCTAGTTGGCAAAACTTACGTTCCTGTGCACTCGTTAAATATGAAATGCAAAATTTGAGTTAGAATGACCTGCATGAGTCGCCTATCAGAATACTTATTTCCATGGCAGACCGCGCACTTCCATTCGCTGAACCCAACAGTACTTAGTGCACGATTGGTATCTAACGAGATTGAGCCAAACACTGCGTGCACGAGAGGTGCCTCATCGTACTGTACTGTACACTTCTCGACCATACTAGTAGCAATGATATTTACCAGGTTCTTAAATTTGCAATCTTTAGTAATTTGAGAAAAGGAGTGATATAGTGTTAACGGTGGACTATCACTTTACGGAACACAGTAAAAGCTATGATGAAATCGCAATAAAATTATTATCTATGTGCAGAAATAACAATTGGAGAAGAGAAAACGGCTTCTATTCAAAAGTAAAGTGTAATACGAGAAGCAGCGTATAGCAGCCGGCTCAACAGCTGAAACGACAACTTGGCAAGTAATGGTAAACTTACATGTACAAGTAAGCGTCCCGTTGGCCATTAGGTTCGAACAAAGACTCGGCGGTCCCACGAAACAATATCGGCTCAACAAAGGTAGACATGGTTTTAGTGGACATCTAGAACAAGACAGAAGCCAACAATTTTGAATCTGTTCAATGTTTGATACCCTCATCGCCATCGAAGCGACAATCTCGAAGAGACTTCACGTCATCAATAGCTTTCCTCTAGATTTGTTCTTCAATAAGGAAATGAAGCAAAATTAACAGAATATTCTAGCTATGATTTTTACATGCTTACAAAACACATAAAATGTATGATTGAAACAAAAACAAGTGAGACAAAAAGAAGATGTTTCGAATTTTAACTCACTCGTTGTGATCACCGTCGTTAGGCACTGAATATTTGATAAGCAATGTTCCTACTTCAAATCACGAAAATTTAGAGTTATATAGCTTCACTGTGTTCTTAAATCTCTCAAATACCTACCCACAGCAACATATCCAGCGAATCCGGTAGCTATTCGAATGGCTGGTGATAGTGGCTTGCACCAAGAAGATGGAGAGCACACATGCCAACATGGTGGTGGTAGATTTTTCTTTCCGTCGTCGATGTTCAACTGTGGAAATATCTAGCGATGGTACGAAAACCAGTTTCGATAGCGAGTCGAACACTTAATTTTTGCCTAGGAAAGGAATGACTTCAACAAAAGTTTTTGATTTATTGCTTTCGAACGGATACAATACTTCGTATTTAGAAAGCCAATATCTTGTAATAGTTTCCAAGTATTCTATTAGTCTATGGAAATGGAACTACGTCGGGCGGAACTAAGAAGCAGACGGAACGATGTGTTCGCAATAAGGATGTGATGTGTGATGAAGGAACACTTTTGTGCTTTGTATTTGGAGGATCAACTTTGTAGGAGAACAGTTGGTAGGCCAACATTAATTTGCGATTCTACTGCGTCTAATGCTAAAATAGCCTTATAGCGAAAGTTGAGAATCCGTCGAGTAATTCGCGTGTCTCGGCTTCAAGAGCTCATAGACGGACAAACTTTGGTAGGAGTCAAAATACGATTGATAATGCACCAAGAAAGTTTGGAGTGACCGTACTTGGGGGCATGCAATACCTGATAGTGCTCGCTCTCCACTAGAATTGGGTCCAAGTTTTGCATCATCACAGCCCATTTCTAAAACAACCCTACGTAGAAAGAAGAAAATCGAGAGGCGAAGACATTACCATCATCTCCTTTTCCTTGAAAGATTTTTAGACAGCACGATCCTAACTACGGAATTTAAATAAAGTTGCGTATGTTTTCTCAACACTTTTAATCACTATCGCGATAGAAAATTTATCTCTAACCTTACAGCAGCACAAAAGTGTGGCCTGCAAGAAATTAGACAATTTGATAAATTCGAAGACCATTAAGCTATCAGTTAGTGATAAGGGAAGAGAATTCGTAGTTATTCCCGACCAGCTAGATATTGAGATAACTGAAGAGCATCTTAGTGATGTTACCCTTTACCGAGCATCATCTGAAAGGGAATACAAAAGTCGATACCGAAAACTAAACAATCAGTGGATCAAAGTGGAAAAGGCGGAAGGCTTAAAATCATTGCTTATTTCGCACTTTAAAATTATTAGACCAACATGTTCCGTCTTATACTTACTCATTAAAACACATAAGTTTGCATCACTTGATAATCTTGCGCCAACCAATCCGTCATCGTTAAAGTTGAACCCATCATCAGCTGTGTAGACGGGCCAACGGGTATAATAACCTGGCTTCAAAGCCTTATACTAACCCAGTTGCTTAAGTATATTCCAGCTCGTCTCACGAACATCCAAATGTTTTTAAAATGTCTACGTAACGCGTCTTCTAATAAGCGTACGTGATGGAATCCTTCGACATTACCGCGCTGTACACCAGCGTATCGAATGACTCCGCAATGACTCCATCTTCGAACTTCTTGTTGAACATGAAAGAAGAATAAACATGTACAGCTTCTTAATCCAGCAGTTTATTGCTAGCTTAAAAGAGTGGCTAAACTGCTCGATTTTCAGGTCTGGGAAATATTTCGCACAAATAAGAGTGTTGGTAAAAGGACAGCGGCTGGCATCAAGCCTTGCCACTGCTTTTATGTCTAGAGTAGAAGCCCCCGTGCTCGGTCTCCAGCCGCTACTCTGTTGCAGACATAAAGTCGATTGTTTTGTTGTCTTCTCTACACAGGAAGAGATGGACAAATGCTTTAAATTATTGAACGAACAGTCAGAGTACATCAAGTTCACCCGGGAGAAACCGAAGGACGACTGGCTTCCGTTTTTAAACGTTTAAATATACCTATCAAGCAGCGGTTACATAACAAAGTGGCATCGAAAACCAAGTAGTAAAAAACATCCTGGGTTCTTTCCCTTCTTTCCACCCTTCACACACAAAAAGGGCGCTCGTGAGAAACGTTTCGAACGACCACTTCTGTCTGCACAAGTAGGGAACCAAGGGAAGAATCGCCCAGCTCGGCTCGAGAAAAAGCCTTCACAAATAGATAAGAAATAATAACACCACGAGATAATTTCAAAGAGAGAGAGCGACGCTCCAAAATGAAGGGTTTGGACGAAACAAAATCCCGTTTATCGTGCCTTTCATTAGCGATGAAATAAGTGTAGAGATAAAGCGATGCTTAAGAAGTGCAGATCTAGTGGAATTGGTAGCGATAGCTGAAATACCACCGGATACTCTACGTCGTTAGTTAGGTTATAACCGCCAGTTTAACAGTCTATGTGAAGCAACAAATTGCGTAATTTGCTCTTACGAGAGGGACGGTTACTGCTTTAGTTTAGTTGCGGTCTACCTGATCTATTGTAGTACTCGCAGAGGCTATAGCAACCATTGCCAGAATAATTAATATTCTTCCATCTCATCGTAGGCCTGTGATAACCACATTCGTGGTCGCTCATATCGCATTGCGATCCTGCAACATGTAAATGTTTTCACTTCATTGTGAGAAACTTTGGTTGTCGTAAACATCCATTGTTATTCAAACTCTTTTTATGCAATCGGAACTTTTGCGTTTTTTCTGTTCCAAACCATCACGAGTACGATAACACAAATGGCATAAAGTTATGTGGGAAATCGTTCTCAATCATCTGATCTGATCACGAAGGAGCAGAGTGGGAAAGCCGACGAATGTTTTCGGTTAAAGTTTCAGACCTGCCAAAACACCGCCTCCTCCAGAAAACATTTAAATAGCCCCATGAGCCAATATCGTATTCGCTCCCTTGCTTATCATGTGTGATGCGCCATGTAGTTAATCCAAGGTGTTAACTCTTATTGTATGTGGTCACTATTGTTTATTAACTTTGCGGTCATGTTCCTCTAAACATGCTAACTCTATTGTGTGTTCACGTTAACCACATCGCAGCATACACATACACTTACATGTATTCTCTCGTACGTTAACGCACTCGCAATATACTTACAAGTTAACACATAACCTCATCTCATTGTTTATAACATGTTTACATGCCACCCTGAACGTGTTAACCTCATCAGAACGACATCATAAGCCTACATATAGTATGTAACCCTATAGTATTGTCATTTGTGAGTCAGATATTGCGGCCTTATATAAATATCTTAATGTGTCTAAATTTTGTGACATTATTGGTGTATTCTAAATACACATGGCACTGTTTCATTAGTTAATAGCAAAGGTACTAACTCGCCTTACCCTCACTTATTGATCATAATACTATATTGCATCCTGTATTGCACCGATGTTTATATTCCATTATTCCTAAATTATTATTATTGTTATAAAAGGTCTAATTACCCATGTTTGAGGTAATGCTCTGCAACAAATGCGAAAAAGTTCCGCGTAGCAACTTTTGCTAAGTCGAGCATTCTACTAAAAACTAGCGATTATGAGGTGCCGAGAACTGACTCGAAGACCTAATTTCCACTAGCAAACACGATAGAGGTGAATATCCAGGCGAAACGGGTAAACCATTATGTATCCTTGCAAAAGAGCACCGAAATAGTATATAAAAAGTAAGACAAGCTACGCCACTTAGGACGCATAGGCTACGATAGCGGAGACCATTTTGAAGTAAAAGTCAATACCTTTCCACACGAGACTAAAACTCTAACGCGCAAACTTCTCGAGGCTTTTTGGATAAATGCCAAGAGCCCTAAAATGAACAGCAGGGAGGAATACCCAGAGATCACACGTGATCTCGCCCCGTACCTTCGTATCCATCGTTGATATGGGGAGGTGCAGTCATCAATCATATGCGACTCTGAGCGGCCGTTTTTCCTCAGTGGAAGGCACGTAAAAACGATGGGTTTTTTTCGGGAAGCCGTAGATCTTGTAATTATCGTGCAAGATTTCATCATTCTGTTTGTGCTGTTGAAGTGTTTGACCCAGTAAATTGCGTATTAGTGTACCCTTCCAGGCTCTAAAGAAAGCGATTCTGCCGAAACTTCAGCTACCGTTGTATTGCATTTGTTATATTTGTAAGAAAGTAAAGGTGTGCTGAACAATGATCTCGCGATTGCTGTAAAAAAGAGAACAACAGATTTATAATGCCGGTTTTTATTGCTGAGCGAAAAAGCAAAAGGTGACAAACCCTCCTGGTTCAATTTCGTTTCTGCTAAAAAACAGCCTTGAAGAAGAAATGCAATAAGTGCGTTCAGTGACCTCGAAATAATCAGAATTTCGCTACGGTGGCATAGGAAAGTTCTGTTGTGCTAGCGAAGATCTAAGAGCTTAATCATTCGCCACTATATTATTTAATTTACTTAGAAGAAGTCTTTAATTGTGACGTTAATCACTGACTGTCACTTTTTCACATATTTCGACAATTTGAAAAAAAATTTGAACAACCAAGTCGCTGGTAGAAATGCTCTTGAAGAATATTTTGTGCCCCACAATACAAACGTGGCCATTAGCTCGAGCAGGCGCCGTAGCTCAAAATAGACTTTCCTTCGGTTCAGCCGGTAAGCTTTGAAATCGAATATGCATCAATTGCCTATATGTTCCATAGTAAAGTGGGATATATAGCCATACCTAAGAGGTTGATCAACGTAAAACACTTTGTCCTTCACAGAAGCAGAATAAAAAATTTACACTTCATTGAAGAAAACATAGCTTTAAATGCTTTTTAATTATGCTAGGGTCACATTTGAGCCAAACCGTAACATTTTAAAGTTGCTCCTCAAAATGTTCCACCGTTCTTGAATGAACCTAAGACGAGTGAGTTGCAGGAAATGCTCGATTGTCCACAAAGCGGAGACTGGTTTCCGTTTCCTACCTTCCATTAAGTGGATTGGTTAACAAAATGCATTTGGGCACATGGAAACTTTTATTGTCCTGCGACATACAATAAACTAGTATACACATTCTATTCACTGTAGATGCTCGCTGTGCACCATATTTCACTGGAAGAAAGAAATCTCACCTTCGGGTTGTCACTTCAGCTCGACGTTTCGAGCAATCTAGTGCAGTGTTGTGGGACGCTCGAAATTCCAAGGATATAAGTCGCCAATAGCTCTTACACATCCTTTGTCATTAAGACGCATCGTGTTCCCAATTCGCTCAATTTCCTACATCTCGATGACCCTTGGTAGCTGAAGCAAAAGGTGTGGAACATCGTATTCCTTCTCTTACTTGCATGATACTTGCACACTCTAAATTTCAAATACGTATAAAATTGTATTAATTGTATAAAAATATATATATATCACCTGTATCACCTGTAGTCCCGTTGATCGTCGAGTGACTCGAGTGGGCGCCAGTAAATCCTCCATTTTCCAGTATCGCGTTCAAAAGTAGCCCAGTGGGTTCTCCTCGCTTAAGGGACTCGTCGAGCATCACATCTTTCTTCTAGGCTTTTCGTGAAGAACTCTGACCATCGGGTCGGTGGTCTTCCTGCAATACGTTTGACATCCCGAGGAATCCAGTCACTAACAGCCCTTGTCCATCGGTTATAATTCATACGCATTACGTGCCCGGCCCACCTTATCTTCGACTGTTTGGCATACAGAACGGCATTTTGATTTCTGATCGTTGACGCAGGTTGGAGCTTCGGGCCCCATCCCTTACTTGTGTGAAACAGGATACTCCTAGCATCGTCCTTTCGACTGCGCGTTCGATAACGCTGAGTGATCTTTCATTCTGCTTACGCAGCGACCAGGTTTCTGACTCATACGTTAGAGCAGGAAGAACCGTTGAGTCGAAAAGGTGGGCACGGAGTCGGGTGTTCTTTGTTCTCTTCACTACATCCTCGATGCTCTTGAAAGCTCCCCAAGCCGCTCGTTTCCTTCTGCTCAGCTCTGGAGCTAAGTCGTTTATCATATTGATTTCCCGACCTAGATAGACATAACTGGAGCATTTGGAAATATTCGTTCCGTTGAGCGTGAATGGGGCATACAAAACCAATCCGTTCCTCATGAATATCGTTTTTGTGAAGTTTAGTCGAGGACCAATCTTTCCACACGCTTTATCAAAGTCCGCAAGCATACGTTCCGCTTGGATAATGTTGGATGTTATAAAGACGATGTCATCAACAAATGGTACGATTACACGCTGCCGTATCAGCTCGAGTGTTTTTGGTTTTTGAATTTAGCGGCTTTTTCTCATTTCCGAGAGAAATAAAATCTTGCGCCGAGGAGACCGTTGTCTGATCCCATGAAGAATTTTGGGACAACAGCGAAATCGGTTAGGCAAAACTTTCTATTTACTGTGATGTGGTCTATTTCGTTATGGTACTCTCCATTGGGAGATTCCCACGTCCATCTTTGACGGTGAGGCTTCTGGAATTGCGAGTTGCCATGGACGTTCTTGGTCGCCATGATAAACTTAGAGATCCGCTCACCCTATTCGTTTCATTCTAATCCGTGGGTCCCAATGTGACGTTCCTCAGACGACCTTCTTGGTCCGATCTTGGTATTGAAATCTCCAATGATGACCTTGAAGAATGTATGGTCTTCTCTGTAGAACCTCTCCAAGTCCATGTAGAACGCTTCGACTTCTTCTTCGTCATAATTTGATGTTGGCGCGGGCCTGGTTTCTACACGCTTACCAAAAGAAAGTAGCACATCTAAGG
>MQTX01000183.1:824572-843104 GCA_009735665.1 Angiostrongylus cantonensis | reverse complement strand
CCTACTGCTTACTGGTTCGCCTGCGGCCGAGGGTGGCAAACCATCCGAGTTATAAAAGTGTTTGCCTCAGCGGATTTTGTCAGCTTAGCTCTTCCGGGATCAGAAGTAGACAAAACTGCCGAAACACCAGCTATTGTGGATGAACAAGTGCTGCAATAATAACCTCGTGTCTGCTCATCCAGAAAACAGTGAGCTGTTGATCAACGCGGAAGTTAAAAGAAAGCCGGTCATCGGATTTGTTGCCTGAAGTATCAGCAAAATACAAGCATGTACGAACACATGTAGGTAAAAGTAATGCGAAAAGTGACTTACTGCTTGCTAATTTCCCTCGTGCCGAGATTAGAACGCCACCAGGTCTCCCGTATCCACGCCCGTGAGATGAATAGTGGTCACTGTGCAGAATGATAGTAACATTAATACATATAGAACAATAGGGCAACGTTCGTTCGATAATTCTGTTGATGTCCCAACTCATGAAGTGCAACAATCACTGAAGAATTGCAGAAAGTTGTCCGATAACTGGCACCGTATATCAAGCATCAATTTTTACAAACGACTCCTTCTCACCCCATTTTCAGCAGCTGTGATGAATCGCAGGCACCGTAGACATCCAATGGTGATATCTCAAAACCACAAAGTAAACGTAGTATTTTTTGTACAACCTTCATGGCAGAGTGGTAGATCATATCGGATACGCAGTAGTTAGAGACACGAAAAATATGAGCTGCCAAGTAAAAGAACGATGACCTCAGGAAGCCGGTGCACCGTGCCTCTTGCTATATCGCATGGACTGTACGCCTTGAATGCTATGTGCGCTTCAATCGCATTCGAACGACACGCAGTCCGACTAGCCCCACCCACGAAAATCGAGCGTTCGCAAAAGGGTAGGCTTAGCCGAATGCAGATATTGAAAATATACAAGCCTGGCGAAAACTAACTCAACACCGCGCTGGTGTTCATAAATTAAGAAAGCTGTGTTATTCAATCAGTCATGGATTCCTAAATAATACATGGATGGATTTTACAATGGAGCCACGTATGGAGGAGCAGGAGGGGGTGGGGAGGGGAGTGTGAGGGGGCGGCGGCCAAGATCTCCCCAAGTCCACAATTCCGTGGAGTATTCGGGCGGCGAAGGGGCGGGCTACCGCGCAAGGAAATAGCTCAAGAGCGACTTTCGAAAGCCCCGAATTTTCGAGGTTAGGTGAGGTGGACCAGACTCGGAGAGGTGGGGGTTATGCTCACGCACCCATAACTTGCCAGAATACGAATTTCATCTCGCAACGCAATATTAAATATTTAAATGTTATGCGGACAAGTTACTGTAGTGAACGAGTTGCGGTGGCGGACGAGGTGCTGTAGTGCTGACCGGTTTTCAGCGAAAAATGCGGATAAAGCGGTTTTCGACGCGTCTACGCCATTTTTAGCACGAGGCAGCACTAACAAACAGGTCACCGTTGTGCGGACGAGTTATCATGGGGCGAGTCGGAAAATCGCCGAAATCTCCAAAAGTGCAAAAACGCGAAAAACGGCGAAATCTCAAAAAGTTGTCGGATTGTCGAAACGTGGGCTAAGCCTAAGTATCAAGCCCAAGTCAAAACGAGCTGAATGTCTCCGGAGGCCGTGGCAACGAACCAGGTCGCCCAAAAAAAACTACGTTTTTGACCGAATAGAAAAATCAATAAATCAAGGGCTAAATAGTGGGCCCATGCTTCAAATCCCGTGGAAATTCATAGTGTCTTTCGATCCTTCGAATGAGTCTCAAAATTCGTCCTATATGAGAATTTTAATATGAAGTTTTGCATACGAAGGTATTATTTTTCAGTATTCTAAATAAGCAAAAGAGTCTTTAAATGACAATCCATGGTAACAGTGTCTTCCCGATTTTTTGTGGACGAGACCAATAGTGGAACACTGAACGAAAACCCTACCCCAGTGTGTTTCGTGATACGACCTTTTATGCAGGGATTACCCTGTATCAGTGAATTGGAGAATTTCAGAAATCTTGGTTTTAGTCTTCTATAAGACTATATGCGAAATTCGATGTTACGTGTGGTTTCAAGAAGATCAACCGTAGGCACCTGCGGTTCGGTTTTATCTCAGCATCATTGTGGTTGCATCACACATAACACCATGCCGTTAAAAATTGCAGCAGTCAGTAAATTAAAAAGGTAACAATGTTGACCTATAATTTAGTGCCTTTTATTAGTTTTCACGCAAAGGTATTATTTGTGTACGAACCACAATGATGCTGAGATATTTGCAAGACTCCGAACCGTCTGCGGTGGGCAACGAACGCGCGATTGTCCATTCCGAGGAGTAACGCGCTCACCACCACACCACGCGGGTCATGCATTTCGCCTGTCTCTCAGCTAGTTCTATCAATCTTTCGCCATTAGTAATTACCCGTTAACGGGATTGATCTGTAGATCCTACTTCGGCGTTCAACCCAGTTAAGCTGAATTCCAACTGTAGCCTATTCACCCTAAACTTCATTAATATGTCCAGCCGTCTCTGCTGCACAACAACCGAGTTTAAAGTCACCTGTGGCACCTGTAGTTCCGCTGATCGTCGAGCGACTCGAGCTGCCCCAGTAAAACCTCCATTTTTCCCCGTCGCGTGCAAGAGTAGCCCAGTGGTTTCTGCTCGCTCTAGGAACTCGTCGAGCATCATACCTTTCTTTAAGGCGCTTCGTGAAGAGCACTGACCATCGTGTCGGTGGTCTTCCTACAGTACGATTGACACTCCGAGGAATCCAGTCACTAACGGCTCTTGTCCATCGGATATCATTCATACGCATTACGTGTGCGGCCCGTCTTATCTTCGATTGTTTGGCGTATAGAACGGCATCTTTGAATTTTGGTCTTTGACGCAAGTCTGAACCTCGCATCCCATTCCTTACTTTTGTGAAACGGAATACTCCTAGCATCGTGCTTTCGACTGCGCGGTTCGATAACGCTGAGTGATCTTTCATCCTGCTTACGCAGCGACCAGGCTTCTCACGTATACGTCAGGGTAGCAAGAACCGTTGACTCGAAAAGCTGGGCACGGATTCAGGTGTTCTTTGTTCTCTTCACTACTTTCTCAATGCTCTTATAAGCTCTCCAAGCCGCTCGTTTCCTGCTCAGCTCTGGAGCTAAGTCGTTCATCATATTGATTTCCCGATTTAGATAGACATATCTGGAGAATTCGGAGATATTCGTTCCGTTGAGCGTGAATCGGGCAAACGAAACCAATCCGTTCTTCATGAACATCGTTTTCTTGAAACTATCATGGCGCTAACGTGAAGATGTTCAATGAGCTGATCGTCTTCATCGTCGGTGTCTTCGACAACGGCATCTTCCCAACAGCCGACTAATGAATTGAATAGGTCCTAGTTTCTGATGGTTCTAGGACTTCAGCTTTTGAATTTAGAGGGTTTTTCTCCTTCCCGAGAGAAATAGAATCTTGCACGAAGGAGACGGTGGTCTGATCCCGTGTAAAACTTTGGAACAACAGCGACATCGGTTAGGCAAAACTTCCTATTTACTATGATGTGGTCTATTTCGTTATGGTACTCTCCATTTTGAGATTCCCACGTCCATCGTTGACGGTGAGGCTTCTGAAATTGCGGGTTACCATGGATGGTCTTGGTTGCCATGATAAACTCAGAGAGCCGCTCACCACATTCGTTTCATTCTAATCCATGGATACCGATGTGACGTTCCTGAGACGTTCTTCTTGGTCCATTCTTGGCATTGAAATCTCCAATGATGACCTTGAAGATTGTATGGTCTTCTCTGTAGAAGTTCTCCAAGTCCATGTAGAACGCTTCGACCTCTTCGTTATAGTTTGATGCTGGCGCGTAAACGACGAAGATTGTCAAAGCCGGTGTTGATCCACATCTTCTTAATCGTAAACGTCCGATTCGGTTTGTAAGCTGTTCGAATGAATCGATGTTCATGGACAAACTCGTGTTGACGAGAACGCCGACACCGCCTACGCCTCTACTGTCGCATGTTCCGAGGAACAGTTCTTCTCCAGTGTCATAGACAGCGTTGAATGGGTGGCGTCGTCTCGTCTCGGCCAGGCCGATGACGTCGCACCTTATCATTCTTGCTTGATTGAGCAAGTCTTCTATCGAGGACTCGGACGCAAGTGTACGTGCATTGTAGGTACAGATTGTTACCATAGTTCTTCGTGATGAAGACAGCTTCCATCGGCCCTGAGATTTTAGCAGCCTCTCCGTACTCGTCCAACCCAACGCTGCGAAATTGGGGGCTCTTTCGGGGTCAGGGGAATAAGGCCCTTTTTTTTTACTGCGTTTATCATATTTGATACCCACGTATAGCTTGCTGCGCTCTGAACGTAGAGGCTGGTTATACTCACGGGTAGCTTTCCAGGCTCTCCCAGAGTGGACATGGAGCTTATTTGTTGGAGGCGACTCCTAACCGCCTCCCATATGCTTCACTGTCACTTGATTGCAGGCTTTTGGCCGAATGGACTCATAAAATACAATCCGCATAAAGCGAGAACGCACCCACACACGCATGCATGAATACGCCTAGCAAATACAGAAAGTGTGTGCCAAATCGGCGCAGCGGAAACAGGGAGTCCATCCCCTGGATCCACCTGCGTCTCAGGGAAGCAAAGGTCGCTTTTGGCCCGCGATTAACCCCCTATCCGCCACCTGGAGACGTGCCACGTAACCTCGTGACTAACCGGCTCGAGATCCCTCATGTGAGGAAGATCTATAGGAGTTTGAAGTCATAAAAGAAAATCCGACAAAAATTCGGTTTTGAAATCGAAAATGGGAAAGCTCAAAACTGACGAAAAAAGTTCTACCTTTGACAAAATATAATAACTTGGTTAGAAAAACCATAAAATCAGCTTGCGAAAGCTACATAATATTTTATGAAACAAAAAATAATTCTTTGGTGCTGTTGTTCAATGTGATTGAAATCTGTTTAGCGCTTTCTCTGTTTGGTTATGGAGGTATTTGGCCGAATAGATCGCAGTCAACTTGACCTTTCCAGGCTCTGAGTAAGGCGAAATCCGCCGAAACGTCAGCTCGTACGTAAATAAAGAAATAAAATAACACCTCGTGTTTGCTAAAGAGAAGTAAAAAGAATTATACCATCAATGCCGAGGTTAATAGAAAGTCGGACGTGGGAGTTACTAAAAGAACATGTTGTTGAGGAAAAGCACTTTAAACCAACAAATATTTTAAGACGGTCATTTATTTCTGAACAGTCGAATACACACATACATATATTACATACCAACAACAACAACAACAACGACGACGACAACAACAACAACAACCACAACGGAGGCTTAAAGCAAGCTCGCATCAGCTGAAGAGGATCAACTCGAAGGAGCTTATAAATAGACGTAATTTGTCGCTGGTGAGATAAATTTCTTCGAGCCCGGTGTTCTCTCCAGCTTTCATGAAATGTACGGAAGATTGTGAGAATAAGAGACGAGAATCTAATATTATTACAAATATACACACTGTGTGGGAACAAAAAGTCTAGAGTAATTTCACGTGTCCCGAAAGCAATTCTGTTTTAGTAAGCATTCATGCATTCCAGAACGTGAATACTTCACAAAGTTCTTAGAGGTGGGATGGTTAGAGTTCTGTTTGGATACGTTGGGTCACATTGTTGTTCGGTTTGGACGGTTTCCGCCCGTAAATCGCTTGCTGCTCAACAACCGTTATCAGCACAAAATCCTTTGAACCGTCAGTGGTCTGAAAATAGCTTCTTCACTACAGTTTCTATAATTATTGTGAAACATTGAGGTTCGATGCGAGAACGCTTGTCAAGTAGCCTACTCAAAATATCCCACAAATTGGACAGTTTCTCCCTTTTCGGTTTTCCAACGAGGGCAATTTCAATCCCTTCTGTCCTATTCAATCCTTCCAGAAGTACCTTACACCAATGTACCGAACCAGAGGGTATGGAGCGCTTGTTGAGCCTGGGTCGCTGGAATTGATCCCATCTGTATTGCAAGGCGCCTGCAACCACTGCGCCACACGCACTCCTTATAATCACACAATACATGAAGAGAGCTTCATGTCGGGTCACTCACCATCCACATTTTCGCGAAGAGGACCAGTGAAAACCTTACTGCTTCGCGTTCATATCACTAATTAATGCACTAGATAATTAACGAGATCGATGGTTAAGCCTATCCAGAATTTCACAACAAAGGAATAAAAGGACGTATATTAAGGATTCCTTCTGCGACCTCAGCAGTGGATACTCCCCTAGTCGGATATGATGATGATAAACTGGCGCATAGTTGGTTGAGCATTTCAGGATGTTTTCTTCCTAGAATCCTGAGTGGCGTGAGGTGATCATGTAAACGTGCTAAAACCGATTCAGGATTGAACATACCATAATAGGCTGGGAATTCTCCATCCTTGTGGATAAGGAATAGGCCTGATGTCCATAAAGCATGGAATCTTGTTTCCTCACTTATTGTTTGAGCATTTGGACCAGGAAGGTTTGGACTCTGGCTATGTAAAAAATCAGACAGAGCTGTGTTGTAAATAAAGAACATAATTTTGGCGATTGTTGCAAGTTAAAACCAGAAGCCTGAGGAAACAAACTCATCAAACATTCAGCAGCTGCCCATGTTGGTATGTAACATCCAGTACAGATTTTCACCACTAGTACTGGAGGCCTTTCAATCAAGACCTTGCACACTATTGTTGAAAAGAGAGCAGCTATGCGGGGCAATGGTATTCCCAATTGTCTACCCTCAGGTGCTGTCCTTGGGCCCTTCACAATTCTAAAAATGTCTTTCAAATTTTGCAAATATCGTATCCCAGGTTCTGCAGTTCTAGACATGATTTTTTGAATGTCATTACACCTGTGGAGGAAGACATATACCAAAATGCTCATTTTTTTAGCAGACTCAGTAACTCTCCCAGCAACCGCCTTAGTTTTCAAAGCATCAAATATTTTGGATGGATCAAATCCATCAAAAGCTTTTGAGTCAATTTCTGAGGCAAAAGGACTCACAGTTGGAACCCGCATTGGGATCTGTCCGGCCAATTCCTGTCTGATGTTGGGGTTTTCCTTTACGACCTATATAAATAAATTTAAAGTGACGCCTCAAGGTGAAATCTCTCAATAAAGTGGCAATTTACAGCTAAGCAGACAAAACATACTGGTTAGACAATTGACGAGAGATGATGGTGTAGTTAAGCCTGCCGCGAATTTCACCACGTACAAACAGAGGGTTCTGTTCTGGGTCAGGAGACAATTATAAACATCGAGCCGTCGTTTATAATGGGAAAAATGAATGACGCCTTCGATGCTACTCTACATTCAGAAACTGTTCCGCCTAAATATTGGAGAGCTACAACCTTGATCACAAAACCTGAAGAGCGCTGGTGGTCGACATGCACTATGTGCCAATGCTGTACATTGTTCTATGAATCCAGGACGACAGAATTATGGAAAGATCATATATAGATCTCTTTGTCAACAATGGTGCTAAGCAAGTGAAGATTCAGCAACTATTCACACGCTGAGTGACCTTCCATTCTGCTTACGCAGCAAACAGGTTTCTGATGCATACGTTAAGGAAGGAAGTATCGTAGCTACGAAAAGGTGGGCACGGAGTCGGGTGTTCTTTGTTCTCTTCACTACGTCCTCAATGCTCTTGTAAGCTCCCCAAGCCGCTCATTTGCTTCTGCTCAACTCTGGAGCTAAATCGTTCAGCACGTTGAATTCCCGACATAGATAGACATAACTGCAGCATTCGGCGATAATCGTTCCGTTTAGCGTGAATGGTGAATACGTAATCAGTCCGTTTCTTATGAACATCGTTTTTGTGAGATTTTTCCGAAGACCAATTTTTCCACAGGTTTTATCAAAGGCGGCAATCGTCCGTTCGGATTGGCTAATGTTTGGTGTGATAATGACGATGTCATCAGCAAAGCGAGGACGGTGTAATTGCTGGCCGTCGATTTTCACTCAAGTGTTTTCCCAATCCAATGGTCGCATGACGTTCTTGAGGATAAAAGGACAAAGATAAAGCTCTCGGCGTTGATCAATTCCTGCCGAATGCGCCATGCATTCGACTTCATTAAGTATCGTTGGAGGTGATTGAATGCATATGTGGCCTTTACAATGACTCGCGGTGGCCTGTCGATGTATAGAGCCAGTGCTGCCAACCTCCCAGACAACTTTGGTAACAATTTGCCGACCCCGGATGGATGGAAGGCTTGGTGGGCCATGGGAGCAGGGATCGATTGCAAGTGCGTGTCGCAGTGGGCGCCTCCGACCACTGCGCCACACGCGCCCTTGAGGATAGCAGGATAGCATAGATAGGATATAGCATAACATAGGATAGATTCTTGAGGATAGCAGCAAATAATTTTGGGGAGCTGGTATCGCCTTGCCTAACCCCTCTTTTGACGACGATCTTAACGTCATTGTACAATTCTGCTATATCCGTTATGAAATTTTTATACAGCTCATAGAGTCCGGAGCTTCTGTGATTGCTTCCATCCGAGCTGAGTCAAAAGCTTTCTTTAAATCGACGAAAATGATACAGAGTGGTCTTCTGCACTCTTATGATACTTCAGTGACTCTTGTTATCATGTGGATTTGATCCGTAGCACTGAATTCTTTTCGAAACGGTGCTTCCTCACATGGCTGTTCTTCGACCAGTGTTCTGACAGTCTTGTTGTTTAGCACGACTGAGGTGAAAACTTTGTAGACGACAGACGGTAATCAGATTCCGCGACATCTGTGGATATTCTGGAGGTCACCTTTATCAAACAAAAGCACAGTCATGCTGATTTTCCACTGAATAGGGAAATTGCATCCAGATAGGTAACGTTTAGTAACTATTCCTTAAATGCCCAAGGCCGACTTTCTGTTAACCTCGGCATTGATTGATAAATCGATGTTTTATTTCAATAAGCAGACACGAGATTGTTGTTATAGAATTTATTGGAATACAATAGCTGACGTTTCGGCGGTTTCGCCTTCTTCAGATTCTGGAAAGGTCAAATTGAGATGCGATCTACTCAGCCAAAAATTTTCATAACCCTAGCAGATAAAACTCAACAATTAAATTTTCATTTGCATAAGAAGCGGCTTCATTTAAACACCTACCGTTTATTTGTTGTAAGTGTGGATAGCAACCGCACAAAATACTGCATGGGCGAGGAATGTGCCTGTGTCAGCTTATTGGATTAGCCTGAGGTATGGCGCCAAGTCAAGCGTGATGACAAGACACTCCTCGTTGCGGTTCATTTTTGGACATTTAGAATTGATCCAAAACGTTTCAAGAGTTTTACGCGCTGATGTTTTCGATTCGTGCGTGAGGATAGCGACTCCTACTTCAAAACCTTCTCCGTTATGTTCCCGCATCCTATGCGCGCCTAGTGGAATGTTTGGTTTTAATTTAGATTTACCGACTAGGTGTTTTTTTATGCGGACGGAGAGCGGTCTACCCGTTTGGCCAACGCATTCGTCCCCGCATGCTTTACATGAGATCAGGTAGACTGTACCCGAGGTCATGCAATCACCATCTCTACCGTTAGGGCAAATTATGCAGTTTTTCGTTAAACATAGACGCTCATATATGCGGTTGCGAACTAGCTGGCGTTATAGAGTGTCCGGAGGTGTTTCTATCACTCTTACGGAATTCTTTAGACCGGCCCTTATTAAACAACGTTTTATGGCTGCACTTATTTCGATAGAAATAAACGGCAAGAGGAACGCAGCCTTGTTTACGCTAGAATTATCGCTTTGAGGCGTAGTTTTTCCTCTATCCCTATGCCGAGCAGCTACAGTTTCGTAACCATTTGAAATGGCTATTTGTCGCGCCAGTTTCGAGGATTCTTCCCTTTGCTCTCTACCTGTGCACACGTTGGTGGCGGTTCGAAACATATTTCCTATAAGCGCCCTTTTAGTGTGTGAAGGATGAGAGGAGAGGTAATGAACCAGTATATTCTTACTACTAGGCTTTCGATACCATTTTGTGATGTAGCCGTTTTCGGATAAGTTGACTTGAACGTTTAAGAATGGAAGCCAGTTTTCTTTCGGTTTCTGACGGGTGAATTTTATGTACTCTGACTGCATGTTCAATAACTGGAAACATTTGTCCATCTCCTCTTGTGTGGAGTATTTCTTATGCGAATACAAATTTATTTGTTAAGTTTTATCTGCTAAGGTTATGAAAGTGTTTGGTTGAACAGATCGCATCTCAATTTGCCTTTCCAGGCTCTGAAGAAGGCGAAACCGCCGAAACATCAGCTATTGTATTCCAATAAATTCTATAATAACAACCTCGTGTCTGCTTATTGAAATAAAACATCGAAATATTCCTTAAATAGTTACTATTCTCTACAATATCACATGTATGCTACATTAAATGTTCGCTTATAACTGTCTTAAATCTATTTCATTCACATGACATTTTAATAAGTCTTTACGTAGCCTTTCAGATAACCTTTATCCACGAGCTATTCCTTTATTGTCTGATTGAATTCTATGTTGACGAAGCCTCTGGCATTCCGCCTCAATTGATGTACTTATCACACATGTACCGTGTCATGCCCTGGGTCAGCAAGGTCGTTAGTTCCCATTGACAAAGGTCCACCCACTACAGAAGTAATACAGCTCATAGCTTTCGTCTTCAAGTGCTCGTAGCGTTCGTTGGCTCTTCATCCAGGCCCTGAGTTCATCAGTGCCCCAGCCCGAGTGTACGACTAGATTCCTTCAGTTGCATCACTTGTTCTCATCTCAGTCTCGCTCGTATATATCCAGTTAACCAAATATCGTCACATATTACATATTATTATTGTACTGTTGTTATTGCTATAAATTGTTATAACCCAAAGTCGAGTTTGTCCACTGCAGTTACGGAAAAAAGTCCCGCGTGGCGAATTTATACAAAGTCGAGCATTCCACGTACAGTTGACGGACAAAAGACAAATCCGACCAACTCCCCATTCCACTGGCCAACTAGGACATAACGTGTGAAGAAACAGACCAATCCATTTATGAAAATTGGCGGAGGCTTCTTCAAGTGTTCAGATCTTATCATATCCGGACATGGTGTTGTTCGATTTTTCGTCAACGAAAGGAGTTCAGCGTGTCGGGTTCCGGAAGGAAGAACCGGTGGTACAGCATATTTTATGGTGTTCTCACAGTAAGTTTCACAGTTCGCTGAAACAGCTATGGTCTCCACCCTTCGACTGCAACTCTTCGCGAGAAACATGGCCGTAGTTCCTCGCTTTTACAATTCTCCCCGCATGATAGGAGGTGACGTAGTGGGCTGCCACAGCTATGTGGATGGCGCTGAACTAAGCCTTGTTCGTATAACTTCCCACGAAGAAAAAACCGAGAATACAACCTGCTCCTCAAACCAACTCACAGCCAAATATGCTATGACAGGTTACCTAAAAAATTAGTGTTCCACTTTGACTACTCTTCTGTTTTTAGCTGTTCACAATGCTTCTCTCCTAGCAGGAATACTGTATGTTCCATTCAAAAAATCTACTTTTTTTGTTATTGATAAATTCTTTCAAGGCTATGTCAAATCGACAAGCATCGCAAGAACTGCATTTGTTGACTATCCCTGTTTCCACGGACTTTCAATGCCTCTAACCCTCCAAAAATACTCATTAGAAGTCGAACGCTCTTAGAATGTATGATGTTTACTCTACTAGAATTGATGCTGCTTCGTATATTTCCATTTATCTCTAAGTCGCGTCTTTCTTTTGTCGCGGGAGTTTCTGTAACTATAAACAGAGTAGTAGAAGCAGTAACGGACCAGACACAGCTGAGCCGTTAAAGAAAATGTACTGCCAAATAACACTGAATAACATTTCCACGTTATATTGTAAAATAGAGTGCAATATCCTCTAAATTCCTGGGGCTCATGAATCATAAGAGCTGAGGCGAAGCAGCGTTGTAGCAGAGAAAAACTTGGTTTCGGCTGTGTGCATAGGCTCGGTCAAGATCGCGATGGAACGAACTCCAACAGTTCCTAACAAGACCTTAGTGCATCCGGCGATAAATTAGGCCTGGTGCCTGGCAATCAATACCCAAAGCTGGCATTGTTTCATAAGCGCTGAATATTGCTGAAAACCGCCAAAGTAGCGTAAAAGTTAACCAATCACGGCTAAACACATTGCTAAAAGATGAAATAAAGCAACAACGATACTGTAGAACATACACTGAGAAGGAGGCTCAAACCCTCAACGTATCTGTTCTCCGTCTCAAAGAACTTGCGATAAACGTATTGTTCAGCCATTTTCCGTATTTTTTCTTCAGTCACTGTAACGAAGGACACCTAAATGCAGTGTATTTTCATATGAAAGCACTATCATGGCCATGATATTTCCGTCAGTTGTTGTACGCTGAGGACGGGTTGTCCGAGTTGCTCGTTGAACGCTGTCTACAAGCACTTCACGAACATTATCCTCGCTCGTATATCAAGTGCACTGGATGAGGCGCAACCAATGGAGAAAGCACGATTTCGACAAGGATTTTACTTCATTCACCACATACAGTCTGTGTCCACAGTCATCGAAGTTTGTCGGGAATATCACCTAATTCTAGTCCTAACCTTAGTGTCGGATATGAAAAAACGTTTGACAGTGTCGCTAAACGAATCCAATCTTATCGGCGCTCGTCGACCAAGGAGTGAACCCGTCTACGAGAATTTATCGGCATCTAATGAGAACGCTACCTGACAATTTTCGGAACTTCACTACGAAAATAGAGGTTAAGTAACATGGGTGAGGAATATATCTGGGTCAGTTCAGAGAATCCGCGTGAGGCGTGATATTCACCACTAGTGTTGACAAATGAGCATAAGAAAAGAATTCACGAATTTATAATCATAAAAAGGAAAAAGGATGGAGTTCTGGGATTAATCAATCCGTGAGAGATGAGCCATGCACTCGACTTCGTTGAACATCGTTGAAGGTGACTGAGTGCAATGCATATCTGGCCTTGACAGTGACTCGCGGTAGTCTATAGATGATGCATTGGGTCAGTGCTGCACGGAATCGATCCCATCTGTATTGAAAGTCGCCCCAACCACTGCACCACACGCGCCTCCTATCTCATAGTCAAGCAATACCAGTAGAGGACTTCATGTCGGACATGTGAAGCTTATCGTGTTTCTCAAGCAATCCAATTTCTCTCATTCTCTTATCAGCGAAGAAGACTAGTGGAGAGGTTCGTGGTTTGCGTTCATATTACTTCCTATTGCACCAACTACTTTTGCTTTATTTTATTGCCAAAGTTGTTCTTATTAATGCGTTAGATAACTAAAAAGACAAGATGATACAGTTAAGCCAATATCGAGTTTCAAGGTTGCAAATAGAAGGACTTACAATTGCACTCGGTATTGGGACGTGTGCGACCAATTCCTGTCTGATATTCGATTGCCCCTTTACTCCCTACATAAATAAATTTTAAGTGACGCCACAAGAAGAAATCTCTTAATAAAATGGCATTTCACAGCTAAGCAGACGATACACCCTAGCTAGATCATTAACAAGAGAAGATGGTGTAGGTAAGCCTGCCACAAGTTCCACAACACACAAATAGAAGGACTTACGGTTGGAGTTCGCACTGGGATTTGATCAATTCCTGTCTGATTGTGGAGTTCTCGTTCACTGCCTATATAAATAGATTTTAAGTGACGCCTAAAGACGAAATCTCTTAACAATGCGGCAATTTACAGCTAAGCAGGCAAAACATCCCACTTATATGAATAAAGAGAGAAGATGGTATAGTTAAGCTTGCCGCGAATTTCACAGCATACAAACAGAGGGCTCTGCTCAGGAGACATTTATAAACATTGAGCCGTCATCCATAATAGTAAAAAATGAATGCGTCCTTAGTGCTATTCTGCATTCAAAATCGTTCCGCCTAAATATTGGAGAGCGACAAACTTGATCACGAAATCTGAAGAGTACTAGCGGACTCTATACACCTTCTATCGTTCTGTAAATCGAGGACGACGGCGTGATGGCAGAACCATACACCGACCTCTCAAACAGCAATAGTGTCGGCTAGGTGAAGGCTCACCAACTATGGCATTGTGGCGGCCTCCACTGGAAGGTTTCCACCACCACTGTCGACTGGAATATTCTTAGATTGTGATTTACGGAGAATTGTCTTTGTCGTTTTTGTTTACTGCCTACTCTTTTTAAAGGCAGGGTATATTGCGAAATATAACTTTAATAAAGCTGAGATATTTGCAAAACTCTGGACCGCAGGTGTCTGTGGTGGGGAACGAACGCGCTATTGTCCTTTCCGGGGAGTAACGCGCTCACCACCACACCATGCGGGTCCTTCGTTTCGCCTGTCTCTCAGCTAGTTCTATCGATCACTTGCCATCAGCAATCACCCAACAGCGGGATTGATCTGGGGAGCACAAATCGGCAATGAACCCAGTTAAGCTGAGGCTTTAGTTATAATCACAATCTTAACCGTTTTTGTTTACTGCCTACTCTTTTTGAAGGCAGGGTATACTGCGGGTCCTACTGAGAGACAGGCGAAACCAAGGACCCGCATGGTGTGGTGGTGATCGCGTTACTCCCCGGAAAGGACAATAGCGCGTTCGTTCCCCACCACAGACACCTGCGGTCCAGAGTTTTGCAAATATCCCAGCTTTATTAAGATCGTCTTTGTTTTCATTATGTATTTGGTTTTTCACTCCAAATCTTATAAGAGCTGCTAAGGCCTGACGCGAATTTTTTTCGAGCCTGAGTTAACGCAAAATTCTCTGCCAATAATAATGCGTCCCTTTCTGCAGACTATCTATAATCCCATGAAAAACGCAATAACCTTAACTTTTCACTGCATGATTAATCTGATGGGTAACAAGACTGTCAAAAATGGCGCTGCTCCTCATCTTCTCTACTATAAACACTTCATTGAAACCGTTTGTCGTTGATATGCTATGATACCTATGACCAATCCTGTTTCTGAAAGGCTACTCAGCCGATTAACTTTTCTTCCACAGTGTGTTTCGATGACTAGCTCTTTGCCTGAATCACAAGAGCAGATGTGTGGAATTGTGACCAAATCTGCATGCACGAGACTGTCAGCATAACACACACACACATACATATACCAGCATAGTGCAAATAGGTACTTTGTCCTCAGAACTCACTCCCTTCTCCTCTTTTTTCGCATTTCAAACATCATTCGCTAACCGATTACGGCTTCGCGTTTCATCGACCTGATTTCCCAAAAGATCCACAGGTAGATAATGCATGTCACTTGTTGAGGGCGGATAGCTAGGTATTTAAGGGCAATGGTGATGACATCGTTTAACCCGACATTGGTTTGACTCCGTATTTATATCACCGAGCTTGTGATCTTTCCGAAGTGCGGGAATTAATATAAGACTTTCATTTTAACAGTTCACTCCTTTAAAGCCTAGTAGGAAAGCCCGGCTATTATCGGATCCGAGAAGGATCAACTCAACAGGAGTCAACGATATTCATTCACAAGAAAGACGACAGCCCTGAAGCAGAAGCTGAATCCTTCACGGAATTTCGAAGATCTTCGTGGCGAATGAGTGGCAAGAAACAGTTGAATGCAGGAAGTGCTTGGGTCCACAAAGTATATGTGATGACGGCTAGTGTAAAACAAAAAAATCATTTGGTTATGCTAGGTGACGGGAACGGAATGTAGTAAACACTATCCATAGTGGTGTGGCGCAGTGGTTGGAGGCGCCACTGCGGCGAGCACTTGAAATGCGCCCATGACCCACCAAGCCTCTCATCCCTCCGGGGTCGGCAAATTGGTACCAGACTTGTCTGGGAGGATATCAGCACTGGCTCAATACATCGGCAGGCCACCGCGAGTCATTGTAAAGGCCAGATATGCATTCAATGACCTCCAACGATACTTAATAAAGTCGGATGCATGGTGCATCGCTCAGGGATTGATCAACACCGAGAGCTTAATCCTCTATCCTTTATCCATAGTGGTCGAGTATAAGAACTGCTCGAAGAAAAGTAAGCATATTACGGTAGGTATCACGGAGAAACGATGCTTTTCATAGTACAGAATGTTGAAATGCTTCTTAGTTGGGAGACTCTGACTAAACCATTCATCCTCGACAATCGAGAACGACGTAGGCTAGGCATATTACGGTAGGTATCACGGAGAAACGATGCTTTTCATAGGACAGAATGTTGAAATGCTTCTTAGTTGGGAGACTCTGACTAAACCATTCATCCTCGACAATCGAGAACGACGTAGGCTAAAACGAAGCAGCAAGTGATTTAGGCAGGTAGGCACTCCTCCTCCATCGTAGGTTTGAGGACAGAGGAACTCTAACAAGTCAAGAAAAACTAGATGTACGTGCAAAAAGCGATTTTCCCAAGAGTTGATGGTCGGAGAAAAGAGAAGTAGGCCAGATTGGACGACTAGAATTTGACGTTCACGTTTGAGTGTGAAGAGCATTGGCGAAAAACGAGCGGAAGTTTAGGAGAGTAAGTGTATCGGAAAAATAATTCTAGCATGAAAGATGGACTTCTTCCAACCTGACCTCGGCCAAACGGAACGATGTTGGAAGCAGTGATTGCAGAGATTTGCCTTCCGCCGCTCACGAATGATGAAGCGACCTCACTTCCTGTTGTCCTTTTCTACAAAACGGTCTTTCACTTTCTGATATAAACTTGTTTTAATGATGATAAACCGTCCTTCCGCAGTCGGGCTTAGATTGCCCGGCGCATTCTCTTCGAATACCTTTGATTACAGAATTTTACCAAGCCTCTTCAAGGGTAGTAAATATCCCTATAATTGTTCGACTTACATAAGATCGTTGCAGGATTTTCTTCCGAAAACGTTCCGCTGCGTTCAGTGCTTCACAGCTAGAATGACTCGAGTCGATTGTTCACACACTAGGCAGAGCTATTTTATACACAGCGGTTGATACTGATAGTGGCTGCCAGCTCATAATAACTTGTTTTCTCCGGACAATGGATCCGGCCGTGGCCGGTATCATTATCATTTTGCACAAAACTAAACAATATTTCGAACCTATACCTTTCTTCAAGCTGCTATAACTGATCAACCACTAATTATTTAATTGATAACTAATAGGAGATTAATTCCTTCATTGGTAACTAGCACGAGGTTTATTTTCTAAAAAAAAACTTCATTCAGCTAACGTTCCGGCGTATTTGCTTCGATCAGTGCTGGATTGATCTGAGTCGATTGTACACAGCTTTTCTTCCTTCCGGTGAACGTCTCTCGGCATTGATCATTCCCTGAGAGATGCGCAATGCAATCAACTTCATCGAGAATCGTTAGAGGTGAATGAGCGCATGTTTCGTCTATACGGTGGCTCGCCGTGGCCTACAGGTGTGTTGAGTCAGTGCTGCTATCCTCCTAGACAAATCTGGTACCAATTTGCCCTCCCCGGACGGATGGAAGGATTTGTGCGCCTGGGGTGCGGCAATCGATCCCATGTGTGTGTTTCGAAAACAATCTTTTCTTGCCGGAAAACAGTTTCGAAAATAGTTTTTCTTGCTAGCAATAATGAAAATCAATCTGAAATGTCAACAAAGCGACATATTATCAGCACTGACCACGCTAAGTTCCTCTCTCACCGATTTTCGAAAATGATATTGACACCGCTTGAATACGTGTATATAAAGAGCCCACAGAGCTAATATATCGCTCCTACCATTTTCTCCATCAACTATGACCGAACCCAATTCTGAACCGAAATCCGCCCATTTCAAGGTGTACCGTGAAAGTACGCAGCGATTCACCATCGAATACAAGGAGAAGGACGACCTCTATCGGTCTTTCCAGAAGAACATCGAAGAACTTAGCATTCCGCCCCTAGGCGTGTACCTTATCGACAACAACGGCGACAGCATACAGATCGGCGATGCGGACACTCTCTTCGGAATAGTGAAAGACTCCCCGAACGCTAGAGTTGCCGTCTGTGCAGAAGATGATCGCTCACATTCGTCTTCGGATTGTGCTGAGCACATACATGGACCGTCAGATCTAAAACGGCGAATGAAGATTCAACACCGTAGCCGTTCTAAAAGCTGTGATCGTTCCTGTCCAAGAGACCACATGTGGAGTAGATTCGGTCCCTGGGCACGTTTCTGGCGCTTTCCTGGATTTTACCCAGAATTCTTACACGATTTCTGCCCCTATTATGATCAATCGCCACCCTTCCGCTCCTTTGGACCGTGGAATTTCTCTATAGATTCCCGAAATGGTGGGCGTGATGACCGCATGCGTGACTTCGAACACCACTTCGACCAGCTGTCATCTTTCGGACCATTCAAAGAAACCAGTGGTCCTACGGATCCACGATTCGGATATCACGAACAAATGCGCGATTTCGACTTCAGGTATGACCAGTTGCCACCGTTCAGCTCCTCCAAATCGTCCTATTTTCCAATGGACCAGCGTATGGGACCTAGCCCGTTCTATGGAATGGGACGTGGTCGACAGGTGTCTACGGCGAGGATCGAACGCGCTATTGTTCTTTCCGGGGAGTAACGAGTTCACCACCA